>PVKB01001791.1:0-355000 GCA_004027205.1 Ctenodactylus gundi
AGGGGGGAGATTACTTTTACTTCCTTTTAGAATTCACGTAGGTATTTTATTCTCCAACAAACTGTATCCTACACTTCTAAACCTGGATGGGTGCCAGTCTGATGGGTCTACAATGCCACTGGATGATAGACATTCATGATTGCTAACTTCCTCTCTCATTGGATTAGAAGCTTTGTAAAGGCTGATGTTATATATTTCTGTTTTTATGCTTGGTAATTGATAAATGTTAATACGTACAGGAGTGTATTAATCAACTAGAACATGCAAAGGAGAATAGAAGGTAGGTGATTGGTTTTAGGTTTTGACATTCAATGGTCAAAGTTTAAAATTATAGAGTCTAAGTCAACAAACACAATTTCAGAATGAAAAGTCCAGTTTAAATGAAAACTGGTAAGTAAATTTTAAATCTTAAAGAATTAAGATAATGAAAATTCTAATCATAAGTTCTCAAGTTACATAAGGGACAAAACAGAAATTTATTTTTAACAAGTTACCTGACTAAAAAAGGTTTAAACAATGGACATATGGACAGGATATATTGCAGAAATCTGATTTCAAACTAAAATACAATTTCCCCCACTAATGTCAGAACAGAAATTCATCTTCTCTTTGTAGCAAAAGCTTTCTCTAAAGATGAATGTTCAAGACTCAGAGCCTCTTGTGGTTCTTTGCACAATTCTAACAAGTGTTCCACAATTATTAATTGAATACTTTTTATTATCCAGACTTAATTATAAAAAGAGTAAAAACAATAAACATTATAAAACAATTAAAATTGATTGGTTATAGTCTGTCAAAATTTTTGCCTCCTAACACGCATTAGTTACTAATGCTTTATGTTTTTAAGTTTTTTCTTTTAAAGCTTTAAATATTATAATATCTTCTCTCCCAAGAATAGATGTAAAGATCTGTAAACCTTACCCCCTCCATTTCTAAAAAAAAAAAAAAACAAAAAACAAAAAACTAAAGAATGACGTTTTAATTGAGAATTTAAAAAATTATACTCCCAAATAAACAGTCAATATATCTTGGACAGAGGAAACATAATGGGTTATCTATAGTCTTCTTAACAAATAATACTGAAACAACTGAACATGTACATAAAAAAATAAAAAAGAACCTTAAAGAAGTGATACACAAGCCTTACACTCATTACACAAATCAACTAAAATGGGCCATGGATTTAGATGTAAAACACAAAATTATAAAATTCTTAAAGAGAAAAACTAGATACCAATGGGTACAGCAATGACCTTTTAGATAAAAATATCAAAAGTATAATCTATAAAAACATTGATTTCTTTAAAATTAAAACTTCTCTGCTGCAAAAGACAATGTCAAGAGATTGAAAAGATAAGCCAGAGACTGAGCGGAAGTCTTCACAAAGGACACATCTAATGTTCATAGAGGTCTTGGGGCGTGTAAACTAGTGCTTCTTTATCATTTTTTTTGTTGTTGAGATACAATACCTAACACCCATAACTTAAGGGAGAAAAGGTGATTTTTAGCTCACATTTCAGAGGCCTGAGGCTGTTCATGATTTGCTGGCAATGGCACTATGGAAGAAAGGTCTGGTGGAGAACAGCTGCTCATGGCTTTGCGAGAGGAAGCATCAGGGCTTAGGAAGAAATCAGGGCAGAAGGATATTCTCCTAGGACTCACCCTGAGTGACCTGAGTCATCTGCATCTCCCAACTAGGTCCCATTTCCTAACAGCATGGGAAATCCATAGATAATTGACAATATCTAAATACAGAAGGTTTTTGTGGGACATTCCTGGTCCAAACCATAACAGAATGTGTATGTATGTGTGTGTGTGTGTGTGTGTGTGTGTATGCATACATGTAGTAGGGATTGAACCACACATTACCCTCTAGTATTGAGCTACTCTCGGAGTTCCGGGATTCAGGACATATGTAATTTTAAAAAAGTTTACCCAAACTATGCAAACATAGCTTAAAGGATAACAGTAAGAAAACAAACACCCTGGTTAAAAAACGGACACAAATCTTAACAGCTACTTCATCAAAGACAAAACAAAGATGGCAAATGAAGTATCTGAAAAGATGCCTCACATATACTGGGAAAATGCATTTTAAGAAACAATGAGATACTGGTATCAGAACAGTCAAAATCCAGAACACTGACAACATTAGATACTCGTCAGAATGTGGAGTGACAGGAGCCCTCAGTCACTGCTGAGGGGAAAGCAAATGGTGGAGCCACTCTGGAAGGCAACTTGGTAGTTTATTATAAAACCAGGTATATAATTTTACCGTACAAATTGGCAATCAAAATTTTATATGCAAACCAATACTTCTAAGTAGGTATTTATAACAGCTTTATTCATAATTAGCAAAACGTGGAACCAACAAAAAGGTCCTTTGGTAGATAAACAGGAATAAATAGTGGTACATCCAGACAATAAGGTATTATTCAGCATTATGAAAGGAATACAGGGCTGGAAGAATAGCTCAGTGGTTAATGCTTGCCTTGCAAGCTCAAGGCCCTGGGTCTGATTCCTCAACACTACATAAAGCAGTATGATGGCACATGCCTGTAATCCCAGCACTTGGGAGGCGGAGACAGGAGGATTGCTATGAGTTTGAGGCCAGCCTGGGCTACACAATGAGTTCAGGAGCAGGGTGGACTGTGGAATGAGACCTTATCTCAGAAAAAATACATTATTAAGCCATGAAAACTGAAATTCATATTACTTGTTGAGGTCTAGGGGTTCCTGGCCACTGCAGGCCACTGGCGATCAGGAACCAGCGAAGTCTCAGGGAGTAAGGTCTCGAGGGGTGTGTGACAGAATCACATCCTGGAGGGTGACTCAGTGTTAACAGCTCGTCTACTGGAGGTGAGGGCCAGGCTTATAAGCAGTTTAAATGAGGTGGGTCCACCAGGTAACAGGGGTAACAGGGCAAGGACCATTCACTGATGGGGGGATTTTGGAGTCTGAAAGTAGCCTAATGTGCATGGCAAGTCTTTCAAAACCTGACCACATGATTTCTAGTAAGGCTCTGGAAGCAGGGGAAAATTAGGAATTTGGATATGATGAAACCTGAGCTGTGGCCCATCCTGGGTCTGGGATAGGAGGGAGTGGCCCTATGCCTGTCGGTCTTGTCTCCAGCATCAAGATTATCGGGGTATGAGCCACTGCTACCTAGAGTCATCCCAGACCTAGTCAGGGTCCCACAATTACTAAGTGAAAGAAGCCTATCTGTGAAGGCTATGTTCTGTATTACTTCAACTATAAGGCATTCTGGAAGGGGCAAAAATACGAAGACAGCAGAAAGACCAGTGGTTTCTAGTTGTTGGGTTGGGCAAGGAAAGAACAGGAAGAGCACAAGGAATCTCTATGCAGTGAAAATACTTTGTATGACACTATGATGACTGGGTAAACGTAGTTACACGTTTGCCCAAGCCCATAAATATACAAAATCAAGATAAACTATGGACTTTAGGTTACTCTGATGTACCAATATAGGCTTCTCAATCATAACAAGTGTGCCATTCTTATAGTACACTGACACTTAGCACATGATAGGTATATACCAAGGCATAGTGCAAAATACTCCACAAATGAGTTGTTGAAAACTCAGAAGGTATTTTCCTTTAGAAATAATACTACGTGAATATAGTACATGGGTCTGCAGATAACTTACATGAGCTAATAATTTAACCCAAAATGGAAGCAAATAACTTTTGGAACAGGAGACTCTAGAACCTGTCAGGTACTGAGGGACAGATGACCATCATGAATGAAAGCTACTGAGTGAGATGCAAAGTGAAACATCAGTTGTGCACTATCTGGGCCAAGCACTAGATTACTTTAGGCAATTTTCATAAGCTTACAAGGTGGTATTTTACAGAAAAAAATGAAGAAGATGAAATTGAAGACTGAGGAATTTGCTCAAGACCACATGGCTAGAAAACAGTAAGCTGAAGAAACTCCAGAAAGTCCAGTCCAGGGTGCATGCTCTTCACTATTATCATACTGCTATCTGGTTTTCCATTTTGGTCCTTAAAAGAATATTTCCAAAAGGACAGAGAGCTTTGCTTGGCCAGTGACAAATCCAAAGCACACCAGTGGCATGTAATCATGCAGCAGTTTGGATCAGAAGTGTCACCCAAAGGCCAATGTGTTAAAGGCTTGATTCCGGGGGCCCTACTTGGAGGTGATGGAACTTTCAGGAAGTGGACCAACTAGCAGCTCATTAGAAACATGCCCTCGGATGAAACAGTGGGTCCCTTGGCCTCTCCCCTTCCTTTCTTCCTCCCTGGCAATGAGTGAGTAGTTTTGCTCCACCATATGCTCACCACCAGGACGTGCTGTCCTGCCACAGGCCCAAAGCAATGGTTCCAACTGATTTTGGACTGGAACCTCCAAAAGTATAAGCCAAAACAAACCTTTTGTCTGTTACTTCTAGTTATCTGAGGTGTGTTGCTATAGTAAAATAAGCACTCAACATAAGCATTCAATAAATATTTGATTATTGGGCCTGTTATAGGCAAACCTATAAATTATTATATCAATATGTACATTCCTTTCCCACTTAATCTTCTCCCAAGTAACTGGTTCTTATAGTGTCTGCCTTATTCCATCTGTGGTAACCATACAGGCTGTTTAAAATAACCTAGTATTTGCACCCAGAACAAAGTTCTACTTCTATAGAGTAGAAAACTTTCTGTGTCAGTGGAAAGCCAGCAATCTGATTTCAGGTCTTTTCAATAAAGGACAATCAAATGTGGCTTATAGTTCTGTTAAGGATTATCAGTGTGCATAGAACAACAGACTTTAAAGAGATTGATTATTAACCTTAATTGGTTTCTAACTTGGTTTGAGAGAAAGAGGGATACTTTCCTGAGCTGCTCCTGGTTATCCTACCTTCCTCTGCACAGTCTCCTCTGAATAATATTCTCAGATTGTTGTTAAACCCCATTGGTAAAAAAGCCTTCCCAATCAAATTCTCTACGGTCAAACACTAAAGATAATAAGGGAAAATCTCAAAATAAAGAAGCTTGTAGTAAGCTTTTCTAGCCATTAATGAATCACTTCCTACTTTCTTCCTAAAAAGAATATAATTTCACATTATAATAACATATACATCTAAAAGATCCCAGCAATTTTAAAATTTACTTTTAGCAAGTTGAAAGAGGTAAAAACATAGATTCACGAGCAGCACATTGCCAAAGAAGTCCCTCTCTCCAGAAAACCAGTGGTGCTGGGAGGATTATACACCCATCTGCTTTAGCAAAAGAGATACAGATGATTCACCTCTGAACTACAATTCCCACAGGACTTGAGATGCAGTTGTCAGGAAGCCATGGCACTGTGGATGCAAGTGTGCAGTGCTGCACTGCATGGGGTTAACTGTCAACCCCAAACAAACTAAATTATTATGATGAAGTTAAATTAATAGCAATTTGTAATTAAAAGCAAGAAAAGCAGGATTTCAAAATCAAAATGACCTCAGTACAAAACTAATAATGCAGTAAGAACTAAATGTCCTTCCTACGGATGGTTGGAAGTCAAACCAGGCAAGCTTGTGCTGTCTGACAGGCACTGCAAGGCAAGGAGGCAGCCGGCAGAACACTGAATTCTCGTTCTCAGTAAGTTATTTTGATGTATAAAAACCAAATTTAGTGCTTTTAAAAATGTGTGCTGAACAGGCATTAAAACTGTCCCTAAGAGCTGATGAGAAGCCCTGTGACTTTAGGTCTGCCTCTGCCTCCTCTACTCACGGGCTCAGTCTATCCCCTTGTCATTCTTCTAAAAACATGTCCAACTCAATGTCCAAGCTTAGTGACAGGGGAAGATTTTTTAACCTTTAACTCCATATCTAATATCAGCAAGATTTGTTGGTTCATATAAATTACAGCGAATAGGAAATTAAGAAAAAAAAAAAAAAAAAAAAAACCAGTCCCACTGACTCCTGCCCAGGTTGCTAAAGATGTCCTTCTTACTTTCCCATGGGGTTTCTGGAGGCACAGAGGTGGCCCGCAGGGGCTCCCGGAGGAGAGCAGGTGGTGTCACAGGCCTTCTGCACTGTCTGGACCAGCTGCTGTGGTTTGATAAGTGTCTCCCAAGGGTCCATGTGTTAAAGGTTTGGTTCCTATCTCAGCACTGTGGGGAGGTAATGGACCATCGAAGAAGTCAGGCCTAGTGTGAGGTTTCAGGTTGCTAGTTTTTACTTCCCAATCATGAGGTGAGTACTTTTGTTCTGCCATGTGGCCACTCTTGACGGGCACTCTTGCGGCCTGTGTTGCCACAGGTGCAAAGCGGAAAGGCCAACGGATCATGGAATGGAACCTCTCAAACCGTGGGCCAAAATAAACCTTTTTTTTTTTTTTTTGGTCTTTTTAAACTGAACATGTCAAGTATTTGCAGTAGTGATGGAAAGATGCCTAACACACTAGCCTATGTAAGGAGGTCATCCACAACCATGATAGTGAGGAGGGTAGACCCTTTTCACCTCTGAGTCCCCTGGCCAAGCTGTACAAAAGAGATGCCCATTAAGCAAAGAAAAAACTCATTTTGGCCTCAAGTCACCTTACCAGCTGTATTGGCTAGATTTTCATTGCTGGGACATAATACCCAAGGAACATAACCGAAGGGGTCGGGGAGGGGGTTATTAAGGTTTATTTTAGTTCAGTTTCAAGAGTTCTCAGTCCAGTCAAAGGTGGCTGGCAATGGCAGGAAGGGTCTGTCAAGAACAGCTGCTCTTGTCATCACAAGGGGAAGGATCAGCACTCCACGCTCAAGGAGAAGCCAAGGCAAGAGTACCCTTCCAGGCCACAACCTCAGGGACAGGCCAGCCCTCAGAAATCTGCCACACCCTCAGTCACGCACCCGCACCCCTCCTGACCATGCCCCACCTCCTAACAACAAGTAAAAGGCATATATAATTCACGACATCCAAATACACAAGGCTTTGGGAGACATCCAGATCCAAACCATAACTCCAACCCCAAATCTACAAGCTTGTATTCATCTGTTTCTGTTCTCTTGCCCACCAAAGCTGTTCCAGTGTAGGAGGTGTCCCTCCCTGAGTCCAAGATTAGGCCTTGCTCCCTGCCAGTGTCCCAGCCACAGCTGCTCTCAGGAATCTGTAACACTGCTTCTTTTTCAGCTGGGCTCCAGCATCTCCAAATTTCTGGTTGGTCGCAAGTCCTAAATGATTGGTCAATTATACCTTTTACATAATATATGAAGTACTTAATTTACATAAATGAAATAATTATACTACTTATTAAACATAATTTTTTTCAAAATATATTTAAAATTGTTATTTTCATTTATCTGATTTTAAATGTTTTCTACTTAAAAATTTTATATCATGAAATAATAACGAAATGAGCTTAATTCCTAATGAAGTTTATAAAACTATGTTTCTTCTTTGAAAAAAGAAAACATTCCATTTAAAATCTGATAAATGAAAGTAGCATGATTTTAAATATATTTTGGAAAAATTTTAATAAATAATTATTTCATTTACATAACTTAAGTATTAATGTATTAATCACATAGGAAGCATAATTGACCAATAATATAAGTATGTTTCGGCAAAAAAATCAAAATTTAAATTTAAGATTAAATCCATATTATAGAATCAAACCAAAAAACAGCTTCTTTTCTGGTTTTGTTTCTGAATGTATAATTCAAATGGTATGCTTATAACTGTCTCTTTTTGATTTTAAAAGGAGAAATATAGGCTAGGATTTCAGGCTTCTATTTTCAAGCACTTCTCTGAAAATAGGGAACAGTCTTAATTCCTGAGAATTAAAATGTCAAATTAAATAAAAATCAATACTATATATCCAACTTTGACACATTTGAATAATATAATTTCCACGAGGAAAACAGAATGTGACAATCTAGTAAAGATCATCCTGAGGCTGGCTTATAAAACTACCCAGTTTAAATTTATTACTAGGTTTCTACATTTTAATCAGAAACTTCATATCCTTAGATGTTGGTCTTCCACATATCATCATATAAACAATTCATTACTGTATGAAAAGGAAAGAATTATATAGAACTGTGTATCAAAATGCCCAGGATTGCTGGGGCAGTCACACTACATGACCACATGACAGAATGCGAGTTTCAGCAGAATGCCACCAAATCTGGGTCCTGTCCACTCCGTTTACAATGGGGGGCTCTCCTATGGTTCTATTTTCCAGGAGTAAGGACGCCACACCCTCAATACATTTAAATAGACAGAGTGGGAAAAACATATTATCTTTAACATGAATTCCCTAACTGTCTATTTGAATACCAGTACGTCTAAACTGTTGGGTGAAAAAATGTAACTTTTTTGACCTTTACATCTGTAATGATATTTATGGTCTGTCTGTTGTAAATTAGAAATTTTCCTGCTCCAAAATGCCCCTACCAGGAATGCTCCCACCACTGGTCAGTTGGCTCATTTCCTTTGCTTTCGCTTTTCCCTTGCAGCAGACCTCATGAAAAAGTGTTTTAAATCTGCTACTTCATATTTTCAACTCATACCAACTTTCAACCCATTCTAATCTGGTTTCTGCACCCACTCTTCAACTAAAATTGCTTCTGTTAATGTACCCAGCGATGTGCCTGCCACCAACTGCAACAGATACTTTCAGTTAGCTCAGCAGCATCTGGCTCATTACTTCCTCTTCTCCAAGACAGTTCCACTGGCATGTGTAATAACCCACACTTTCAGTTTGTACTTATTTTTCAGGTTTTTTGGCTCAATCTCTTCCGCCAACTTTTACTTCACCTTTAAAAGTGCTAGTGTTCTTTAGGATCCTTGCTTCTTATGCTGTTTCTTTCTGATGACCTCATTTATTTCCAACATTCCTATGCCAAAAAAGATTTCCATCTCCAGGCCAGGCCTGTCTCCTGAGTTTAGCCCTCTATGTCCAACTGCTTATGCAACATATCCACCTGCACAGTGCAACTGAGCACCACATCCAACATGGCCACCACACAGCACTTGGCCTCATCCCAAAGCCTGGTGGTCTCTACCACAACCACGCTTCTTTGGGGTTTTCTCTGGTTCTCAAAAAGCGGTACTGAAAGGCACTCATGGCTTGTGCCAGAAACATGGGGTCATCACTAAGATGCTCCCCTCCTGTATGAAGTAAGAACAGCCAATCAATGAAGTCCTATTGCTTCTACTGTCTGCACAATTTGCCAATCAATTTGCTTCTCTCTGTCACCATTATCATCACACTAGCCCAAGTCATCATTATCAGCACCTGGCTATTTCAGTAGCTCCTTCATTGGTCTTGGGTAAACACAATGGCTCTACTCCCATCTATTATTTATTGTGGGCTACTTTGAAAATTCAAACCTAATCACATCATTGTTCTCTGCTTTTTAAAAATATTTTTAATTTATTTTCATTAGTGATAGGATAAAATGCAATGTCTGTAGTAAGTGTCTGGCCCTTGTCCACTCCTCTAATCCCACCACATGCCATTCTCTCCCTTACTCTTTATGTTAAACACACAATTCTCTCTTTTCCTCAAAGGTAGTATGCTTTCATGCCCCAGAACCTTCAGTTTTAAGACTTTCTTTTTTCTACAAAAAGGAGTTGGCAAACTTTTTTTTTTTTAATGTGAGGGTCAGATAGTTAATATATATTAGGCTTTGTCAAGCCGAGAGGCCACAGTTCCTGCCTCAGTTACTCATGACACAGTGGCATTAAAAGTAGCCAGAGACAATGAATACACAAATGAGCATGAGTATGTTCCTGGATCATAGAAAACAAGCTGTGGACTGGGGCAAGGTTGCCACTTCCATTCTAGAAGGCCACTAATCCCTACCCTACTCTTGACAGGTGTGCTATTCTCACTGGAATTTTTCCTAATCAACAAAAGTCATCTTGTTAAGTGTGCTTTTAATATAAAGTATATTTCTGTTTTACAGAAACAGTTATTATTGTAATTAATTAGACACTGATGAAAATTTTTTGTCCATATCCATCTTCCCTCTCATGATGCAAGCTTCACCTGAGTGGGAATCACATCTACTTTATCTTATTCCCTACATATTATAGGAAGTAAAATGACACACAGTAGCAATCTAAAAATATTTGTTGAAGAAATGAATCATGAATCTGCTTTCTGACCTTTAGCTGGCAAGTTTATCTTTCTGAACCTTAGTTTTCCATCTGGAAATGAAGATGATAATCGCAGCTACTTTCCAGGTTTGCTCAGGTTCATGAAATGTTATGCATGAGTGCATTTTGTACACTCTAAAGCAATATACAAACATGATCTTAATTTCTGCCGATTCTGCAGCGACTTCCCTTTATAGGTGAATCAATCACATTCAATACAGGACATCTCAGTTGATTAG
Organism: Ctenodactylus gundi; assembly: GCA_004027205.1. Classification (NCBI taxonomy): domain Eukaryota; kingdom Metazoa; phylum Chordata; class Mammalia; order Rodentia; family Ctenodactylidae; genus Ctenodactylus; species Ctenodactylus gundi. The sequence continues at coordinate 10,351 of PVKB01001791.1, forward strand.
CAAAACTGATAGCCTTTTGTTACCTTTCCTTCATTGCCTCGTGTACTTGGCCATGCTGGACACATTGTTCCTCCAATTCTTCATTCCTCTTCTGTAACCTTCTCAGTTTATCACATGTGTACCTGTTTTCTTGACTGAGCTGAGCTATTTCAGATCTAGAGAGGTAGAAAAACAGAAACAAGATGTTAAAGGTTCTTACACTACAGCACGCTCTTCTGTATAAACTTCTTACAAGTGAATAAATATTTGAGAAACCTTAATATGCCAGTAGGGAAATATATACATTATGGGGATTCAAGTAGTTAGACAAATAACTATTTACTGTAATAGAAATGATTTCATTTCCTCTAAGGAATATTATGAAAATGACAATGATCAACTCTCTTTTTTTTAAAAAAGACCATCATCATTCACTGAACAAATATTTACTGAGTGCTTACTATAGGCCAGCCACCAAGCTGTTAAAAAAAATTTCAGCATAACTTCTATAACAGAGGATTTCTTTCAGTTAACATAGCCAACTTAATGGCATATGGTTAAAAACTAAATAGTTCTGTGATGGTTAATTTTATATGTCAATTTGGCTGGGCCATGGTGCTCAGATATTTGGCCAAATGTTTATCTGGATGTTTCTGTGAAGGTGTCTTGTGAATGAGATTAACATTTAAATTGATGACTTTGAGTAAAGCATATCATTCTGCCTATTGTTGAAACTGTCAATCAGTTAAAGGCTGTAAGAGAACAAAGATTAATCTTCCCTGAGCAAGGAAGGTATCTGCCAGTTCACTGCCTTCAGACTGAGCCACAACTCTTCCTAGGCTCTGCAGTCTGCCTGGTAAACCTGAAGACGTAGGACTTACCAAGCTTACAAAACTGCAAGAATCAACTCCTTAAAATAAATCTATTTCTGTCAAAAAACTTCTGTCTATCTCTGTGTACTCGATGATCAATGTAGATGTAGGTCAACCTAGGTCTAGACCTAGCAACAGATAGGTCACTAGGTAGCTTGCTGTTTCTGTTTCTCTAGAGAACCCTGACTAATAGCAATTTTGAAAGGCCTAATAATACTAATAAAAAATAGTTTCATGCCCTGTAACCCCTACAAGCAAGTTAAGCAGTGACAAGTACTGTCAATGTTTGACTTCTTCTGATTCTTACTTTTTAAAAGATGTATTCATATCACTATCTCTTGTTCTATCAACCAAGAAATTTCTACTGACTTATAGTAGGTGAAAATATATCTCTTTTATATACCTCCTTTCTCTAACAACTCCAGCTTTCAATGTAATTACCAGTGTTTCAGCTGGAATTCATTACCAGTACTTAGAGTAAATATCTGAATAGTGTGGTCCTTGTAATCCTAGTGGTATATTATGATTACATTTGCACTTGCATACATTTATTTTCCCCAAACTAGTGGCCAGCTTTTCTAATGGGAGATGCCCAAACATCCTTGTGGTCCTTCTGTTTCTCAAAGGGGCACCCTCCAGTTTCCTTTTCTTGTGTTGAAGAGATGAGAACCTCATCATTGTAGATTATCCCTGATGTCCCTGTTGACCTCTCACTTTTCCTGTGCAGTTGCCTCAGTGACTCAGCAGTGACTCACTTGCTGCTGATACCCTGTTCCCAAACTGCTATTTGCTATTGGAAATCTTCCCCCCTTTAAACACAAGGCATTGATTAAACTTGAAATCACTGTTAGCTTCCTGTCATTGTTGGTTTGTTCTTCTGCAAATCTACTGCTAATTATTCTTCACCCTCCTCCCTTTTGTCCTTTTGTTCTTGTAATCCTTCCCATCCCTGTGGTTTTTGCCTTTATAAGCCCCACTGGATATGCTCCTTCCTCCTCCCCTCCAACCCTGCACTGCTTCAGCACTGAAAATTCTTTGGGGCATGAGTCCATCCTCAGTTGCCCTCTAACAGAGGATTCCTAAATTTTCCACAACAAAGTAGTGATTCTCCTTTGTGATATTGTGCTGCTCAGTTATAAGAGTATTCAGCTGGACTGTCTATGGCCCAGGAGCTTGGTGGAAATGGGAAACAGGTGAACATCTCACCTTTCAGAAGGCAGACTTTCTCTTAATCTCTTCATTTTAATTTAAATATCCCTAGGTGTAGCTGAAGCTCTCTAGCTTAATCTGTTCAGAGAGAAAGCCTCTAGTATTCTGTGTGGAGGAGGGGCAGTCACCTGGCTGCAAGGTTTTTAGTTGGATTTAGCAATTTTGGTTTCAATAGTACATTCCACCTGTATCTTTTAAGTTTTCCTGGGTTTGAGAACAAATCAGTTGGCTTGACATATATGTGTCTTCATGTCTAGACACTTCACTCTGCTAAGTCAGAAATCCTTTTTCTAGTCTTTCTGTCTTCGCACATATTCCGTTTGGATCACATATCTCTTCTCTGGTAATGGCTGATGTTCCTTGGGAAACATGTTATGTCTTCAGTGTCATAGAGGGCAATTCCAAGTCTCAAACTGGAAGACCAGAGAGATGCCTATTAAAGACATATTGTCTCCTTCTCTTTTTCAAAATTAAATGCTAGGGGCTGGAGCATTGGTACAGTGGTTAAAGTACTTGCCTTGCAAATGCAAGGCCCTGAGTTCAATTCCCCAGCACCACATAAAGCTGGGCATGGTGGCACATGCCTGTAATCCTAGTTAGTGCTTGGGACGCTGAAGTAGGAAGACTGCCATGAGTCTAAGGGCAGCCTGGGCTACACAGTGAGTTCAGGACCAGGCTGGGCTAAAGAGTGAGACCGTGTCTCAAAAATACAGATAATAAAAAATGAAAGTAAATAAAGAAATAAATAAAATTCAAATTTAAATTGTTGCCCACTGCCACCATCTCCACATACTTAACTGCCTCACAATTTGAAGTGAAAGTTTAAAATTCTTCTGTATTATAATATGAGTAGTTTCCAGATTGACGATTGGCTTATATCCTAAAGTTCACAGATTCTGGATGCAAAATTAATTTCTCCCGGAGGAGAGATTTCTCCAGTAGGTAATTCCTTCTCCTACATTTCTTCTTCTGTCAAGAAGGATTAGGCTTTTCTTACTGGAAGACTGGGCAGCTCACACGTGGCACATTCTTTCACTTTTAATTCACCTGATTTTTTGTTTTCATCTAGCTTTAGGTGTCTTCTCAAAGGAAGTCGGTCCAGTTTGACAATCTCTCAGCTTTGTACGCCTCAGCACATTTTAGCCTTTAAACACACATTTGCTTATAACTTACTCTTTTGAATTTTGTTCTATCTTATTTTTCTCACTAGATTCTAAATGGGAACATAGCTTATCTCGTCTTCAAGCACAGATCAAGTGCTTAATCCATATTTGCTTAAGGGAAATTTATCCATATTTGAAATAGTCTAAAAGAGTTAAGAAGTTGCATTGCTCCTTTAAAAATCATATATAACTTGAAAGAATTTAGAAGCAGTTACAAAATTCTTTCAAATTATATGTAATTTTAATTTATTACTCCTTCCAAAATTAATACTTCCCATTAAATTATACATCAAAATAAATTCCAAAAGAATTAAAATTATTCTTTAAAATAGATTAGAAAAAAGCACAAAAGATATTTGTTTGATATTAGGTATTTTCTAAACAAAATTAGTTTTTGAAGAAAAAGGAAGAAATAAATTTTACAATATGAAAATATAAAACACATGTAAATATCACATATTAAAATAAATATTTAAGTTTGTACAAGAATATTTCTAGAAAAAATAAGCCGTACTTTGCAACTCAACGTCTGGAAAGTTAACCCAGACATCTGTCAATAGGCGACTGATTACATTACTTGTGTGATGGATGATCCAGATACTACTCTGATAATGTGGCTATATGTTAGCATCACTTATCATTCTAAAATTATGACACTGGTGAGGGGGGGCAATAAAAATTACCATGTATAATGCAATTCCATTTTGTAATTTATAAATCTTTTGACATGTCTACCAAATATTTATATTGATCATTTCTGGGTAGTAGGATTAGGAATACTGGCCCTTTTCTTTACCCATCCTTTTTCATGCTTTAAGAATTTTTTACAATGAACATAGTTTTTCAAAGTTATTTTGATTTAAAAAATTCTTAACAAGACACATAAATACTGATAATGTAGAAAGTTGAGGGGAAATAGGTGATGCATGAGAATTCTCTGATTTGCTGCTCAATTTTGTTGTGAATATCAAACTATTTTAAAACTAAAAGTATTCATTTGAAAACATAAACAATTAGAAAATATTTTAAAAAGACAAATGAAGATGATGAGCATCATTAAAATGCTAATTTTACTCTAACAAAATTAGATAAAAAAAGAACAAGGGACATGAGAAATGTCTGCAGAGGAAGAAACACAAGGTCAATGAATATTTATAAAATACTCATTTTCAATATTATGCAAGGAATTGCAAAATAAAACCAGATACTACTGTCAAATATTTTTTGCATGCCTACTCTATACCAAATAGTAAAATCCAACCTTTATTTAATGATCTCCATTAACTGAAAAGGTAATTGTCCATTTCCTTTTCTCTGTGAGGTAAATATAAAGTTTAATGGTTTGCCAAAGATTACTCAAATGGTGATTAGTCAGGCCCACATACAAATCCCTGTCTGTCCAACTGTAAAGACATAGGTAACCCAATGTAATACCACCTCTCATTTTTAAAAAATCTTTCACTTCTTAAAGTAAAATGTAACATACTGAATAGAGCTCAATGTGTTACTTAAGCACACTAAAACACAGCTCTAGCCTTAAAAGGATTCATAGATTCATAGTCTTTGGACCAGCAATCCCTTTTCAAGAATCTCCACTCAGGGAATCATTCGAAGTTCAAATTTATGTACAGTGATTATCATATTATTGTTCATAAAAGTTAAAACTTGGAACCATCTTAGATTCTAATGAAATATTATGCATACATATTATTCCATTACATTTTGTTTCCAGACTCTTTAATGATGTAGAAAAATGTTCATTAATGAGGTAATATTAAGTAAAAAGCAGATGCAAAACTACATACAGCATAATCTCAATGACAATATAAGTGTATGTGCACATAATACATTCACATACACATGGAAAATGATTCAGAGGAAATACGTTAGATGATAACAGTAGTTACCTCTGGATGGTTAATGTCAAAAGAAACTGTTCCTGAACTCTTCTTTGGATTTTCCAAACTCTCAATATTGAAGATATCTTACATCATCACAGAATGTAAATGTTATCTGCAAAGTGCATATTACTATAATTTGTTATTTTAACAATCTTCTTTCTGCTTGAATATTTTTCTTTGTTTATAATGGTAATTTGCCTACCAACTTTCATCATTCAGTGAAAATTCGGTATATCCTTTATTTGTATAGACCTCATGGTAGAGTCATAGAGCTACTAGTTTGAAAAGTTGAAAGAAAAAACTTTTTATTTTAAACTTCTGCGTTTCTATGTTAGTTTTGAGATACATTTGTGGCATGATTATCCTAGTCTCATAAAAAAGGACAACTGAAATTGATTCTAATCCATTTTCATAGAAAATCTAGGTAATTCTGGCTTTACAAAAGCATGAACTGTTCCCTGATTTTTATATGCCAGCTATCTTGTGTAACTGCATTTGCGTGAAATATAACAAGTTTCACTACTATAATTCAGATTATGATGATAACTGCTTTTAAGGGAAAATATGATACCTTAATTTTTAATTCTTCTAGACTCAGGTTTGACTTTTGGTAACAATTAGTCTCCTCTTATAGAACACAATTTTGTATTATTCCAAACTAACATCGTCGAAACATGCAGGGGAAAAAATATAGTTCAGCCGGGTGTGTGTTCCTTACTTCAATTAAACTCACACAGTTGGATACCTACTGATGCCAAAACAGTAATATAATTTATACATTATAGTCCACACAGTAAAACTACACTAAAAGTCATTTAACAATATTTATAACACCATAAAATACAGTGTTAAAATATATGAACTGCAATATGTACCAAAATTATAAAATTTGTTTCTCATCATCAGTGATTAAAAGCAGGATCATTGCTCTAGTCTCAATACTCACAACCCTGGTGACAGATTAGAATTCAAATCTTAATGATCAATTTACAATTAACAAGATAGAAGTGAAACAAATTAAACCAACCATTATATATAACGAGACCCCATGGACTCCCATTGTTCCTCTTAATTACAAAACGCAGATCACAAATACACACTGGGCAGGGTTAGACATCAATCTACAAACCTAGCAACCCAGAGTGACAATGACAGAAAAGAAGAGAAGCAGGAGCACGCAGACCCTGTCTGAGCTCCTTCCTGCTCCTTCTCAGTGTGCGAGGGGAGTGGGGCCAGAATCCGGGCGCGCTGGAGCCCGCACGGAGGGCCTCCCTGGGCGCCACACGCGTGCCCTGTGCCCAGCCTTCCCGAGCTCTGCCCGGCCAGGTTACTGCTGATTCATGTAACGTCCGGGGAGAGGGGATGCTTCCTTCACTCAGATAAAGAAAAATCACAGTTGCAGCAAAGATATTTAAATATCTCCATTTACCTCTCTGGAAAACCACCTCATAACTGAACTAAGCTCCTGGAGAGGAGGATGGAGACGGAAGGGTAGCTGAAGTTTATGTGCGCTTCGACTAAAACCAGCCAGAATGTCTGCCTGGTGCCAATTAAAAGCAAAATGGAATTAATTCTCTTGCCTGATGGTCAAAAACAAGCTATAAAAAATGCACAGAATCGGCATTTCATTTTTAGTTTTAAAATGGGATGTGCCACTCACAAACCCTGGGGTTGCAGACACCACTACAAGCACCGTGAGGAACGCGGAGCAGAATGCGCCGTGCTCACTGCCATGGAGGCTTCCAGAGGGCAGAAGCCACCGTCACTGGCATAACGCGGCGTGCGGTCTACGTGGGGAGAAAACACACAACAGACACTCACACGGAGGTACCATTTCAAAACATTCTCACAGAGCAGCCTCGCATGAGGCTGGGCAGAGAGGACGGGCATCCGGCGTGCCAAGCCCAGGCTGTCAGCTTTTCCAGGGACTGTGCACGGGCTCCAGGCAAGTCACTAGATCCGAGAAGGAAAAGGCTGACTTGACGTGGTATGAGTTCATTTGTTAAGTATGACATTTTGACTAACACAAAGCGCTTAGAGAAACGATGCTATAAGGAAAGGGGGGAAAAAAGATGTGGCTTAAATTATTCCTCTGTAAGAAACAAACACACTTTCAGGAAAAATCGTGCTGTGGTGCTCTAAGGAAAATATGTACCATAATAACCATATGGACTGGACAATTATTTGAGAGAATAAATTTCCACAATGACCAAACTTTTGAAAACCTATGATACATCATACTTCAAAGCAAAACAAAAATTATTTATCCTAAAAGTTGGGTATGTGGTATGCAGAAATACCCCTGGCAGGCTTCTGCAGGGCTTATTAGATTCATAATTTTTACTTTAAAATTAACATTTTGAGCCCTTCAGGTTTTATAGCTGATTTCAAGGCAAGAGGTAGCATCAAAATGGAGTGTTAAAACTGGCAGAAGTGACTTGCTGAAAGTGTCACAGAAGAAAGTGAGGGAGAACTGAGACTAGACTGTTAAGGGATTAGGAGCAAACAAACAACTGAAAAATGTCAATTCATCCTATTTATTACTTTCTCAGGAGGCACACAAAATGATTTTTTGTAAACTTCAGGGATTCTTAAAGGTTTTAAAAATAAGTACCAATTTATCAAGTGGTGTATGTGCCAGGCCTTAGTTCTGAACCAACTTGTAAAATTACAGCAGGCGCTTGCTTTAATTTACCAGATTTACCAACCAAGTGGCTGAGCATGACCCACAACACAGCCAGACTCCTCTTTCCTGATGCTACCTTGCCTTTCAAAAGCGTTTCTCTGTGACACAGACCACTTAGACTTTCCCTGCAAAAGGCAGGAAGAGTCTGATAAACTGTCACCCAAGTGACCAGCCAAGACCCTTGGAACAACACCATCAGTGACAACAAGAGTAGCTTGTGTGCAGTACCATGCGAAAAGCATCCCATCAGGACCTTTACACACTGGCCCACCATATCTGTGTGTTTTGTATCCCTTTTTTTTTTTTTTTTTTTTTTTTTGCTTGTTTGTTTGAGACAGGGTCTCATGCTGTAGTCCAGGCTGGTCCTAAACTCACTACAGAGTCCAGGCTGGCCTTGAATTCAAGACTATCCTCCTGTCTCAGCTTCCAGAGTGCTGGGATTATAGCCCAGCTAGGCAGGTGCTGGGGAAATCAAACTCAGGGTCTTGAGCTTGCTAGGAAAGTGCTTTAACCACTGAGTTATTCCTCCAGACTTGAGCATTTGTGGATTTTGGTAACCAAAGGGCTCACAGAACCAATTCCCTGCAGATGCTGTGAGATGATAGTATCTTTTTGTATCTGCTGTATGTATACAGGTATGTAGGCATGCATTTTTACATATTTACTTCTAATTACCACAATAATCCTGTAACATGACCTTAGAAATGTTTGCACATATGGAGAAGATGTGGTTTGGGGAGATCAGGCAACATACTCCAGGTTATACAGCTAAGTGGCAAACCAAGATTCAACCTAGTCCTTTCTCAATTCCAAAGTCTTCTTCCCTGCATGCTGCTAGCAACAAAGGAACAGGCTGGCACCAGAAATTAGTCCCTTTCATTCCTCATTCATTCATTCAATAAATATGTACTGAGTGCCACCCATGTGTCAGATACAAAGGAATACGTTTGAGTTACAAAGAATGGTCAAGAATTAGAGGAATCAGCAACAGGAGAAGCTAGACAGGCCCATAGGTTCAAGTTCATTAAACCTGTAATGAGTCAATGAAAGGTAGAACTAGACGAAAAAGAGGGCCTGGGGCACAGAGTCCTGCTTTGCAGAACAACCCTTCATGCCAACCCTACATGCCAAGTAGGCCTCGGCCTGTGTCAAGAATTTAAAGGTGAAGTTTCTCTTCCTAAATTTATCATTTTCCTGTTTAATTTACTACTGTGGTTTAAATAAAATATTTTTCTTTCTCCTTCTCTCTCAATGAGATCTCACTATGTTGTCCAGGCCAGCCTTGAACTCCTGGGTCTAAGTGGTCCTCCCGCTTCAACTTTCCAAGTAGCTGGAACAAGAGAAGCACAGAACCATACCCAGTAGCCACAATTTTCTTCAATATTAGATATAAAATACCGTAACTATTTTAAGAAAAACTATAGATATTAGAACCAGAAGTCTCTAGGTAAGAAGCTTAGCTATTTCAATCACCAGCTATTTCAACAGTTTTGGTTTCCGTATGTGTAAAAGATAATAATTCCTTTCTCAAGCAATTGTAAAAATTAAGTACTGTCTATTAAGTAGCTTTGTCTCTTCAAATTCCCCAATTATTTGACCTAAATATAGCTTTTGTATATTCATAGAGAACTGTGATAAAAGATTACAATGTGCTAACATAAAAATTTTAAAATTGCATCTTTGATTAGAATAACTGCCATTTTGGCCTTTGCTTTCTGAAATTTCAGTCTTCAACTCCAAACATTTTTTAAAAAGTCAAATTAATGTGTACCCAAAATTATGAAAAACAATCAAAATGTTTGTATGAACATTAAGAAAATTTCAATGCAGAGAAAATATTTTCACAGAAAACTTGTACCAATAGATAACTACTTTTAACATTAGATTACAACCCTGGAAATATTCTTTTTAAGCAAAACATTACAATAATCAGTGCTTGGAAATTATTGTATAACATTACCTACCTGCTTTTTTGAGAGATCTGCTCCAGTTTCTCGGCTAGTCTACAGCACTCTTCCTTTAACTTTGTCAAAAATGTGTTCTGGGAGGTCAGCAACGAATACTGTTCATTTTCTAGAAATAACAATAAGCCCCAGCAACGTAAGATGTTTATAACAGTAGCTCTGCAGTGGTTTCATATGTATGGTGGTAAATGCTTCAGATCTCTATATGTTTTGTAGAAGCCACTACATCACTTTTAATGTCTTAAGTCAAATGACCTCTTACCTAGCAAGCCACTGAATCTTGAAAGACACTTATTTTCATAATAAAATTATATACCCGTAATATTTTGATCATATCAGCTTGGTGCAATATTTCAGCATCTTCATAAATTGTCAAATACCTCAAGTAGAGTCGTGGATGCTTTTATCTTTGTAATATGTGAAGTTATGTTTTTATTTTGACAATTTTACTATAAGCAGTGTCAAAATTCTCATAATCAGATAATTCAAAACAAAATTAATTAAAGAATGTTATCTTACACTGTAACTTATGCTTTCTGTTTCAAATTTGAGCATAGTTTACTACTCCCTCCTAAATCCTGTGTACACTTCTCCATTTATCTAATTATGAAGGTAAAACACATGATTTCTCCTTAGAATCTTGAGCTCATTGTCCAAAGTGAATGCTTCCATGGAGATACGGTCAAGAAATTAAAGAGTAAGTGTGTGGGTGTGTGTGCATGTGCACATGCATGCACATGTGTGTATGTGCATGAGTAATGTATGAGTGAGTGCAAAACAAAAGAAAGTGTTTATAAGATAGTTTATAATAGTAAAAAACTATTATGTAATGCTTAGATTCGCCCAAGATTCTTTCATCACTAGGATCTTGCTACTTTGGGGAGACAATTGTATTTCTCTTTGTGTGTTTAATGGTAAAACACCTACTGAATCTCGTGAATTTTCATTTCTTCTGGCCAAATGCTGTGAGAAGGAAATCTCTCCTGAAAGTGCCTTTGTATAAGTTAATACATTATTTCATATATTTCATGTTAGTGATTTCTACCTATGGCATAGGAAGTAATTTTTTTACTCTGTCATTAAATACAATATACATTGCATTCTGTGGCTTTCACCTAAGTACAGGCTTTAATAGGCCTTTTATTCCCTTTCAATTTAAGCTAATGATTGGCGAAAAGCATCTAGCATACAAAGAAAAATAAATCAAGGCACTAAAATTAAGCAACATTTTTTTTCTGGAAGAGACAGGATCATTTAAACTTTTGTTTTAATAGTACAATCAGTGTGGAGTACGTGGTGTGGAATTATAATGACTGACACTGTCTTGTTTTGACTAACACTGTCTGTGAACACACAACTCAGAAGTGAAAGGAACTACATAATGCTCTGACTGAACAAATCAAACTGCCTATTTTCAAAGTGCATTTTACTTTCAAATTAAAGGTAAAGAGTTACTGGCCAACTCAGCCTGCAGAATAGTGCCAATGTGATGAAAGATGGCAATTCTTAGCCAAGCTGCCAGCTGTGGTCAATGCCTTGTATTAGTGAATTTCAACAGCAGTTGCGAGAACTTGAAGAATGCAAGGGATTAAACATCATTCTAGATCGGATTGGGGGAGGTGGGGAAATCATACAAATGCTAAAAATGTTCGAAGCTGCAAAGATTAAATAAAGGAACATATCAATTTGGAGCCACTGAATTACATCCAGCTGCGACAGTGAATTAAGAACCGATTAATGGCTAAAGCTTTTCTCCAGTTTGGATGCTGAAGCAAACTCATTAGGCTTTTAGAGTAGCTATAATGTGTGTACTGTGGGAACTGTTCAATGCTATTCAGGAGACTCTAACTGTAAGCTCAGAGCATTTCCCGCAGAGCTTCTGATGCTATTTTCTTTATATAACATGTGTGCCTGAAAACCCAGCCAAAAACAAGCCCTTTGTTTTTCTACTTTGTTGTGGTCTCTCTCAGCTTTACGTTTCTTGAACACAGGTAAATAAACTCATAATCCAGATGGTGCAACAGATGTGAGAGCAGCACTCTGAAATCAACAGACAGTGGGCAATACTTTCCATTTTCTCTTTTAAACGCTAACTAATATGTAATTCGGAATCTCCGGTGTAGTTAGCATCTGCTCCCTTCGGCCAGCCAAAGGTTACAGGTGTTCCTGATGTCATTTCACAGTAAGGCGTGGGCCTGGCTTGTGAGCCGGTGCCCAGGCTCTAATCTTCCCTACCACCTACCAGTTCTATCATGCTGGGCCTCCATTTGCCGTATCTTCTGTGTCAGCTCCTGCTCTCTTTGCTGGGCCTGAAGGGCTTGGGCCTTTGCTTCGTTGCTAAAGCTCTGCTGAATGCTATCTTTTTCCAGCCTGCAAAGCAGAGAAGAGACATACAGAAATGTCATCTGCAGATGCCAAACCTCTATCATTTCTCCTATGGACCACAGAAAGCTGACAGGTAGCAAATTGTTAAAATATAAGAAAACAAAATCTATGCACAGAGCCCACTTCTGCTCCCAGAGGAAAAAAAAACCTTCAAAGGACCTTTCATACAATGTTAAATACATGCACAAGTCCAAATGGACTAAAGTTGTACCTCTAAAAATAGAAAATAATGGAATAATGATATTTTGTAACTTTAAAGCACACATGCTTTTTTTTTTATCCCCGCTTGCTACATTCATACTGGTTTGCATTACTAAAGAATCTTTTCTTCTTCAGAAATGTCAATATCTTGGAATTTTAGAACAGCACGACTTAATTCCTAGTATAAGTAAGGCTTACATTCTTACAATTAAACTTTGGAGACTACTTCTGGTTCTCTTCTTAAATTTCAAATGGAATCTCAATTATATATCCTATCTACAGGTTAGCAAAAGATGCTGCAGAGCCACATGAATTTTTCATTAAATACTTTCACATATCAGTCCATATAATGTAGATATCAGTGTGAAAATGAATAACTTCCATCAACACTTCATAATAAATCTCTATGGGGTCATATTGAAAGAAGTTGCAGGATAAAAAGCTTCTATAGCCCAAGATAACATCCCATCCCACTGTGATAGAATACTGACCTATTCATCAGGTCCACAGCCACTCATGGTGACTCCTAGCAAGAGGAATTTCCTAAACAATTAAAACCTGAGCAGTGCAAAGGACTTCACTGGAGCAGCACCATGGATACTGAGATACAACATCGAAAGAGTGTATGCATGTGTGCATGTGCATATGAGCACGCGCGTGCGCGCGCGCGCGCACACACACACACACACACACACACACTCACACACACACACACAGACACAGTTGGTTCTCAAGTAAGTGACGTTAGAGTTGCCTTCAATTAAGTGACTTAGTTTTTTCTAACTCCTGATCTCCTTGTGGGCATTTCTCATCCATGCTGCTTTAGTTTACTAATTGAGATATTTACTGCCTAGCCTTTGCCAAACTAAAAATAAACAATTCCATAAAGCTATCACTACCAGTCTATGTACTGCTGTGGAACTTCAATTCACTGATTTCTAATTATAAAGCAACATAAGGAAAGCCTGTATTGAAATTGGTCAATGCATGTGGTAATGTTTTAGTGTAAAATTTCAGAATGAAAATACACCCACACCTCACTCAAATGGAATCATCGGGGGTCCACACTAAATGTGAAATAAGGTCCCTTCTGGTCGTTCTAACAACAACACCCTCTGGATGTGGTCCAAGGTCTCGTCTCACACTTAGTTCCAAACTAGTATATTGCAACAAATGGATAGTCAGACAAGGCTACTTTCTGCTTCCCCCATCACACCATGCATTTTCTGGCTATGGATCACTGCACGTGTTTCCTCCTCTCCTGGAGTGCCCCCTACCCATCATCCAATCCCCTGCATGATGAATACCATTCCTTGAGGAACTAACTCCATATTCTTCTTTCCTCGTGCATCTCTCTCTCTCAACTATTCTTCCCTTCATGACCTCATTAAGAGGTATGGCAGAAAAATGCAGTGTGTTAAATCAAAAATTATTACAGTACTAGGTGCACTGCCATTTACCCCCCTCAAGATAGTGCCTATTGCTTCAAATATACTTATCCCTCCATTCTTGCCACTTTGTGGAGCAGTTCTGGACATCCTTTTCTGGGTCAAGGCTGTCATGGCTGTCTTGATGTCCCGAAAACATTCAAAATGTTTACCTTTCATGCTCATTTTGACTTTGGGGAAGAGCCAAATGTCACACAGTGCCAGACTCGGTGAATAAGGCAGATGAGGGTGCACAGTAATGTTTTTATGAACCCGCCTTTCCAATGCAGTGCACTGAGCAGCAACATTTCATGTGTTTTTTAAAAATTTTATCTCACAAAAGATGACTTCCAGAATTGCTTCAGAAAACTAAAAAAAAAAAAAAAAAACTGTGTTTGAAGTGAGGAGTATTTTAAGAGAGATTAATGGCAGTATCTTCTGCTATGATAATTTTAAAATTTAAACATTCATTGTCTTTTTCAATCACCCTTGCAGCAGGGCGAAGAACTCATTGATCACACATTGCTTACTGGTTTGCACATCTGTTTCCTTCTGCCATCCTTGTCTCCCTATCCTCAGCTTAACTCAGCACTTAGCACACAGGAAGTAGGCATGGATGCTGACTGGCTGAATGTTGTTATACCCCTGCTATACACAGAGACGGAAGGGTACAGCCTTTAAGTCAAAACAGAAAACCTGTTCAAGTCTTAAATGAAGGAGGCAAACACTTTTCAGACATGTTAGAGAAGAGTACTTGGACAAGGCGTGGTTCTTTAATGGATTTGCCACCTGGAGACCACGCTACTCAAGGAGTCTAAAAAAGAGTTCCATGGACTCTAATGAAGTACCCATGTCCAGGTCAGATCTCCAGGTAGAGCAAAGGCTACAAGTGGAGAGACTGGAGGCTAAATTCTATAATATATGGACAAGTACAAAGTGCAGTACAAAGTGCAGATCCAGAAAATATGCATTTGAGAGTGAAAGGGGCATCATTAAAATTATGCAAAGAAAAGGGTCAAGAACATGAGAAAACCTACTGCAAATGGGAACTCAGAGACCCAACATAAAGGGATTACCAATCTTACCATCAATATTTAGAATGAGAAGCCGCCTAGTTCTTGATACTCTAAACTGACTAGAGAAAAGAATCACTGTCTTAATTATGGCTGCCCTTAGAAAATAAGTAACTTAAAGGCCCCTCTATTAACACATGTTGAGTTACATATCAACTTGTGTTTCCTGAATCCTTACCCAACTCTCACTCTTATCCAAGACAGTATTCATTCTTTTTCACCACATAAAACACAGCTTATTACCACTTCCCTTCTTCCTCCCCCTCCCTCCTATGTTGTCCTACTCCTCTGCAGATTTTTCTTGACTTGTCAAGCTTTTAATAAAGCCTCAGACTGTTAGAAATTAAAGCCACAAATTTGTTTTAACCAATCGAGTACTCACTTCATAGCTGAGCAACATCAATACAAACAACCCACATTAAAAGACCCGAAGGCCATAAAGAATTTGAAATCCATTTATATGTTACGCAGGGAAGAATTTAAATGTAAAGGTAGGATCAAATATATTTACACTTAGGGAATCCTCTTTTTATGACATTTTAGAAATACTATTATATAATATAGGTTGAAAGAATTAATTAAAAACTCAGGTATCCAAGGAAAGACTAGAAAAAAAATTCAAAGCAGTCCATTAACTATTTGTCATGGCCACACTACGGACGAGACACTCTGCTAAGCAATGGGTCAAATAAACAAGCCAATGCGTGTTTTTAGTGGGGAGTACAAAATGGGGGAAAAAAGGTAGAAGGTACTCAGCTAGAAAGGCACAAGAGAATAAAACTATCAAATATAGAAAAGGATTGCAGGTGGGTGTGGGAGCTTGGAAAGGATAGCTAAGCCAGTCTCCCCAGCTGGCCGTCTTCCATGTCACTCAAAACACTGGTGATCTCACTCAATCAAGCTTGTTCTTAGGTCCATTTTATAAATTATAATAAAGATAGTAAGTAAGACGTTTTTGGTTGCTGTTAAAATAGGGCTGAAGGATTTACACCCAATGACTAAAACCTGGAAAACACCCTAAATGTCCATCACCTGCAAAATGAGTAAACAGATTGTGGTACAGCCTTACAAAAGGGGGCGAGGAACACTAGCAATAAAAGGAGCCAGCTGCTGCTGCATACAACACCTAGATGAACCTCAAAAGCAATCTGCTTAAAGGAGCCAGACACCAAAGACATATTTTATGATTTCATTTGCATAACATTCTAGAAAACGAAACACTAGTGACAGAAAGCAGATCAGTGTTGCCAGGTCCTGGAGGTAGGGGAGGGGCCTGGGGAAGTCTTTTTTGCTTGATGGAAATATTCTGTATCATGATAATGACAGCTCCACAACTATATAAACTTGTCATAACACATTAGCTGCACACTTAAAGTTTGTGACTTTAACTGTATTTAAATTTATCTCACTAGAGCTGACTACAGGAAGGTAGACTTTGTGGAGATGAGAAAGGGATGGGAGGAAGCGGGTGACTAGGTGCATGGGAAAGAGAAGAGGAAGTAACAATTATCGAGATGCGATACACTAACGTACACTAACAACATTTTCTCAAAAAAGAACACACAATTTTAGTGCCCTGTTTACCTATGCTGTTCAGTTCAAATTTATTAAAATATCACTCAGATATTCTAAATCATTATTGAAATTTTTGTCAGCTTTGTTTTGTCAATTTATTGCTACTATGAATGTAAACTTGCCCATCTGCTCTTCTACATTTTCAATGTTTCTTTATTGTCCTATCTTTAAAAATTGACTTTTTAACTTTATCTTATGTATCTCTAGAAATAGTCCTTGCATTAAAACACAATTGCTTCTTTTTAGAAAAGCAGCAAATGCTCTAGGATAGGCATATCCATCTTTTATTGTTCAAGCTATCCACATCACCTGTGATCCAGATATACACTGGCCATACAACTGTTTTCTTGATAAAAACTCAGACTTAAAAGGAGTAAACAAGCACTGGCTTGGCCCCAAGTATGTGCTAAGTATACAATCACTTAGTCTTTTTTTTTCCAGTTACAGTTTTGGCTGGCTGTATTTCCTAGAAGTGGCTGCAATGATATTTACCATTCTGTTTTCTATACCACTTATTATTTTAAATCTTGCCATTTAAAAAAGCCTATGTCACAGAGCAAAAATTACTTGTTAAATAGATTTTGTAATGTACTACATTTTTAATTTTACAGCTAGATCGAGGAACCAAAAGTTTCTGACGATTCTCAAGCCCAACAATAAGCCTGGAGCAGAAATGGTGAATGCTTCAAGTCTGAGAACCAGGATCTGGGAGTGGCAGCCACCGAGGCAGCCCTCCCACCTGCCATGCCTCTGTCATTTTCCTAATGAAGTGCCAGTGGTGGACACATAGGTCTTTGTGTTAAAAGGTGTTTCATTTTTACATGAACCAATTCTCCAAGTTGAGTGTGATTACTATGAATCACTAACATACACCAATAAAAATAATAATTATGGGAAAAAACTAACATTATAGCCTAAAGCTTGTTTTCCCCCTTCCCTATCATCTTGTTATCAGATTCCCTTTCTACAGAAAAGGCAGCTGATAACTTCAAATGAACACATGGATATGTATATATGTATTATTATGCTTAATACCAAGACTTCACAATCCGTGGAAAGAAGAAAACCAGATTAAAAAAAAATACTGTTTAAAAGTTAAAGAAAGCTGTTGCTTTTAAAACATACAATGTGGAGTGCTTTGTGACAGTACCATATCTGTGTGTCAAAACTTGTAAGAAAGGGGGAAGGAGCAGCTAGTGGTGGTGCATTTGCTTAGCATGTGCACCATGGAGAAAAACCAAACCAAAAATGTGTGAGTACATGTAGAACATGCTTATGAGCAGTAAGCTTTCTAGGAGGCAGGTGAGGAGAAGTGGCGGGGAAGTCCCAGGGCTACCGTGACTTCAGATAGTGATGTCCGTCTGCCCCAGTACTCGTGCTCTTAGTGTTGCTCATTCAGTTCACATCACCAATATGTTGGATAGTACAGTCTTGGGGGCAGGCAGCAAAACCCACCATCTGTAGTGTTTGGCAGTTTTCACCATGGCCTGATGGCCTGGGTTTGTTTTCCTTCCTTCCTTCCTTCCTTCCTTCCTTCCTTCCTTCCTTCCTTCCTTCTTTCTTTCTTTCTCTCTTTCTCTCTTTCTTTCTTTCTCTCAGTACTGGAGTTGAACTCAGGACCTTTGCACTGAGCTTTATCCTTGAGCCTTCTTTTTGTTTCCTTCTTCCATTTTTATGTTGAGACAGGGTCTTACCAACCAAAGTGCCATCACTGAGCACCAAGTTGGGAAGAAATATACTTAACAGCTATCGTGAGCTTGTTGGTATGAGCTGCCCCACTACTACACTCCCAATGTGCGCTCTTGCAGCCTTCCTCACAGTAATGCTCCTGCTTTTGTCTCTGTAATTAATATGCAATTCACTGCAAGATGCTGTGGCTATACACATATATTAGACCTCAACACTTGCCAGCTATAGTATACCCAGCAATGAATTTTTTTTATAACATGGTCCTACAGGAAAGGGCTTCCCTTTCTCTCTCAATTATTAATTTACTGATACTAGCCAGGTGATATGGATTTTTATTTAACAGGCTTTACTCCATTATGGTCACTGTTTGTGTCAAAGTTCAACTCATCTTTGACTTGGGCTGTGGGATCTCCTTCATACTGGCTCCCGTGTGGCATGCATCCATTATTCCTGTGTGTTCTGTCCCTTTCTATCACCACAGCATGGCACAGGCTTACCTTATATTGCCCCTAAAGTAGTTTTGGAGTGGGCATTGGTCAAGAAGTTCTTCGTGTATGAATGTTAGTGGGGAATGGCTTCTAGTGATCTATCACTAGGCGGTGCTCATAGCTACTCTAAAGTAAGTGCTTCTAGGTCACCTTAGCAAATAGGGTCTGAATATACACAAGTGCATAAACATACGCTTATATGAGCACTTTTATACATACTCATACTGATTTTTCAGTTGCAATCCCATGACATAGTGG
The DNA here is from genome assembly GCA_004027205.1 of Ctenodactylus gundi. NCBI lineage: Eukaryota > Metazoa > Chordata > Mammalia > Rodentia > Ctenodactylidae > Ctenodactylus > Ctenodactylus gundi. Next base: position 29,221 of record PVKB01001791.1, read on the forward strand.
AACATTTCTTTTCATAATTGTAATTTTCATCAAAATTCAGAAACCTGACTCCCATTATCTTCAACATATCTACTCATTTGTTAAAAACTGGAATACAAGAAAGTAGTTTTGGAATTGATAATGTATAGAAGGCAACTTCCTAGTAACTAAAATTAAATGTTTGCCTATAGTCTGCTTGGCTTTGTTCTTTCTACAAACATATATATGCTATTTGCAGTTGATTCAGATTGTCTTTCAGGAAAGTTATGACAATGGAGAAGATTGTCCACTTCATAAACAACGAAACTAAGGTCTAGAGAGGTTATATAATTTGTCCACGTTCCCCAGGAATTAAAGGGGACAGACAGAAAATTCCAAGCTGTCTGATTTTTAAAGTCCATAGTGCATCTTATGCTTCAATCTCTTACATATCAGAGAAAAGAAAAATAAGGTTAAAAGATAATAAGAGTCTTACTTCAATTATCCATATGTGTGAGTAATTCCTTACCCATATTAACCATCTTGACAGCTAAATTCCAGGCTAGTCCCATATGCTATTGGGTCAATCCTTCCTACAACAATTCCATTAATTAGTGTATACTCCTCAAAAAAATATAATGACCTTTGCAAAAACACTGAAAGGTACCACACAAACATTTCTGTATTAAGATGGTCAGACTCCTATGAAAGATATGTGTATCCATCTGGAATGCATGTACATGGAGATTTGGGATGATCTTTTGCTCACTAATTTATCCTAAGAAGTGGGGATACAGTTGTACGGTAAAAAATATTTTATAAATTAATCAACAAGGGGATGAATGAATGCTTGTTAATAGACAGAAAGTATTAAATATCCTCCCGTGTGTAAATATTCTCCTGTCTGCGCACCAGAAGAATAGAAAGTGATGAAAAAAATTCCTGCTCTGGCCAGGAACTTATTTTAGTTTTATCATTATTATTGATGAACACAAAAAACCCCTCAAAACACAGTCATAACATCAGTACATGGCATAATGCCTCCCATGTGTGAGAGGAAGCAAAAAATCTTGTGCTTGCTTACTGCCCACAGGGACTATGTTCTCATACATGCATGAACACATGTAAAAGTATGAGGAGGGAGCGGGCAGGAAATGAGCTGCAGAGGACATGGGTCTGCATCCTTGAGGACACAGAAATCCATGGCATCCTTCATATTTCCTAGAGTAAACTATATTCATTCTTTTCACAGCAACCTATGCTAGAACTTCAAGTGCAATGCTGAAATTGAATTATCAGCTTGAAGCACGTGTCACTTTCAAGGTTAGAAAGTAGAAACCAAAAGAGGATCAACAACTTTCATAAGAGAATACACCAAGGAAAGGAGACACTTAACAGAAATATCCCTAAGAATAAATTTCCCTCCAAATATGTTCTTTTCCTATCTCCAACATATAAAAATTTACCTTCAAGGCAAAAGAGGGTATGCTTGACTATATATTCTTTGCTTCTATCACATATATTCAACTCACATTTACCTAAAGTGCTTTTTTTTAAAAAATGGTGCTATGAATTGCACCTTGGGCTTCATAAATACCAGGCAAGCACTGCAACACTGAGCAATAGTGCTGAAAACCAAACCATAGTCTCTTCTTTCCCATTTTATTGACATGTATACATGCAATACATTATGTTTACATTGATCTCGAGTATTTTGTGTACATACATATTGTGGCAAAACTACAAATCCTCCCCCTCTCCCTTTTTGACCTTCCCATCCTCTACCTCTCTCCACTTCCCATTATTCCCCTCAATTAGTTCTATGAAATAATTGCGATCTTGATTTCTCATATTAGAGAAACCACCTGATATTTAACCTTCTCCTTCTGACCCATTTCACTGAGCAAGATGGTCTCAAGTTGCCTCTATTTACCTACAAAAGCCTCCAATCTATCTCTCTTTATAGATGAGTAGCATTCCACTGTGTATAAATATCACAATTTATGGTCTGTTGCTGGGTCTTTTGGTGTCTTCCACATTTCAGCTATTGTTAGTTGTGCTGCTATGAACATGTGTATGCATGCATCTATGTGATATGTTGTTTTTTACCTCTTTTGGGAAAATTCTCAGGAGAAGTATCGCTGGATCAAAGGGGATATTTATTTCCAATTTTTTAAGAAACTTCCATATTTATTTCCAAACTGGTTGTACCAGTTTACATTCCCATCAGCAGTGCAGGAGGGTTCCTTTTACCCCACAGCCTCGCCAGCACTGATTGTTGTTTGTGTTCTTGATATATGCCAATCTCTTTGGAGTTAGATGGTATCTTTTACTGATATTTTGATTTACATTTCTCTAATGGTTAAGGATGTTGAACTTCTTTTCACATATTTATTGGCCATTTGAGCTTCTTCATCTGAGAACTGCCTATTCATTTCCTTTGCCCATTTTGATAATAAAATTCAAATACCCTCAGCTACTTGATCCTTGATAAAGGAGCCAAGAGCATACACTGAAAAAAGGACAGCCTCTTCAATACATGGTGCTGAGAAAATTGGATATCTACATGCAGAAAAACGAATACAGACACACACCTGTCACCATGAACCAAAATTAAATCAAAGTGGATCAAAGACTTGGACATTAAAACTGAAACACTGAACCTCCTGGTAGACAAATTACACAAAAATCTAAAAGATATAGGTGTAAGTGGGGAGCTTCTTACCAAGACACCAAAAGCAAAATAGCCCCTAGAATTAACAAATGAGATTATGTCGAATTAAAAAGTTTCTGCACAGCAAAGGAAATTATCACGAGTGTAAAGAGAACCGACAGAATGGGAAAAAGATACTCATCACCAATACCTCAGACAGGAGGCTCAGAACTAGAATATACAGGGAACTGAAGAAAAGTAGTCCCCTCAAAATCAAAGATCTGATCAAAGTACAGACTCTCAACTCTCTCTTCCCTTACACACATCTGAGCTTTCAGTTTTCCAAGGCACATGCAATGAACTGACCTCTCTTTTCTTCCTCACAATTGCGGAAGGCAGGGATATTGGGGGCAGACTACCTGCTCAGAGCCATGTGGCTAGCAAGTGGCAGGGCTGGAACAAGAACCTGTCTTCTCACTCCAAGCCCGGTGTTCTTCTTTCTGTTCCATGGCACTGACTCACATGGGAGTTTGTTTAATTCAACAGTGTAACACTCACTCATTCAACAAATACTTAACCAACTATTTCACGCCAAGCACAAAGCCATGGGTATGTATCAGTATACGAGACACAGACCCCGCTCCCAGAGAGCTTAGGATATAGTACACACAATAACACATTTTTCTTTCTCTCTTTTTTTAAAGGACAACTACAAGAATAGGGTAAATATTAAAGTAGGATAGACTCCTTGCTATCGTACAAGGAGTCAGGACAGTAAAAGAGTGGGTGAGTGAGGGAGGTGCTCGGGAGGCTTAAAAACTTAGAGGCTTAAAATGTGAGTAGTACTGTGTCATACCAAGATTGAAAAGAGGATTGTGACAAGTGAAGTGGACAACATGTGCGAAGACCCAGGGAGGAGAGACAGCCAGGTGCCTTTGGAAATCTGCAACAGCGCTGGCACGACTGGAGGCTGGGCTGTGTATGTTGTGGGGTAGCAGCGAGCAGTTGGTGGAGGGGAGATGATTGAGGAAAGATGAGACTGGAGATGGAGGCAGGAGCCAGAACTCGAAGCTATTTTTAAGGCCCTCATCCTCAGGGAACTAGGGAGCCAATGTAGGGTTTGAAGCAGGGGAGTGCTGTGATCACACTCGTGCTTGAGAAAGATCACTCTGGCGGCAGTGTGGGGAACAGATGGGGAAGGGACAACATTAGAAGCAGGGAAAGCACTTATTACTACAGCAATAGTAAGAGCAATTTCTATAATGGTTTCTTTAGATATGGCAGATAGCATAGGTAGACGCTGTGACTGACCGCCATCAAGCGTACTTTGCACTAATTTTCAACTTCAGTGCTTTTTCAATAGCTCAGAGATGCTCGACTAGTTAAGTGATTGTAAGGAATAAAGTTCCGGGGAAGGACGCATTCTATAGGCTATTTTGCAGCACCATGTGCCAAATCCTTCAAAATAAACAATAAAAACACCCTGTGACACAAAAGAAGTTAGATCATAATATTGCCACTGCATCTTCACATTGTCAAAAAGTCCCGTGAGTTCAGTGCATTCTTGCCTGTCTTCCTGGAAAACATCCGTTTATCTAAATATTCTTAGTCATCAATATCTGATGAGTAGCTGCGAATCAGACACCAGTAGGATCGATATATACTATCATGGTATTTATATACTCTATCAATTGGGTATGCATCATTATTAAACTGTATAGCTGATTGAAGAATTTTTATTTTATTATTAAAGTGTTTTAGAAATTAATGCATAGGACTTGTTATTAAATGGAAAATTTTTGGTTCTTTTTGTGGCCATGAAATTTATAGAAAAAACATGATATAACACTAATAATTGGAATTCTTATGTATTTTTATGGTATCTAATTTTTCAAGTATGATAGAATAATTCACTTATTGGAAAGGCTGAAGTGAGATATTCCATGTGAAGGGCTATTCCACATTTTAGACTCATAAAATTCTGACCATTTGCAGCAGAAATATGTTTAAAATACATAAACTATGTCTTTACATTGTTAAGCGAAGTACCAAGTTCAGGAGACTCTTTTTTTGTTGATAACTAAAGCTTATAATTTAAAAAAGGCAGAGCCTCTTCCTGCTGTTATTTTCTTTGTGAGGACAGCCCCAAAGGATCCTAGCTCACTGCTGTATCCTTAAGAGTCTAACCAGTGACTAGAAACAAAAAGCATCGAATAATCTTTATTTCCAGAAAGATTCCAGATACTTTTTTGAAAACCAAAAATCAGAAAGAATGATATTGATGCACTTTTAATTTTATATTGGTTAGTTGCTATGATTTGCTGTTGTTTTCCCTTTTGCCTTGTTTTGTTTTCTAACATCTAAAACTGATGCCTCAGGGCAGTTCTACAGAAAGGTGGAAGGGTTCTGTAATAGTGATTGATTTCTTTAAAGTTTTTAAATTTATATCTCGATTTACTGACAAGTACTAGACAGGGGAAGGAGTTCGGGCTTTAGACACAAACACGGGTCCAGGCTTGAGCTCAGGCCCTACCACGTACCAGGTACGTGCTGTCAGAAAAGAATTTTATCTTGCTCTTAGCCTCAGTTTCCTCAATCACGAACTGATGTGACCAGGATTATGTGAGATGCCCCATATGAAGCAACCACTGATGGCTAGCTCCTCTCACCACGGGAAAGGTGTCTAAATTCACTTAATGGAAAAGCACGTAATTGCTTATTTGTCAAATTTATTTTCAATGATTTTTAACAAGTCAAAGGTGGGTCAGTAAGACACAAAACTTCTTATAATGTAAGGCAGGATAGTAATTGTTGATCTGCTTTTTAAGTAATGGCCAGTAAGTGGCAGCTTCTTCAGTTTACCAGAAAAGGAATAACCAAAAGAAGTTTTAGTTACTGCCACCAAATTAAGGAAAATGCTGCCACTGAGTTAAAGATAATGCTGACATGATTTTCTTGTTTGACTAAATTATTCCCAAGGTTGCGGAAATAGAAGTTAGGGTTTAAACTCATGAGACTCCAAATGCATCAACTCCGGGTACTGCAGAAGAGCTGAGCAACAAAAATGTATAGCTATGTTGGCTTGTATGGAAGTTACTGGCCACAGGTGGTGACTGAGCACTTGGAATGAAGCTAGATTAAATCAGGATGTGCTACAAGTATGAAACATGCTTCAAAATGTGAGGATCTAAAAAAGGGTCAAGGACTGGAGAAATGGCTCAGCAGTTAAAGCTCTTGCCTAGCAAGCTCCAAGTACCTGAGTTTGATTCCCCAGCACCACAAAAACTGGGCGTGGTGGCGCACACCTGTAATCCCAGCACTCGGGAGGCTGAGACAGGAGGGTTGCTGTGAGTCCAAGGCCAGCCTGGGCCCATAGTGAGTTCAGGGCCAGACTGGGCTATAGAGCGAGACTCTATCTCAAAAAAACAAAACAAAAACAAAACAAAACAACAAAAAAGGGTCAAAATATCTCCAGTAATTTTGTTATACAGACATATTGAAAAGTACTATTTTGTATGTATTGGGTCCGTATTTTTTAAATTAGCGACACCTGTTTCTTTTTACTTTTAAAATGCAGTTTTCTAAAACTTGTAAATGAAATATATGGATTGCATTTTGTGGCTCCCATTACATTTCTTTTGGACAATACAGCCCTAAGCACAACTCCTTTACCTAATTCCACACATAATTTATAATCTTGGTGCTTCACTAAGAACAACATTGCCCCAAAATTCCAAACTTAAATGCCTCGTGAAGATGATCAAAGCTCATCATCTTTATGAAAGGCAAAAACTTGAATAAGCATGTTTTACACCTTGATAAATTTCTCATTTAGCTTGTCCACTTAACATTATTGGAGAAATCAAGGAGAATTCTGATCAAATGCTGAGAACAGCTAAAAGAGAAGTCATTACCATGTTATACAGAGGTAAAAGATAAGGCTGGTAGGTAGAATGCTTGTCTAGGATGTCAAAGGGTTTGGTTCTCAGCAGTGCAAAAAGTGTTACTTTTTTATCTCTCTTTCCCTTTTTTGTTGTTTGTTTTGGTAAATCAAAATATATGTTCATATTTAAAATCCAACTACAAAGCATATGAAAAGTTATTCTATGTAGCTAAGCTGGAAAAGTATACAATAATTTCCCATTATAAACCTGGACTATAAACTTATAATAAGTGCACATACATATAGTTGAAAATCTTTGTTATTGCACTCTATTATTTTTAAACTGAGGATAATAAATACTCTGAGAAACTTCCCCCCAATGGATTTCTTTGCCCAATTTCCAATAATCATTCTGTTATCATCATTTGTTTGTGGGAAGAAACTAACACTTTCAAAGTTCATTAAGAAACCACACAGTTCTATTAGTTAATCCATCTGCCAGGCAGTTTAGTTAGCTATCCTACTGCCTGGTGAGTTAATCTGCTGCCTTTGTAGTTTTTGCTTTTTGCAAAACATTATCTGCACCTTGAGAAACACAAACATGCTGCTGAATGGTTTCAAACCTCTAAACAAATTGCTGGAGTTGATTTGTTGGAAGAAATATAATTTAAGAACCCAGAAAGGAGAGATCAGAGTGGCCTCAGCTTTAGAGAATCTCCATTCCAGTCACTGTTATCATCATAAGATGGTTATTCACAAAAACCTCACTGGTAGGAGCAACTTGAAATCGCTATAGATGATAGGCACCTCCAAGTGCCTATACAGAAAGATTAACACCTGCTGAGTGCTACACTTCTCCACATCTCCAGCTTACTGACTGGGAGTTGCTCCACGACTTGAGGGTAAAGGGGGATACACAAAGAAGGGAGGAAGACTGGCGTGCTGAGGGTTGAAGGGAAATCCAATCTACTGCAGAGTCTGATTTAGTGGCCCGTGCTTTAAGCCTGGGCCAATGATCCCTTGCAAGAGACTATCTAAAAGAGGTTGTGTACACAAGTATCCATATTAACACCTTATTCAAAAAGTCATACTTTGAAAGCCTTACTAAGTTCCTACATGACCTAAATTCAACGAATGAATCTGCTTCTAATTATTTAAATGCCAAATGAGCCTCAAGAACTATTAGCACATAAAATCAAAATTGCTGCCGAGGATATGAAGAGGTTATTGTAAGGTGACTGTGGAATGGGGAACTGTTGACTACTCTTTAGGTGATGCTTCTCTGCTCTGCAGCCCACTTTGGAAGACTGACCAGATCCAAACTGAAAGACATCTATCTATCTGCCTTATTGTTTCAGTACTTCAGATTGAACCCAGAGCCTCTCACATGCTAGACATGTGCTTTGCCACTGAGATATACTCCCAGAACTTCTTAAACTTTATTTTGAGACACAGTCTTACTAAGTTGCCCAGGATGGCCTCAAACTGTGATCTTCCTGCCTTGGCCTCCCCAGCAGCTGGGATTACCAGTACATGGCACCCCACTGTTTTTTTTTAAATTTCTTGTCATAATAAAAGCAATGCAGGAGGAGAGAAGCAAGAGGCATGATGCATTGATGAGATACAAAAATAATTATCCAGGATAATTCTCAGTTGCCTAACACTAATTTACATTAATGGTTCCTAAAAACCTGACTCCTAGGAAATGTGTGGAGATTTAACAAAAAAGTTTTCATTATAATATAAATTTTAAGAACATTATGGACTAAACTCTTTTCTGAGAGGTTCATATGGACATGTTAAATGCTCTTAGAAGACTTGTAATGAAGAACTTGTGAAATACAACATCCCAAAAGCAATTGGCCACAGAATCCCCATCAGGGGCAATAAAGTGTAGTGGATAAAACTATAGTCTGAAAACCCGGGTTTGAATCTCAAATTCACAATGTCGTGTGTTGTAATAGGGGCCAAGGTATAAAACTCTGAACACCTCAGCTTCCGTATTTGTAAGGTAGAGCTCATGGAAGAATCTACCTGGAAGGCTTGGACATGGTACAGTAGGCTGGTGAGGGTAACATGCCTGCCACTAAGTAAGCAGTGTGTATGGAGGATAGGTCTTCACCACCACTTGCAGAAGGGATGTTCCACAGGGTGCATTCAGTAAGCTAAAGTGCCTGTGTGTGCGCTTGCGTGTGCGTGTGCATGTCAAGACCCAGTCACCAGGGGCAAAAATCGAAAAAGAAAATATTTTTGCTTGCTGTAATAGGTTGTAAAAGATTTGTTCTGAGGTTTTAATGGATTCATTTGGATAAGCTGTATTATCAATGAGTCCAAGGGAGTGTGACAGGAAATACAAGAAGAGAACTAGACTTAGAGAAAGAAGATGGAAACTCTGCTTCTGCTACTACTAAGTAATCACTGGCCTTGGGTAAGTAATTTAGGCTCTCTGCATCTTGGTTCTCACATATTACAATGAGAGTTGGACTAGACGGGTATTTTCATCAGTTCATTTTATTTTGGGTTAGGGTAATATTAAAACTCTGTAAACCATTTCCTAAATTTTACACACAAACACACACACACACACACACACACACACACACACACACACAAGTATACAATTACAAAAATCTTATCTATTAGGTTATAAGATACTTGTTTAGAATGAACACATCTCATTTTAAAAATTTAAATAGTGCTGAATGCAGCTGGAACAAAACTTGTTGAATGAATACTTAATGTTTAATGTTTACTGACAGTAGATGCACTATCTCTTCATTGAAAACAAAATAAACATCAAGAACTCAGAATATAGTGAACAGTTAAGTTTATATATTTCTGGAACACTACTAACTCTAAGGAGCTAGCTGCAACTTAATTTGTGGCGTGCATGTCAAAGTGTTACACTAATTACTATAGAGTTCTTGTTTGCTGGTTATTTGGGGAAAGGTTTTTTTTTTATTTTATTCTTTTTATATTCAAATCCCATAGTCCAGGTGACTTTTGTGTTATTATTTTACACAGTAGAATCATGCTAGTGGCACTATTTTATAAAAGTACTCAGTAAGTGCAATAGAAATAACAAAGTCAGTTTATTACAACTGAAGCAAGTATGCTCCAATGAATTTTAAGTGAAAATTTAATAAGAACAGCTACTAGGAAAAAAAAACTAAATTGGAAGAACGAGGTACATTTTAGAGATTATTTTAAAATACAGATTGCCAATTTTCTTTTATTAGAAAAATCATTTAATTTTTTTCTTCAAAAAACAGTAGGTAGTACATGGCTGCAGGAATAATAGCTCAGCAGTAAAGCATTTGCCTAGCAAGCGCAAGGCCCTGAGTTCGATTTCCCAGCACCACATAAAGCTGGGAGTGGTGGCGCGCACCTATCATCCCAGCCCTTGGGAGGCTGAGGCAGGAGGACTGCCCAAGTTTAAGGCCAGCCCGGGCTATGTGGTGAGTTCAGGACCAACCTGGACTATAAGACAAGCCCCTATCTCAAAAAAAAAAGTTGTATGTACCCCTTAACCCCAAAAGTGCTGATAGCCATAAATATGAATAATTAAATATCTACCATAACAACTAATCTATTTTAATCTCAATATTTAGTGCTAATGGCATGCCACACTGGCTGTAGACATTATCTGTAAATTCAAAACATCCAACCTTAATCGAATGTGATCTGTCTGACTCAGACTGCTTTGAGACAGAAAGTGTGAGTGCAGTGTTATCTAATTTACTCTGTGTATTTAATATCTGAGAACATGTGCAGAAACTTTGGTGGATATATTACTAGATCTTTAAAAACCCAAAATAGCTGCGGTTTCATCATTTTTCACGGTGATGTCTGGTACATAGCTCCTCATTCATAGGTACCTCTTTCTTGGAAACTTTTCAAGGACAGTATGGACAGACAGGGGCCCACATAAGTAGCAGGCATGATGGGGCCAAGGGTGTCTCTGTTCTACAGAGGAGGAAGTTTAATCTTACTACGTCTGAGAAAATGCGAAAGTTTTCTTTTCATGACCCACTGTATTCTGTTCCTTTTGCAAACTGTACTTGGGTTTGCAGGTGTCTGCCTGGAGGCAGGTCACTGAAAGTCAGTGAAAATCAGGGCAACCTCAGCAGCGGAAGCCAAACCTGCAGAAATTGGTAGACCAAAGTGTATTTTCAAGAGCATCTTCCTACGGAAATAATCACACTGGACTTTATCAGCCGAGCAGACTCACCGCAACAAAAAGCAACCAACAGCATCTATTTGAGTGCTGCGGATTTCTTAGATATTACAGATGCCACCCAACAGTGCCTGCATTTGCCTCCCATATGTGAACAAAACTGAGGCATCGCAGGAGAAATCTGAATGGAATGCTAACCTTCACTTTACGTTTTTTCTTTTCCTAGCTGATGACACAATCTCAGTATTATCACAGTGGAGCTTGTGGCTGGAAAAAAAAATTAATGGGTACATAAAACAAGCTTTGAAACTTAAAAAAAATAAACAATTTTCAAATATCTATACTTGACGGTGTCAAGAGCCAAGATGAATGTATTTCAATTGCAACTTCCAAACTAAACTCCCAAATTACTACCATTATGCTAAGTGCTAGCTACCCCACTGTGCAGTTTTGCTTTGTGAATTTTTACCTTCCTCTATGAACACTTTTAGCCACTGATCGCACAGCCTTTCAATGTTTTCTGCCTTTTCCTTTAAATAAACTGGCTCTGGCTCCTTCCATCTGGTTCCCCTTCCGTCAGCAACCCTGCACCTGTTCACACCTCCTCTCCTGTTGGATTCCACTGAACATTTCCTCCTCTGCCAGGGCTATTCTGGCACTCGCAACCTTTCTGTCATTCAATCCATCTGTCAGAAGTGAACTTTGTTTACCGCAAGCTTCTGCTTTCTTCTTCAAGAAGCAAAGCCCCTCAAGGTCATTGTCAAATGAACTGTCGGCATGGATTTAAATCCTCTACTGCTAACCAGCAGAAGATGAAGTTCTGTTGTGTGATGTACTTGTGAAAATTACTTTTGGGTTCGGGAAGACAATAATTTGGAGTCAAAGTAGTAAGACATAGTGCTTTAGTGATCGTTTGTAAAACCAGACAGCTGATACGTATTTTCTTCATGTGTCTCTGCACTTTTCATTATATTGAATATGAGCTACATGTATAAGAAGCAAAATAAAAGTTTTAAAGTGAAATCAAAATATTACAAATGAGTTTATACTAAGAAAAAATTGCTTCAGACTATACAGGATTAACTTGAGGAATAAATATTTTCACTAATGAATTAGCCAAGGGAGAGAGTATTCCAATTAAGAAATTTTACACTGAAAGGCTTAAAATGTACAAATGTGTACCATTTCAATTATAAGCTATAGATTAACACATAGCTCCATTTCTGCTCTGAAAAACTTAACCCATAATATACAAATTGATTCATGTATAATTTACAACCAGAATTTAAAATATAAAGCTCTGCTTAAGTAATACCACAGTATATACTCCAAACAAAAACATAAGCTACCTAAAAAAATATACAGTTGAATTAATAGACTGGTTCGGTAAAAAAATAAAATAAAAAAATAAAAAACTCATAGAAATTAGGTAAAATGATTCTCTTAGCTGGATTTATTCTGTGTTACACACAGCTTTTGAGTATTTACTCTTTTCATAGATTGGATATGAAATCCCTTTTTTGTTGAATTATTTGTCAATCAGATGCTTTAAAAAATAAAACATAAATGACTCGATTCAAATTCTTATAAGACAAGAAAACATATTTTTTAGGAAAAAAAATACATAGAAAACATGTTGATCAAACCATTGCCACAAATGTGAACCTAAATGGCACGTTCTTCAGAAGGCTGCTTTTATGTTTTATAAGAATTATTTTAAGGCTTATTCTCACTGCATATGTTTTTATCACATAAAAACAATGTCTATAAAATTTTCAGAAGTATTTTTAGACAAAAAATTAAGCATTTCTACTGAAAAAATTGAAAGCCGGTTTTATTAATAAAAGCAGTCTAGAAACTATGGAATTTAAAATTTGAACCTTTAAGTTTCTGACTTATTAAATATTTGTATTTATTTTTAAAAAGACTGTATCAAAACAGTTTTATGGACATGTTAAGGAAAATTACCATGATGCTAAACATAAAAACAAACCAAAAATGAGAGCTTAAAAGCCAAGTGAAGAGACAGTTTTGCTAGCTATAATTCCCATTTTATTACCAATCTTCAAAATTCCTCATCAGATAAATCCTTCTTATGCAATATATAATGTAACTTAATATGCAGGTTTTGAATCCAAAATATGATTCAAAGAGTCATATTCTTTTTCATCTTCCTAAAGCATAATTTATCTCCATATGGAGAAAATTCCAAAATGTCATCTAATTTAACCAGCAAGTTTGTTAATACTTTCACCGATATTTTTCCCATTAATGTAATCAGTGCTTGACAGTAGTTTGGTCACCTGGATTCCTGCTTCTCAATGGCTTTGAAAGAGTGCTGGTAATTTGATCACTTTTGTGGTCTGATTTGCTATTATGCAAGAAAAAAGCGTTTGCAAAGTGCTAGTTTAATAGAAACTGCTTAAATCATTGAGAAGGAACTCTTAGTTCTTAGTAAGCTGTGCCTCAAAAACACACTGGAAGCCTTCTTCTGGATAATTGGTATGATAAAAACACTCAATCTTACCATTACTGTCACACACGGATGCATGAACAAGTACACATGCACAAGCACCCACCCACACACTCACATGCACACACACCACGCACACTTTCACTTTTCCTTCCACAAATACTTAAAAAAAGGAAAACAGTATCCTGATTACTTTTACAGAGAAATCAATTTAGGAATTGACAGAACATAAATATTTGCCTGCTTAATGTACAATATGCTCATTTTTGTCTTACTAGGAAGAAGTTTAGATAGTTTGATATTAACACTTGAAACTAATTTTTTTTGGGGTGGGGAGGCACGGAAAGGCACTGAAGTAAGGTGGCCAAGTCACACCACAGGAGAGAAAGCCGTTTCTAAGGGCACTGCTAGGTGAAGACAGGAGCGGATGTCGCTCACATTTTTTTAACACGAGTTTTCCTAAAACAGCATATGGATGTGGGGTGGAAGGTAAAACATTTAAACTCCTTAATGAAGAATTGACCTTAATTTATCTACATTCTTAACGAGACTAGCAGCTCTGCTTTTCTAAGAACTGCAAATGATGAAAATAGTATTATTTTCTTTGGAGTACTGATTTTTTGCCTGCCAATACACTCACGATGTCTTTTAGCAACCGAGGGCTTTCGTTATCCGCCTCCTTCCTCAGTCACCTTAAGGCAAGACTTTCTTTCAGATGTGGGAATATTTGCAGGATTCAGGACAAAGAGCTGAAGACACAGGCAAAGAACTGCTCCAGGGGGGAGAGGATTTGTGAGATTCTGTTAAGAGGAAGAGGAGATCAAGTGACAACTTTAAATCTGCCACAGTCATTTACTACTGTGCTGCGATATCAAATAAGTCTAATTTTTTGACAGCACCAAATTAGATTTATTGCAGAAACTGCTGCATAGATAGCATATGGCTATGTTATACCACCTATTTCAAATCTTGGTAATGTTTCCCCCTCCCCGTCAAAAATGAATAAATTGAGCCAAGCTATAAACCTTCTGCAAAAAAAAGAGAAATAGATAAGTTCAAAACAGATGTAGGAGACCTGGACTTCTCTGTCAAAGTCATAGTTTGAGCATAATGTCCCTACTCTATACTTAACCATGGCTTTTTAATACATAATTAAGAAATCAGTTTTTTTATTTCTTGCAGAAATATTTAATTTCATTTTTGTGTTCAACTCATGGCACATGGAGGGGAAAAAAAAGAAGGACAAGTAACTGTGAATCATGTACAGCTTAAATTAGGTTATGAAGAATTCTATTAGCTTTCATTTGTAAAAGACATATGAGGGAGAAATTATACCAAAAAGTTCTAATTTTAATCATATCCTTGATAGTGAAAGTTCTTTGATGCATAAAATGTACCAAGTGATCACTCCATGTGCCACACTATACACCAGCACAGCAGAGTCATTCAAATAGCAAAAGAGTCAAAGTTTCGTGGAAGCTGGGCTTAAAAAACCCAAGCAACAAATTCAGAGGTGGACCGTCCTTCTCTCCCCAATCTCCCCACCAACACCACCCGAGGCCCCAAATTTGACACAATCCAACTCAATTTTTCTTTCTGAACAAAAGTTTCAGTTCTTCTGTAAACAGCAAAGACATTACAAGGTCTTATCTCAGACCAATGGGCACACCACTGCACACATCATGGCACGCGGCTACCCCGCAGACTCCCTCTCTGTGGTCAGTCTTCCCAGCTGCCCTATCTGTTACTGTCTGATTAGTTCTGCTAAGGAGCCCCTCCCCTGCCAGCTTTCAGTGCCATCTGTTCTACACAAGATGGCTGCTGCCCAGCAACCTAACACTGCCCTCCTACCTGGCACCCGGCTACCATCCTTACCCCAAAGTGCTAACACAGGTTCTCGCTGCTGGCAGAGTCAGGATTTCATTACTACTACTTTGACAAGTGCAGGGTTGTTTGTAATTTCTCTTTTATCCTGATTTTGATTGTACAACCACCTCCCACTGATTCAGTTTGCTTCAGTTTTGTTGCTCACAGATTTTACTCTCCACATTAATCTCCCTCTGGCATGTTACTGCATCTGTTCCCTTTTTTATTATTAATTTTCAAATTCCCACCATTTTTGACAAAAAGGAGGTAATCTACACTCTGTTTCTGCCCATTTCATTTTCTTTAATTTGGAAGATAAGTATGAAAGCATGCCAAAGAAGTTAATTCTCCGTTAACAGTTTATTTTCTGGCATCCCTAAGCCTTTGTATATGAAAAACAGATAGGAATAAATGTTGACTGAATCACAGCAACATAGTCGCAACCATTCCCGAATTTAATGAAAAGCAAACATATGAAACAGCAACTAAAAAGTTTATTAGTCACACAAGTTGTCTCCTGCTGTCATTCTTCCTTCTACTTTGAACAGACAATTTTTTGTGCAAATCACTGAGTGCAGGAACTGAATTTGGGTTCCCGGACAGCTCTGAAGCAGGCTCTCTTTGCGATGGAGAGTTTTACTCTTCCTAATACAATGATCACCTTTCCTCAGCCCAAACATTGTCGGCTAATTCAATAGTGAATGGCTGACTAAGTGCCTGGTTTCAGCAGTAGGTTAAGAACGGAAAACTGCCATCAGGGCAACAAAGCAGAACTCACGGAGCCCCTAGGATGCAGGGCTGCTTGTATCAGGCACTGCTCTCACAGTTACTATCAGGAATGACAAGATGGTTTTCTTTCTTAAGACAAAGAAGACCACTTAAGATTATAAAATAGGAAACGATACGCTTAACTATACACTCCCTGTGCCTCCAATCTATCAACAGTACAACCTTGCCAAACAGAGCTGCAATAACTTGATGATACCCTCAATTGTCCCGAAGTTTTCCAGATTGGTCAATGCATTGTAATTGTTCATTAATTTATTTTATAAGAATTAATATCAAAAGCCTCAGTGTCCCTGAATAGATAGCAACACCTCAGACTATAAAATCTTGAGTGTGTTAAAATGATTTTGCACACCTGTATATATCCTCCTAAAGTGACAGTTAAGATCTATCTGTAGGAGACAGAGTAGGGCAGATTGCTCCAAAGGTGACAGAAAACAATCAGAAACAGAATGAGGACAAGTGTCGTGCTCAAGCACCTCAGTTCAGACAAGCTACTGGAAAACAGGTCCTGCCAAACCGATTTTGAATGCCTCATCTTGAACACCCTTTACATCTACCCCTGTGTATATCCCAGAAGTGACACTTACTTCATTTTGTATACTTCTTCTGTTGTCGGGGCTATATTTATAACACTCCTCAAACTCTGGGTATATTCTTTTGGCAAATCTCCTGGTTAGAAACAGGCTTCTTGCAGGCAGGCACAATAAAGGTGTCAGAGGCATGCATAGCTCACTCACCAGCACCCTCCCTGGATAAAGACTGCCTCTGAACTGAGACCTAAGCAGCCTGTGCCTCCCCCTCCACCCTCATGGCTTGCTCAAGGCAGGCAACGCTCAGCCTTCTCCAAGGTATCTTGTGCCTGCTGAGCTAGGCGGGCTGAGCCAGGGGGACGCAGAGGCTTCTCCTCAGTCAGCTGCTGGCTTTCCAGGCCGCTGCTAAACACTCCCTAACCTACTTGCTACCCTACTAAGGTTCTGAGACCATCTCTATCTCTGCTTATCTTCTCTAACAGAGTAGTAGTACAATAAGTCTTCGACTGAAGTGGGCCCTGCTCCCCTGAGGCACATTGCAGATGGGTCATGGAGTAGATGGAAGATTCCCCAAGCCTCTTATTTTCTCGAAATACTTAAAGAGCTTTGATTCCAGAATTTATCAATGACTCGATGTGTGGCATACTTGTGGATATCAGGGAAACATCAGATCACAAATGAGGAATGCCTAGTAAACGACCTAATGGACACATCTGGTTATTAGAAAGTGGTTAAGAAGAAATTAAACTCATTAGGGTGATAGGTTGTTTTCATACTCATGTGATCTGAAGTAATACTGGAGACTAGAACTTTCTTTCAAAAAAAAAAAACCCTCTTCTTCCTTAGGGCTACTATGGTAACAGTCTATGTTTTTCTCTTTTTTTTGTTCCCCGTCTAGTGTCACTGAACTTAATGCTTACTGCTGTGGAGCCAGGCGGTGAGGTGGGCAATACTCTTGGTTTCCGCGGGGCATCTTCAGAAAATGAGTTGGCTGCTGCTGCCACCACGCTCCAGGCTGTGGGCCTGTGCGGCAGGGGAGAAGGGTGCGTCCCCAGTGTAGATTTTCACTGCGCACACACTTGAGCTTTGCGGAAACTGAGAGGACTGAGCCAGGGAACTTTAAGCAGAACCTGCAGACACACATTTCCTGGCAGCCTCTGACTCTACCCTCGCCTGCCCCGGGGCCACACTGAGACCAGGGTGCCTCGCCTGCCAGACAGGTGGAGCGGGGCGGGCTCAGGCAGTGTGGGGTCCACAGAGCAAAATGGAATGCCTGTTCTTTGTTGGCTCCCAGACAGCCTGTTTTCTCTGATACTGGGTGGGGGTGGGGGAGGAAAAGAGGATGCAATTTATAACAGCAGCAAGGCCATCTATTTTGAGTCGTGAAGATGTTGGTTGCACATATATCCACTTAAAATTATTTTTGACACGTTCTCTGCTTAATTTATTCATGAGAGGAGTACAAGAAAAATGAGCTTAACTTTTAAATGGAAACTTTTGGCTAAAAATTCTTGAATAAAACTCAGGAGAAAAAAAAACAAAGTTCACTGTAGAATAGCAAGAATACATGCCAATATTACACTATTCTCTTCAAGAGCGAAAGTTTTTTTTTTTAATCTAAGCTAATTGGTGAGCATAGTTCCTTCTTAATTTTCCCTAACAATGTAGAGCAGAAGCAAATTTATTCATCATTTATAGAGAACCTGCTAAATGCATGATGTCAAGCGTGCTGCTGAGGAAGCACATATGAAAGAGGTCTAGTTCATGGCCCATGAGCTGAGATTTTACAACCCCAAAGTTCTTCTATTTAGCTTTAAAATATGTTTTTTAAACCTTGTGACTATGGTACCTGACAGACCCCTTTTACCTTGCCCACTCTCCTAACACCTGGCTGCAGGGTGTCAAGCTTTCTGAGATCCAGCACCATCATTTCTAAAGGACTGCTCTTACCCCAGCTCACTGGTAGGATTCAGAAGCACAGAATCATGAACTTCTTATAGTAAAAGATTGATTTGTTTTAATTTCTAACCTTTGCAGGGCACCAGTTTTTTTTAAAACAATACAAATGAATTACCTACAAGAAAAATGTATACCTCCTCGCTCTGCTAAAAAGCTCCTTGATTATGCACTTGGAAACTGCAGCCAATTTAAAATCGATACAGGATCCCAAGGTGTAGCTCTGTGGTAGAATGTGGGGTTAGCATGCATAAGGCCCTGGGTTTGATCTTCAGAACAGAAAGAAAGAAAAAAATAATAAAATAATAATAAAATTAATATAAACATTCTCAAATACTTAGTCTCAACTTTTATACTTACTTTGGCAAGACTAGTGGCAATTGGCCCATGAGAGACCACACTTGGTGGGCACCACCACAGGATACCAGGCACAGTATGCAGTACATGTTCAATTTTTATCTATGTGTCCTTTACCTCCTTTTTATTTTTGAAGCATTTTCTATATAAAATAACAGAGCAACTCCGTGACAAACTGACTCTGCTTCCTGGATTTACAGTACGTAGGCAAAGGGGAATATCAGACTCAAATCAATATGTGCACAAAAATTATTTTTCTTTCTCCTCTTTCTACTTTAACTCTTTCTCAGTCAAAAGAAAAAGAATCAAAGATCGTATTTAAAAAAAAAAAAACAACAGGGTCAACAGAGCAGCTACCTGTTGTTTTACTTACCCAGGATTCCTGGCATCCCCACCCACTAGTTAGAGCTCTTTCTCTGTCTCTGGCGTAGTGTGACTCTCATCTCTTGCTCTCTGTGCTTTTCCTAAAGCTGCTGACCATAGCGTCCACTAGGGCCCATGCCCGCATGATGCTATTTACTACCACAGGGTTGGAGATTCTGGAATGAAGGTTTTGAAATCAAAAGTAGAGGAGCTAAGAAGTCATATTCTTACAGTATGAAATTAAAGGTACCTTCTGTTTCTTCAGTCTCAAGGATGTGACCGCACGGTGTAGAAAAAACTGACAGGAGACGCCACTCAGACAGAAGTGGGCTCAGCAACAGAATGTCAGGATCTGACAACATGCTGGTGCTGCTCTGGACCAAGAGATCACAGGACTGCATACAGCCTGACTGTAACAAGTCATCATGTCCCCTGGGTAGAGTTCCTGACTCCTCAACCAAAGAGTACTGACACAGACTAGTAGTCTGAGAGGTCAAAAAAATTATGCTCAAGAGCATTTACAATAATAGTCACTAGTGGAAACTCAACATGCTGAGACGCTCTGGGAAGAAAGCCGTAATCACCTCTCCCCAATTAATCTGCCCATTGTGACAGGATAACCTTGTGACACCTCTGCTGTACAACTTTCTCACTTTCAAAAAGATACAAATACTGTAGCTCAAGTTGCTATCTCCGTAGGTCGGAGATCAGAGGTTCCCATTTGGATCCCAAATGTAGGTCAGAGCATAATACTCATTTATGGTCTCTCACTTAGATTCCTACTCTAAAAGTTCTTTGAAGTATATTATCATTTACAACATCATTTATGTAAAAGAATAAGAATTTTAAAGTTATCCATGCCCACACCAGTGAGAGCCTGCAGGTTTAATGGCAGGTCAGTCTTGCTTTTCTGCTTAGGCCAATTCAAGTTCTAAATTCTCTGATCATTACACGAAAGAAGGCTTCCTATAATAGTTCCTCTCCAGATCAGATAGGAGGAAAAAGTGCAGGATGCAAAAGAATGTGTTTTAATACAAGTACAACAGATATGTGAAGGAGTGCTTGCTTGTTTCTGTTAAGTAGTGTCACATAAACATTCAGAAATGGTTGCATTAGTGAGCTATATCATAAATTAACCTGACTATATGTATGCAAATTGTATTCTTGTGAGAGGAATTCAAATCCTGTAACTCCAAATATGTTTGGAAATGATAAAAACAAATATGTGAGAGAACTTCCATTTTTTAAAAAATAAAGCAAAACCTTTTTTCTCTTGATAGAAATGAAGTCAAAAAGTAGAAGAGAATACAGTGGTATTGTAATACATTAAATAATGGATGCAAATAAAGGGCCAAATGAAACCATTTCTTAGCAAATGGCCAAGCCAAGACTAAAATTCACTGGCTTCTATTTATACGAGTGCATTAAGAAACAGCTTTAAATAAGAAACCTATTTCTATCATGAATTTATGTTACTGATTTTCTCAGTTGTTTTTTTTTTTTTTTTTTTTTGAGAACAACTGCATCAAGTCACTTCCCTAGTAATTTACATAGATTTATGGTCTAATGGCTAAGGGTTGAGCTTGGCAGACAAACTGCTGGGGTTCAAAACCTGCTCCCATGACATATTGGCCATGTGACCTTAGATGACTCATTTTTCTTCTCTGTGCTTCTCTGTGCACTCAACTCAGGTCCTGAGAACAAGCACTGGGGTGTGGTGAATGTTACTGACTTCCCTTAGTTACAACCTTATTTTTAAAAGACCTTCTTCGTGTAGCACTGGATTAGGCAGATACTAAGACAAACATGTTCTTAGCCTTGAAGATTTCCCTGAAGATGTAATGAAGGATTCAGAGGCAGAAGTGCTCTCTCTGGCCAAGTTACCAGGGAAGCACTACAGTAGAAAAACTTGGGTCTCAGGAAGGCCACACAAAGAAGCTAAGGTTGTAAAAGAGCCAGAGAAGGCCGCACACAGATGTCCAACGTATAGAGAACAGCAAAAGGGGGACAAAAATCCAAAAGCACAGAGGAAATGTATGTGCTTATATTGAGCAGAAAAAGACTGGGAGGGATGACATAGGCCAAAAAGGTTGCAGTCTACTGGGATGACCTAAAGTGCCATGCTGAAGGAGTTGGGCCTCCCATGAAAGGTTTGGAGAATACAGCGACAGAGACAAAGCAGCTGCATATGCATATTCACTGATTAGCAGCTAGTAAGAGACTGGCAAGGTATTAGGAGGCTGCTTCAATAACCCTGTGAGAGACAGCAGAGCCTAAGTTATGAAAAATGTAAGTGGCAGGTATAAATGACATTTCTGGGTGACTACTGCTCTCAAGTCCAACATGGAAACATCTCACACAGAGGATACTTAAAGCAATTTTAATACCTACTGTCCAGAAATAAGAGCATCATAATAAGCTGTTTTAAGTCACTGTTAGGATCACTGATTATAAGAGAAAGAAATTTAGAAATTATTTTGTCTTGCCTCATTTTCCAGGTAAAGTAAGCAGGCCTAAGGGTTAAGGGATCTGCCAAACGATGTGAAGATAGTGAATGCTTGGGAAGGGGCTACAACACAATCTTCCTCAATCTTAGGTAGTCTCTGGGCCTCCACTTACAACCTTTCTCATCACATCAACTCTACACTGGACATCTCCATCCAAATTCCCCAATAAAAGGTACCATATTTCTCTGCTTTCTCTTGTAAGTTTTCTGGTTGGATTAAAGGATTATCCAGTTGACTTAGGCCAGAAACAACATGTTGGTCTTTAATTCTGTCTTCTATCAACTACACTAAATGTCTCTTGAAGAGATGACTTCTTTTTCATCTGACTGCATAGCCATGGCCCAGAGCTTTGTTCTAGCTTACTGAACTGCTGTGGTTACAATCACTGGGGGGTCCCTGTTGATCATCACTTCCTCAACCTATTTTCATAATGATCTTCAATTATAAAAGCACAATTGGAACATGTCAAATCCTCCTGATATTTTACTTAAACTAAACAGCCTTCTGAAGAATGGTTAACTTGATTTGTAAACAGTAATAATGAAATGATATATAGAAATAATGAATATTCCATATTTTGAACACCACACTTAGCTCAGCTGCATTGTGTCACACATCATGTAATGGATTATAGTAGCTATGTTCCATAGAACTTCATATATGCCTAGTCTTTATGTGTTACTACTACTGCTACTACTAATAATAATGATAATGGCAATAGTGATAATCTTGTTCTGTTTCTCAGCCTGGCATCAAATTCCTGGGCTCAGGCAACCTTCTTGTTTCAGCCTTTCAAATAGCCGGGGCATTTGCTTATCACTGCGCCCAACACAAAACACTATTTCTCACCACAAACTACTAAAAACTCAAACAAACAAAAACCTATCCCTTGCTTGTGAGTCACATAAAACAGATAGATAACAGGCCAAAAGTGGCCCATGGGCTGTTGTTGCTGAACATGTCCCTAGCTGATCTTATGGTCCACTAGACTGCCCAAGTTCACTCTTTGTACTGCTGTGTGAGTCAGGATTCCACTTCAGAAAGTTCATCACAACGACAGCCCACCAAAAAATGCATCCAGATCAACCCATCACTCTCAGAATGGCCAAGACTTACAGAATCGCCCATAAGGCCTTTCCTCTGGGCCTCAATCTTATCTCCCACTAAATACTCATTTAATGGTAGAATTTATGATCTCTTTCATCTTTATATTTTTCTTATATTGTGCTCTGTCCTGGCAAAAGCACCTGAACTTCTACTTTAAAAACTCCTATTTGTAAACTAGTTAATCAAGATTGCTTCCAAACACCTCCCCTCCCTACCTTTCACCATCAGTTTTCCCTGATTTTCACTTTCACCTCTAAAGCAGATGGAACAAGCCAGTTCTTCTTCCTTTGTTCTCCCTTGGTAATGTTTACTTGTACCAGAGCACTATTGTCACACTTTGTTATCACACATATATTCTGCTTTTTTAGTTGCTTTTTAGTTGAGCATTTTAATAGTATAAATTGAGTCTTATTTTTCTATTCCTAGAGCCAAGAAGAGTTCTTAAAAGATAGCAAATGCTCAATAAATATTTGTTGAATAAGTAACTATTACATTCACCAATTAGGTCATGTAATAAAAGCTGAATGTATATTATCCATGCTTAAATTTAGCAAATCAAAAAAAGGAGAAACATCAAAAAAAGTCTATTACTTTTCTTTCAGATTGATACACAAATTTCTAATCAAGTTCTTAAATTTTTTTGTTACCAAGATTTGAATCTTTATTTCAATATTGTTGATACTTTATAAGATAGGTTTCATATTTGATTTTAAACTGTGTTTAAAATACGCCATGCAAAATGTTAGAGACAGTAGGGTGAGGTGCTATTGCATGGGAGTTACGCATTTCAGCTGGTTCATGCTGGAAAAGAAAAACGCAGTGCTTTTCAGTCACACACCTGAGTATACTGAGTCAATGATGAGGGCTGGCAAACGCTTCAGGAAAAAAAAAAAAAAAAGTGTATCAGAAGTATTTAGCCTGACAGGCAAGTCACAGTCTCAATGCAAAAAGAGATATCTATGGTTGCTTGTATTTCTTACTGTCATCTTTAAATTTATGAACGTGGATTTTATAAAACATGAACATAATCTAAGCAAGAAATGCTTACCAAGAAAACTGCATTTAGAAAATAGGTAATTAAGTTTTATCTCCTGTAAAACCAGATTTAAATTTTTGTAGAACTGGTGTGATTAGAGCTCAATGGAAAAGCTTTCTATGGAACCAAGCAAAACAGTTTTTCTTAAGAACAAAGGAATTAGTTACCGCGCGTCCATTTTTAGCAGTTGCTGTATCTTAATACGCTCTACTTGCAAGAAATTGATCTTGTCAAACAGTACAAATTGATAGTGCTCAGGAAAGCTCTCTATGGGCTTTGACTTCGGTAATTAACTCTCTGAATAACACGGAATGGCAAAAGGGGCAAGATCAGCATTAATATTTATCTACTGAAGCTCAGTCACACAGACATTAAAAGCTGCCCTGTTTCTGGGGTGTACTAGTGCTCAGCACACGAGCGGCTCTCAATAGAAGTCTGACAGACAAGAAAAACTAGTACCATTAGCATGATGGAGCTAAATCCTGAAACTTGTTACATTAAATAACCACAGGAACTAGGCTAATAGTATGTTCTCAGTTCCACAACGACAATATTTTAAATAGGCATTAAAAGAACAGCAGTGATTCTGTACAATTAAGCACTATTTTCCCATAAAAGTGTTTCATCTAAGGGTTTTCCCCCAGATATCTTACATGGATAAATAATTTATTTTCTTTCTTTCCTTTCGCTCTCTTTCCTCCTTTTTCTTTCACTGTTTAAATAGGAAGGTGTCAAACCATTGGAATATTATCACAACAAATTTTTTTTTAACAAAGTTTGATTTTAACAGAACTAGAGGCATCTTAACACTAACCCAAAACTTTGGGAGGTTCACCAACCTCTAAGATATTTTTTTCTCCAAATGCAGGCTGTTCAAGTGGTGCTTTTCTCCATCTGTTATCATACCGTGCTCAGAATTACATTGTCATATTTAATGTAAAAGGGATCAGTCCCCTTTCATAGTTTAAATTCAACATAGTACTATAATTGGAAGACCAGTGTTTTTCTATTTTATAAACTAAATCAAATATCATAAACTTACATGTGTATTTAGACAAAGTTCTCTCTAAAAGCTGAAAAACTCTAAAAATTGAACCCAAAGGCTTGATCTGAAAACTGAAAAGCCGTACTAAACTCAAAGTGAGAAGAAACCATTTACATGGTAAAGTGAAATATCTACTATCCCTGTTTTATTTTTCCCTGAATGTGTAATTATGTATATATTTTCCAATATAGCAAATGTATAATGCCTGCAATCTAAAAGAGTATTTTTTCAATTTAGATCTGTGCTACATGTTTTATTAAAGTTTACACGGACTACCACATCACCAACTCTCGTGAAGGAAACAATGCAATGTGAAACCTCAGTTTCTAACCGGGACAATGACTCGAACAGGAAGAGTGCCAGTCAATTCCATCTCTAAATTTTACACCTCGTTAGGATGCAGATCTGTGTTTGTGTCAGCTCCATTTCAATTTGCATGTTAGAATTTCTTTATTTCATCTATTTTACCACTGACAGTGTCTGATTATTTCCCTAAATACATTCCTCAGTTCCTTCATTCAATGTTTGTATTAGACAAAAAAAAAAAAAAAAAGAAAGAAAGAAAGAAAGAAAGAAAGAAAGAAATTAGCAGAAGAGGTAGTGGTGGTGGTGGTGGTGGGAGAATTATGTCATTTTGCTTATATTGATAGAGCATCAGCCAAATATTTGAGCATTGTAGATGAAAGGTTTTGTAATATATCAGTAATTCTCTGCCACACTTATCATTCACATGTCTGGGTGTTTTGCTTACCACATCTCCACTTTTCTTAAAATGCCTGAAAGCTGTGTGTGAATTCAGTGACTAAGACTAACTCTCACAACTGTTGGGAAGCCTGTGGCAAAACTCAGCAGGATGGCATGGGGGTGCGGGTGCATAATGGGATTAGGGGTACCTGGTGAGGTGCAGTTGGTGCTCGGATTCGCCCAGCAGTTCTGTCAGTTTCAGGCACTCTTCTCCGGCCCGGGCTGCCTTCTGCCGCTCCTGTTCCACGAGCTGCTGGCTTTCACTCAGTTCCAGTCTCAATTTTTCTATTTCCTTAGGTAGAAAGAAGAGGAAAGAGCATCCATATGAAATATACAGGCTTGAATTCAAAATTTAGCTCACTTTGATTTTTGCTAGGGGTTTTAATGGGATGAAAAATTATGAGAAAATTTAGGCTAGTTTCCCGTTTTATGACAAAGGGAGTCAGCACATCCAAATAATGCACGGGTGAGGTTGTATCGAATGTCATAGGATATCTGATTGTACAAATGAAATGACTAAATGAGAGTAGTCAAAACGGGTAATCTGCACTTCTATTTTAAGGTTAGTTCCCTTTAAAAAGTCATCATAGATTAAAATACCACTAACTTTAAAATGTAAAATTTTTATTTAGGAGATGTGATCAGATACATATAGTGATTTATATCAAATTTGACTTTTTATTCTGAAAGATAAGACATGACTTTATCTGGATGTTATGAAAATCAAATTAAAGGTTGAAATAATTTAAGATAACTTTTAGAAAAATATGAGAGGTACAGGAAGGCATTGCTATCATGCTCAATATTATCTGGAAAAATGACTCAAGAAAAAATATAGCATGTGACAGCATGCAAACCTTCAAGCTAAACAGTCTATGAGATTCTGGAGCTATAATAATAAATTCTGCATTTTGAAATGTAACAAAAGTACTCTTAAAACTAATACATACAAGTATATAAATATATGAAATTTTATGATAGCTTATTTTTGGTATCAGGATGAAATTACTCTTACTGAAATTCAAATATTTCAAAGCAAAAATACTTTTTATAGAATATTGCTTTAAATGATTTTCATGGTAAAGTGGAAATATTTATTTATCACAGAACATCTATAAAATTAAGCAAAATAAAATACAGAGATAAACATTTAAAAATATTTGGACTAAAAGAAGAAAAACACAAAAAAAGGAGAAATGTTTTCAAGTTTAACTGGAAAAAACAATTTTGATATACAAAAATATAGCATTCTTTTGGAAAATAAAATCATGCCTAAGCAAAGTGCTTTAAATTTAAATATACTTCAAATTTTTGTTATGTTAATACTCTATATTCTGGATGATATTCAACTATATTTAATACATCATATAAGATTTAAACCACTCATTAATTTTTTCCTTACATTTGTTAACACTGTATTTAGCCTGACTCCTCCAAAATATGTTACCAATAGTATAACATGAAAACTTATTACAAGTTCTCATTTTTTAAAAATCATGCAATAATCAATATATATTTAGGGTATATACATTTATAGTATACTTTTCATAGCTTTGACACTGGAATGTTAGAGGCAACCGATTTCTCTAAAATATCCTAAGCTATTACAGTTCTACTTATATATTTCTAATCTCATAATTAAATATAGAGATGAAAAATAATAGAAAAGCCTATTAAATTTTACTTATTTACCTCTTATAAAATGAACAAAATACATGTAGAATTAAATGTTGACTTTGAAATTTCAAAAATTCATTTATTAATTGTTTTATACAATGCTATATACAAGAAACTAAACATTGCATTATGCCCGGATAGTTCTTGTTTTTCCATCCAGGACTCAGCAAATCATCTGGATAAATGATACATATATACATACAAAAAGACTATCAAAATACAAAGTGTATATAGAATAACAATGAGTTGTGGAGACAATCCATCCTCAAAGGCCAGTTGAGGGATAAATCGGATGGCCTGGAAAAGTGAGAAAGAAGGTTATGGCACAAAAACTCACAGAATGATAGATCAGATCAAATTGGGAGAGGTTTTGAACTGTAGATGAATAAAGCTTGTGAACAATGGGAGAGATTAAGGATTTAGCCATGTATACAATATGACAGAAGCTGAGTTTTAAAAAAAAATAAAACTAGACCAACGTGTGTGATCAAATTAAGGTAGAAAGAATAGCAGACCGGAGACCATGAAAAGATGGTTCTAATAGTCCAGACAGAAGCACTAGAGAAAAATCTACATAAAAATATTTTTAAAAAGGCAACTTAATGGAGGTAACAATAGAGGTACTAAGAGACCAAAGATGATTCTAGGATTTTGAAAAGTGAAGATACAAAAGAATTACAGACAGAAAAAAAACCATAAAATTTCAGAATTTCTTAACAGGCTGGGAATGTAGCTCAATAGCAAAGTACTTGACTAGCATATGTGCAAGGGTTCAAGTCCAAGTACCACACACACACACACACACACACACACACACTAGACAAAAATTTTTGCAAGCACTATACTGCTAAGTAGATTTTTTAGGTTTTAAGTGTAAATGAACTGCTTTCTTACTCTCACATGATTAAAAGATCAGAGGCTGCATTGGAAGCTAATTGAGCGTAAGAGTGAAGAACACAGGTCCAAGAGCCAATGCAAACTGGGCTCCAGACACAGCCCTCTCACTTGACTGAGCGACCTTGAACAAGTCCCTCAACTACCATCTAGTGCTTTTTCAGCCTAGAAAGCAAATGGTAACTGTACCAAGCTGCAAAGGCTCTTGCAAAGTTTCCTTGGGATGGCGAGTGCTAGCAGAGGCCAACTACCACCCCGCCCCCCCCAGCTCCCCCCCGCAACACACACAGTAAAGAGCAAACAGATGACAGCTAGAATCAGTATTGTCACAGACTTTCCCCCTATTTAAAATATCTTTCAAGATTAGCAAAGTGGTAAGCAGAAAAGTGATCTGCCTGAGGGTAGATGACGATCTCTAAAGAGTCCTTGATTAGATTCTACTTACAGACCATTTTGGTAAAAACTGAGTAAACCTTTACCTGTTGTATTTTTAAAATGCAGAAATCGTTTTTGTTAGGAAGATGGAAAATTACTATCTGCTTCTGATTATCTGTGCCAACAAAAGAGCTTATTGGTGCAGATAATCAAAAAACCAACAAATAATCTAACCAGCTGGACCAGAGCTCAACACGTACTCCCTGAGTCAGGAAAATCTGCCATGGCAACAACTCCAACAGTTAGAAGAGAAATCTCTTGCCAGAAATGCCTTGCTCCCACTGGCAGGATAACCCTTTGCCCCACCCAACTAGGTCAGGGCTGCTTCCTTGGCCATAGGTAGTGGCTTAGGGATGAAAGACCAATAGCAGTGAGAGGCCAATTGGACATTACTCTCCAAGTGCACTCTTAACCTGAGTGTCTACAACGCAGTCTGATGCAGCCATGCTTTTGCAAAGCAGATCCAGAGAGCTTTATACCTTACTGAAAGATATACTTTAAGTCATGAATCCATTATTTGGGAATGTTGCTCAATGGTAGAATACTTGCCTAACATGTGTGAGGCCTGAGTTTGCTCTTCAGCATTTAAGGGGGAAAAAATTAAATGTGGCCTCCAAAACAATTCAAAGTTGAAACTATTAAAAATGGTTACCTTAGGGGAGAGGTACCAGCAACAGGACATGACGAAAGAGACATTCATTTTATGCAGTAGAATGTTTCTTAATCATGGTTCACACGTACCTTTATTTTTGTTATTAAATTTTCTTATGAACACACCTAATTTAAGTGAAATAACATCCAATTAGTCATAGCAAAGAAGTGTCCACATTCTCTCACCATTCTCCAAATGTAATCCTAAACAGTGTATTATCGACTTTTCTCATATAATTTTTTTTGAGACATGGCCTTGCTCTGTGGCCCAGGCTGGTCTTGAACCCATAGTAATTCTCCTACCTCAGCCTTGCAAGTGGTAGAATTACAGGTGTGTGCCACCATGCCTGGCTAATTTTTATGTGGTACTGAGGAAATGAAACCAGGGCCTCGCATACTAAGCAAGTATGTTACCAGTGAGCTACACCCCA
The DNA here is from genome assembly GCA_004027205.1 of Ctenodactylus gundi. NCBI lineage: Eukaryota > Metazoa > Chordata > Mammalia > Rodentia > Ctenodactylidae > Ctenodactylus > Ctenodactylus gundi. The sequence goes on from PVKB01001791.1 coordinate 58,753, forward strand.
GCTCCAATGTATCCTGTTCCATTGGTTCTCTCTTAACTTTTTTTTTTTTTCTTCAAGACAGGGTCTTACTCTCTAGTCCAGGCTGACCCAGAACTCACTATCTACCCCAGGCTTCCTTCTGCCTCAGGCTCCCAAGTGCACTACTATGCCTGGCTAATTTTTTTATGTGTGCTGGGAAAATGAACCCAGGGCCTTGTAAGCTAGGCAAGCACTCTAACCACTCATCCTCATCTTCAGCCCAAGAAATGTTTTGAAATACTGCATTCAGCTATATGCACTTAGCTTTGGCATTTTTACTTCTTCGTTCTTTGGTGCTGGAGACTGAACCCAGGGTATATTTTTAAATTATATATTTACATTGTAATTTCTTGATTTTGCAATACTTGACATTATCAACTTTCTCTGTTAAAAAAAAAATAAAAAGCCAAGCATATGGGTACTTGAAGTGCAGGCTATTTGGGAGGCAGAGGCAGGAGAATCTACCTAAGAATCAGAGTTCTGGGCCAATCTAGTCTACATGGTGAGGCATTGTTTCATAAAAAACAAACCAACAATTGAGGTCTCTTATACAAACTACCCATATACAAGTTATGCTCCCATATAATAATTTTGGTTAAATCATTAGCAGTTAATTTACAATATGATTATGGAAAATTGGTCCACTACTGCAACAAGACTTTAACATTATTTTAAATTTTATTTATTTATTTTTTAATGACACTGGGGATGGAACCCAGGGCCTTCCCACTGAGCTACTAATTTCCAACCCACTTTTCATTTTTGATTTATAAACACAGTCTCACTCTCACTAAGTCTCCATGTTGTCTCCATGTTTGGGCTCAAACTTGGTGATCCTTTTGCCTCAGCCTTCCAGAGTGCTGAAATTATAGGCCTGTGCCACTGGGTTCAGCTATGTAAATATTCTTACACATTTTATAATTATTTCTGGCATTAATTGCTTAGGTTTTTTGGTATGTTTTGAGATGGATCTAATAATGTTGTACAGGCCAACTTCCAAATCCTGAGCTCAAACAATTCTGAACAGCTGGGACTACAGATATGGACTACCATACCCAGCTACCTAGTTTTCGAAGAGTTCATTTTTCTACATAATTGACATTTTCCCTTGAGAATTAAAATAGAATTGTCACCTACCTACCAATACTATTTTCCAATTAATCAATGATCAGATACACTATAAGTTCCTTCTATGATGGTTGTTGTAGGATACATCCTTGGTGCCCTATATCACCCCCTCCCTTTTTTTAAATCTATATGTCACACCTTCCCCCTGTTCCTTTTAAGGTCACCTTTTTTTCTGGATCACAAGGTCTCCTCTCAGTTTACTTTGTTTTGGAGGGTGAATTGCTTAATTCCAGGTGGCTTTTATTAGGAAAGGGAATGTCAAAATACACTTGTATTTGTATTTGTGTGCCTAAAAATGATGTTACTACACGTATGTGTTCAATAGTTTTGCTGGTTATAAATTTTTTTCTTGAAGTTAATTTTTCACTTAGGATTTTTAATAGATGACTACTTTCTTCAAGATCCAAATTATGACTTTCAAACAATAAAGTAGAACTTCAATGGAAAAAAAGATTTGAATATTGCAATGGTAAAGGTCCATGCCCTTCTAATTCTCAACAATTAGTTTATAATTTCCATTTTTCTTATGAAAACTTTTATAATTATCTCTCCCTCAATCATTTTGAAATTAAAAATTTTTGGACCTTGAAATAGACTGTCTTTCATTGTTGGTGAGCTATTTTCGGTAAACTGGTTTCAATCTTAAGGCTTGTGGATTGTTTTCTTTAGCTTGAGCACATTGTCTCGTATTACTATTTTAAGCTGTTTTTAGTATTTTCTCTTCTAGAACTCGTGGACATTAGTTCTTAGCCTTGTTAGACTGAACATTTAACTGACTTATTTTTTCCATGTCTTTGTTTTCAGATTTTAACTTCTGGAAGGCTTCTTTTACTTAATCTTCCAAACTTTCTATTGAACTTAAGATAAAACTTAACATACCATATTTTCCATTCCCATGAACTATTTATTTTCACTGACCCATTCACATAGCATACTACTAACATTTTTAGGGATAGATTATCTTATCTTCCTATGAGAATATGCAGTTTTTAAACATTATTCTTCATTCATTTTACCTTTTGTTTCTTTTGGTTATCTTTGTCTACTTCCTGTTTCTAAGTTGGAATACTCAGTACTGGATAATTTGTAAAGAAGTTTGTTTTGGATCATAGTTCTGGAGACTGGGAAATCCAACATTGGAAAGCTTGACCAGAAGGTCAAGGCCTTGTGCAGTGTTAATTCCTGGGAGACCGTGAAAAGTCAAAGAGGGTTGTACAGATGAGAGCTAACTACCCACTCTTGCAGTAACTACTCCAGTCCCATGAAAGTGAGAACCGTATGGGAGAGGCATTTCTCCTAGGACCTATACACCTCCCATGGAGCCCTAACTCCCAACGGGCTACACCGAGGAAGTAAAATACATAAACTTTTGGGAGGCACATTCTAAACACAGCTAAGTTCCTTCCTCCTCCCACCCTTGTTTGTTTAGTTTAGACAGCATATTATGTTGTAGGTTTTTCCCAAATAAGTGATGATTCTTGGCTGGACTTTCAGGTTTGAAAGTGAGGTAGTGAACAAAACTGTCCATGTGGTGACTGCAGATAATACTGTAGTTAGGTGGTTGTTCAGGAAATAGTCACTCCTACTTTTCTTCCAATAAAAGGAGAACACACATTCTTTCCCAATGTCTTTGGGCTTATCCATATGATCCTAACTGGACAATGGAATATTTATGGCTATAATGCAAGCAGAAGTAATAAGCATACTTATGTGGTATCACTTTGCATTTATACTCTGGTAATTCTCCATGAGAAGAGCATGGCCTGTGCAGCTGCTGCCTCTCCTGCCTGGATCACAGAAAGAACCCAAGTGGAAAGGAACCAAACGAAAACTATAGCCCAGACATCCCATAACCCGCAACCTGAAGCAGAGAACAGACAGACAGACACGGCCTAGACTAGCCACAAACATGAATATAACTGATTGGATTTTTGTCAATGGGAAAGGATTAAGTCAAAAAAAGTAAGGGGTGTTACAAGTACACATCACCTTGGAATGTATTTGATATTTAAAACAACCACAGAAAAATGATAAGGAAGTCATCCCTGTGTATGTCCATAAAAAACTGAGTGTCAATGACTATCCAACACTAAGTCTTCTGACTTTGTTGTCCTTGCCACTCAATAACACAAATTATGCACTGGCTGTCAAACGTTGTTTTTTAAACCAGCATTTATAATAAAAAATGCTTTTTACATCATAATTTACACACACACACTCACACACACACACACACACACACACACATACACACACACACACACTCTTTCTCTCATACATCAATTTAACAAGCATTTCATAAAATAATATCAGGTTTCACTATGTGAGATGCACTGCTATAGTTTCTACTTCACATTCTATTTCTCTTTCTTAAAAACTTTTCGGTTTCAATATATAAAACTGATTTCACAATTTTATAATTTGAAAAGACTATGGATAATTTTGATATACATGTAAATTAAATAGAACCAAATAAAGTGTTTCAGTAAGAGAATTTCTATTTTACATTTTTCTCACCTGCAAAGAAAACAAAATACAAATAAACTAATACAAAAATTCATTTAAAAATTACATATCGCCTTAACCCTAAAGGGTAATTTTGCTTTGATGGAGAAAGGAGTACACAGAAAAATATTAAGAATCCAATGATGGTGATCATCTCAGTTATTTAAAATTATGTGGCTTAAAAAACTATTCTTTAAGATAGGTGATTTATTTGTGTAAGAGAAGGGGAGAATGGGGAGAAAAGGAAAAAGCTGCAGGACAGCAAGAAGACTGAGTCCAAAAGACATAGCACAGAGAAAAAAACATATGGTTTAAAAACTGACAGAACTTGACAATGTGAATTCATCACTCTGAAACCAATGGACGAATTTACAGACTGTATTTTGAAAAGAAATTTAGTACATGATACTGAAAATTGAAATATAACAATGTATCATGCAGAAAATAAATGAGTTTCTGTCAAGCTCTGAGTGGATGAAAAGAAGAATGGAAAATGGAAATTTACTATTCACCTGATGAGACTTTTATTAACTTGGAGATGTTAAGATAAGTTTCATTATTTCATTAATATATTTTTGTCAAGAGTTACTAGCTACTGGTAGCTATTTAAATTAAAGCTAATCAAAGAATATGGTTCTTCAGCTGCACTTATCTCAATCTATGTTCCCAAAAGGCAATTTGTTGGTCATAGCTCTCCTATTGGACAGTGCAAGTATAAAATACTTTCATTATCAGAAATTCTATTGGATAGCACTTGTCTTTCCTACAACAAAAATTATCAAAGACCCATCCTCTAAACTATATTTTGAGGAAACCATTATACATAGAAAAAAAAAGGATACAGTACATAGTAATTAAGTTACCTTAAAAATGGCCCAAAGTGGTTGTCCTCCTTATTGGAGCAGATGTAGGAGGCTGCGGATAGCATTCTGTAAATCCTACTCATGGCCATCACTGCTGATGGCATATAACACCGATTTGGTATGCTTTTATTGTTGATCTAATATCAACACTGATAAAAACTATCATTTTTGAGTGCTCAGGATGTTCTAAGGACTTTTCTTAGCATTTTGCATTTTCAAATCTCATTTTATGTTCCTCACAATCTTGGAAAATAAGTATCCTATTTCTGTTTTATAAATGAGAAAAACTGAAGCTTACAGATGTTAGATAACATAGAAGTTTATACAGTGGTAGGCTGGGGCTCAAAAGTGGGTTAGGCTGATTTCAAGTCTCATGTTTCCACCATACAACATTGTGTCTTTAAACATAAATGTAACTGCGATAAAGAGGAAATGACATGCAGTTGGTTTTCTAAAACCTTGTGGCCTACAATTTGGCATTCACAGAACTCGCAAATATTACAGGGCCATTCAGAGAGTACATAACTCAGATGGATTGCGTCAAATATGCCACCAAGGACAAAGATAAGCCCTGAATCTGGTTCCCATTGAAGAAGTATTTGTATGAGACTTCAGGGTTACTCACCGGAGAAGTCCTGGAGCTTGGATTTGCTTGGCCTCAAGTCTCATGAATTTACATCACCATGACTCCACACCATATCACATAGCCTCAGGAGTACATATTTGACAATATGAGTCCACACCAGCTTAAGGATGACTTTAAGCCTTCCCAATCAAATAAATAATATTTTTGTGAAACTTTTCAGTTCTCTAATTGCTTCTAAATGGAACTATTAAGTCCATCTGCCCTTTAAGCAAGCATTCTTTAAAGAATTTTAAGAAACTTTTTTCCTCTGTATCAACTGAATATAAATTCCAAAGCATTTCGCCAGAGCTAAAATAGTGCTCAGCCAAAACATGTGTTCAAAACAGATGAGACAGGACTATGGAAGGAAAGATGTGTGTTTCCAAAATGTATGAATCTAAAGAAGCAAAAAATTTAGGATGTCTGATAAAAAGCTGATTCTATTACGCTGTAATAATACAAAAGACCTTCTGATTAAGTTTACAACACTGTTCTCTCTTGCCAGGAGATTCAGGGACAAAAAAAAAAAGAAGGTATTACTGTTCTGTGATCAATTTACATTTATGTGTGCATTTCAGATGACAGCTCTACTTTTTTGGATCAAGTCAGTAAATGCTTTATGCAAACTGTAAGTAGAGAAAGGCATTGCTTTGTATGTTCCTAAGTTTTTGTTTATCATAAATAAAAATATTAAGCTATCCATGAAGTCTAGCTTTTTTTTTTTTAAACCACTGAGGTTCCTTTTTGCCTCTAATTCTATCATGCTCTTTCACTAATCTAAAAAGGTAAAATATTAACAATGTAACAGGCATTTAGGGCTTATACATTTACAATACAAACACTATGGATAGAGAGATCTCGACCTTTTATGTATACTGATGTTAGGAGTATAGTATTCTTGGCACTGTAATAGTATATACATTAGGATAACTTTGGATAAACTAGATGTTTAAACAAGATGTGACTGCTGGAGGGCTTAAAAAGAATTGATAAGTTTTTCCAAATGATCATTGACAAAGTGCTGTTGAAAGTATTATAAACATGGATAGTGACTGGAAGATGCAGGTTAAGATCATAGGTTAAAATAAACAACAAGTACCCAAAATTGTAGATTAACAAGAAGGTGACCTTAAAGACAATGTTGCAATGAGTGAAAAGTCTTAAATGAATCAAATTTATAAATTTCTTAGCTGTTGACCACACCATTTATTAATTATCAATGCTGTAGAGCTTTAAAATCACCTGAGAACAAATTTTGCACTCATTTAATACCAAGGAATACCTCAAGACCTGAACTGTAAAAAGACAGCCACCAATTATGACGACATTAAAAAAAAAAATCCCACATTAGAAACACACCTATCTCCTGGTAGGGTCAGAGACTTGGCTTTCTACTTTGAAGGGTCTCTGTTTCTGCTCCATAGTTTTATGCCAACGGCCTTCTGTGGGCACAATCTCATATTACCCTTGCCTTCACTCATTTTAATCGCAGCATCAAACAGCTCATAATTAACATTATGAACAACAGAAATTCTGGAATAAGAGTGAATAATAGTGAGAGGAAAATAAAAGAAATGAGGGTAATTTCCCTACCATTCAATTCAGGGAGTGAGTCAGAACTGTGAGGCATGAATGCACTGAGCCCTGGGCCAGTCACAGGGCAGGTGTACCTGTCTTGGGTTAAGTAAAAAAAATGAGAGGCAAAATTTTTTTTGAGATAGACTACAAATATCTTCAGTGTGAGAGCAACATAGTAAGTACACATAAAAATCAATACATACAAATCCATCTACAGTACAGAGTTATGACTAACTTGTGATAGTTTTCAAATGTAATTCTGATCAGATGAACAGTTGAACTTAGAAGATAACCCACTCCCCAAATGGCACATGTCTATAATGTAATACTCTGAGTCTATTCTAGCAGTAGGATTGACTTCACAGCTTCACAAGTGATTTTTGTTCTATGTTTATAACATCCGAGAATGTGAAGGGGCCAATTATAGTTTGCTACGTTTAATGGAAGAATTAATTGTTTGTGTTAAATTTGTGAAGATGTTGGGATTTGCCTCTACAACTGTCAGTGGTCTGCGGCAGCTGCGGCAAGTCAGCTGTATTAGTGATGCCTCGCTCCTGGAGGCCAACTGAGCTGAGTGCCCTCACAGGTAAAAGTGTCCCAGGCACGACGCTCAACCACAGAAAGACCTACCTAAGCGAACGGTTGTCCAGGACACTATTTCTATCTTCTACTCACAGGCACATCACAACAGCTATGGTAACGGAGGCAGCAAATTCAAAACACTTAGGATTTTTGGCAGTTCCCTGTTACACAAAGCTTTCATTTATATTCTACTTCACATACCATAATGTACTACATTGAGACATTTAAATGTGCTACTCTTATAGTGTTGATGTAGACAGAATATAATCAAAAAGATGAATGTATCTGTTTGCTGTGCATATTAAAGAAAATCTCCATGTTATAACTTACAAACAAAGGCAATAGTCTGGTTTCTCTCTAGAAGGGAATTTATGTCAGTAATGTATTACACTCAACACCCCAATTTAATAATCACTTTCTACTTAAAATGCTAATATATAAAATTAACTTTATGTATACATATTTGTATATAATTTCTAAATATGCACATACATTTGAAGTATATGCGCATATTATATAATATCTTACACATGCAGACCTATATTACCCATATGTTACATATTCAAATTAACTTATGCTATCTAATTAAGTAGCTCCTGGGACACTCATATAAAAAAGAGCCAAGAAGTCATCATGCCTCCTTCCATTCTTCCCAGGGAGCTGGGACACAATCCTCGGGTGGAGGCAGGTGGAGGTGGCTCATGAAGTCACAATACCAAGTACTCTTTGACCTGTTTTTGCTAACAAATTAATACAAAGACACTCTAAGTTTACTTCATATTAAAAAAGTTACACCATACTCTGACCCAGTCCTTTTGAAGGCATTTCAAAAGTATTTTGATTGCTACAATAACAATGATGAAAAGAAAAATAAACCTGGAGTCGTTTCTCTCAAAATGAACCATAATAAAAACAGGAAGCTCTTTTTGGTCTTTTCAAAGGCCAAGACAATGTTTTATATTCTTTTCTCTCATTAAAGAGTAACATACTAAGTACAAAAACTGGTACATTAAAAAAAAAAACTAAAGAAAAATAATCTATAAATAGTTACACCAAATTCAGGAAACCATCACAGAGTCATAAAAAGAATATTCATTCCAATTATAGACTTATATCAACATTTCAAAAACAGCTTTATCACCAATTGAGAAAAAAACCAAAGCAAAAATACGACAGAATATCAATTTAGGAAAGCAAAGTATTAATTTATTCCCTTAATTTCTACCCTTAAAAAATTCCTTTTCAAACTCTTGGTTCAACACAATTAAATTTTAGAGCACATACGATGTGCCTACTGTGTGCCAGACATTATATATGTGTGTTATATCTTTCTATAAAATAATTTGTTAACATTTGTTAACATTGCCCACTAGTAATTACATATATATGTATATATTCCAGATGTCTACATAATTTCCAAATATATACACATACACAGACCTATTTATAAACACATTATATATGTCCAATATCTAGTTTATTGTACTCTTCTCAGTGTTCTTTCCAATTATTAAACTATAATTCCCTACTCTCTTCATAAAAAATCTCATTCAGTGATACATGTAGTTCATTGTATCATTTGTCCTTCAAGTTTACAATCATTCAAGCATTATTAAGAAATCGTGGCAAGACTCTAATTTTTAAAAAATTGTAAAAGTAAATTAATATTAAACCTCTTTAATTCATATTAAATGAAGTCTAAACATCATTTTCACATTACATTACTATATTTTAGGATAATTTTTATTCATTTTGTGTGTCTATATTAAAGCTATTAATACTTCTCATAGAACAATTGAGAATACACTCCAATGTAAGATGACAATAATGCCCACTAACTACAGCACTGTTACTAGAGCATCCACATGTAGAAGCATGACAAAGCACTAAAAGTGAAACCCAGTCACAAAAGCTACTACCACGATTTCAATACACAGGAAGATGAAAGGCATTTTAAAATAAGCCATTGTCTATAAAAATAAAATAGACTTAAATAAACTGGAAATTTTGCTGTTCTTAAAGATATGACTGATTTAGATTTGGAAAACTTTAAACCTAAACATGGAAGATATTATTTCCAGTTCAGAAAATATCTTTTTCATTATTCTATTTACAATTCTTTTAGTTTCTCATTATGGGGCTTAAAATTCTTAAAGGATATTTTTCAGATCCCAAATTAAATAATTTTTGAAAAAGTGTGTTCAAAATCGACTCAATTGCCTTAAATGAACAACAGCCTAAAGATCACTAAAATGTGGAATTTGAACACTTTCTTATATTTTTAATTTACACAAGTAGTATTTCCCTAGATCCTATAATTATATGTTACATTGGTGTAATATGTAGGTATGTTTTTTAAAGTGCAAAAATTTTAGTATAGATATAAAAGTACTGACAATTATAAAATCACAATCTGTAAAAATGTCATTTTAATACTAAGAACAGATTTTCAGTTATAGTATTAGCTAATAATTAATGTGTAAAAAAAACCGGCCTATTTACTCTTTCTTAACCAGGAAAACAGGCCATTCTGGCAACACGATTTTGTCTCCTGGATAACACACATATTTTTAAAATCACTTCCTACTACCACAAATAAAAACTTAGTTCAATATTACTTCTTAGGGGTTTTCTGGAAAATAATAAGGTAAATAGCTGGTGCCTAAAGGGAATAGACCAGGAAACTTTTCAGCTACTTTGTATTTAACTCTTAAGATTTCAATGTATACTTTTTAACTTGGCAAATAAAATACCTTTTTAAATACCGTACTATGTTTTTATGAAAGTGTGTTCCCATCAAAAGGGTCCTAAAACATCTGAATATGAACTCATGTTTAAGATTTTGCTTATTTAATAAAAACACAGGCCTTTACAAATAAACTACACATTGCTTAGCATGCATAAAGCCCTGGGTTCAACTCCTACCACCGGGGACAAAAAGAAATAAATCATATACCTAGGATGAATAATTTTTCGGTCATCATGCTAATCTCTTCTCTCCCTTTATAGACAAGGACTCTGGGGTCCAGTGACATTAAAGCATTCCCCGAATTCCACACAACTGGACTGCAACCTGAATCCTGATTCTTCATGGCACTAGTTTCCCTTCAAATATGGAACAACGCCAAACTCAGCGCTAACTCAGTTACAAGCATAAACAAGCTTCTATTGGCAATAATTAATTTTTAAAATGTATAAAGAAAACACATCATCTGTTTCTTCTCTGACAAGTGTTATTCAACAAGAACTTTTTCTATTTGCTCTGTGTATTCTCTTAGTTAAAGCCTGTCAATCTCTGACAATCTGATTTAAGACTCAATTTAAGACTGATTTTTTTCAACTAGCATCACAAGGTAATATATACTTCTTCTGAACTACCCATTCAAAATCTCTCAACCTTTCCCTTCAAACTGAATAATTTTCATATTTCAATGAATCAACTTCAATAAAATGAGAAAAATACTTTACTTGTGGTCTGGGTCATTAAACAATACAATGCAATACCTGTTCTACAGAGAGGGCAAATACAAATATACTAGACTTCTCCGAGTCACCCTTCCCACTTTCCTAGCTTCTGATATACCATTGTGTACCTGATTACAGAGAGAATCAGTATCAATGCTGTCTTTGAAACCCTCAAGAGAGGGGAGATATTTACTGAAAGCATACCTACAGCATTCAAATCTATAGCCTCTTGCCTGAACATGAATTCAAAACATTCTGACCACCTAAATGACATGTCTGTGGTCAACTTACCTCTTAGCTGTTACTCTTCTCACTGGGGACAACTTCTTCCTCTGGAAAACTAGCCAATGTAACCTTATTTTGTTGGAAGGTTTTCACCAAAAACTAATGAGATTCTCCTTCTTGCATGAAGAAGAAACAGCAAATTATAACAACAAAGCTAGGTTTATTTATAGAGATATATCTGAAAAAAATCCTCCTGTACTGAGACATGGTTTATGTGATCTCACCTTATGGGAAGTTTTTAGAAAATTCACTATAGCTGTGGGTTATATAAATATTTCTGTAAAATTCTATTTAAGGAACTTAAGAATTGATTATACTTGGTTTTAACTAAAAAATAACCTATATTTCTAGCTAATTTTAGCAAGACATATCCACATGTGATGTAGATACTTTAGTTAATATTCTGAATGTAGCTCCTTTAAATTAACATGCCAATGAGTAAGCTTATTGGCCATATATAGAACCACAATAGTCCTATATGTGTTTTCACAGCTTAGAAAATATTCCCATATGTGTTCCATACTTATTCAATCTACATACAATGACAGAAAAGCAACATAATAGTTTTTATTAATTTTTATAAAAAGTAAAATAGGCATAAAGCAGATAAATTTAGGGCAGCAATTAGGACAGAACCCTTTTAAGTGGAGAGAAGTCAATAGAAGGGAGACATCCCCCAAAATGACTTCATGGATTCTTATTCCTCAAATTTCCAATTTCACCCATTTATCTGGATTATTCAGATAAAAAAACTGGAATTTCAGGCATGCCCATTCTTATTTTCCCCTTCCACTGAGAGTTTCCCAACACGTGTTTACATTCTGCCAACTCCAAAATCTCCACATGTACAAAGGCACTTTGGCTTCTTACCCATCCATTCCTAATTCCTGCATCACATGCCATGCCATCAATGCCATTTCTCACATGGCTGAAGACATACTACTGACCATACCAAATAAAGAAATAAATGCTTTTCATTGACTATAATTACTTGAAACAGGCAAATAGTTTGGTTCTTAATCAGAAAAAAATCACTTGGTTCTTAAATATAGGCTAAAAATCATAGAAAGGAGAGAACAGACATATTAAGCTAGAAGGATGTCTTCAGTTATGGGTACAGGACTCCGGCTGGTCTCCCTGTGCTATCTTGTTCAAACCACTGACTTTGACAAGGACACCAGAGATGTGCTGATCACACTTTCCCATGACAAAACTGAGAAAAACAATTTCTTATGGTGGTATGTTAATATAGGATCTACCAAGAGTTCTCCAAGCTGACACCATAGATCCAAACTAAAATGACCAAGTTTCTATAGGCAAGCCAAACTCCTAACATTTAATGCCACACTGTAGAGCAGCAGCTACTTGCCATGAAGAGTTTTACCTAAATGTTACCCTAATAAGAGTTCACAAAGAGAAATTTCTGAGAAACACATAACTCAAGCAATAGCTGTCTCTGAAGCTGCATTAATATAAGGTTGGTTGATAACCCTATATCTTTTATGTACTGGAGAGGCCTCACGATAGTCAGTTATCATCATGTGTCTGGAATGGAACTAGACAAAATGAAACTCAATTAGGCAAAAAAGATAAAGATAAAGAATGTGAATAAGAACCAGGCTAGGTGGCACAGGCCTGTAATCCCACCATGCTGTGAGAGGCTGAAGCAGGAGAATCCCACGTTTTACACAAGCCCAGGCAATTTAATAACTTAATATGACTCTGTCTCAAAATAAAAGCAAAAAGCAGGCTTGCAATGTAGCTCAGTGTGAAAGCTCTGGGCTCTATCCCCAGAGAAGAAAAAGAAAAAAATGTGAACAAGTACTCTAACATTAATTTAATATTTACTGAGCAATTACTGTATGTCATGTATTATGCTATAAGGTTAGCAGAGATTGTATCAAATTTTGCACAACCCTATAGAGTAGAAACTATATTTACCTTAATTTACAGAAAAGGAAACCGAGGCTTGGATATAGTAAGTAACTTGTCCAAGTTCACCAGGTAGACAGTAAATGAGAATTTTACTATAGGCAGTCCACTCTGGGGGCCTGAGACCCTTGGCCACCCATCCACCCACCCACTCAAACAATTATTCTGACCCTAAGTATAAGGTAGGTACAAGAGCACTGGATACAAAACTGAATCAGATACACGAGTCTCTGTTCTAAACTTAAATTCCAATGAAAGGAAAAAATCTGAGTAAACAAACTATAATGAGTTCAATGAAAGAAGAGAAGTAAAATATACATCAGTCATTGAAGTAGAGATTGTTAAGATTACTTAGAGATGAGAGAGAGAGACAGACAGTCGGGTAAGCAAAGAAAGAGAATATATAAGGTAGATGTTTGTCTAAAGGCTCTGACATATCTGAAAAGCTAAAGGAAAACCATCGAGGCTCCAGTTGAATGAAAACTAAGAGTGAGTGATAAAGGAGTAGTGAAGGACAGACAGTGGTCAGATTGTGATGTCTGTATTAGTCAGCCTTACTGCTGTTGAGACCCAATATCTGACACCTACGAGAGAAGGTCTAATTTGGCACACAGCTCTGGGAGATTCGGTCAATTGTCAAACGGCAGAAACATCATGTTGGAAGAGTATGGCAGAGAAGAACTGCTTTGTTCATGGCAACCAGGAAGCAGAGAGTGAATGGGAAAGCTGGGAAGGGGACATCCTCTTCCTGTGACGCACCTCCTCCAGACAGGCTTCATTTCCTTACAGCACAGTCACTCATGCATGAGCTCATTAATGGGTTAATGCTGAATAAGTACATCATTTCCATGATCCAATCACTTTTCAAAAGCTCCTCTTACGAACACATGAGGCTTTTGGAGATAATTCTATATGAAAATCATAATACTGCCTTCTAAATCATGGCAAAAATTTGGGTTTATGTTTCTAAATGCAAATGGGAAGTCACCCCAAGTTGTTAGCTGGAAGAACAATGTGATTTAGTTCACATTTTGCTTTTTGCTAATATGTCATGTATGGTTTGAGGTAAATGTACCTTTATGAAGCTAATATTGTGATGGAATAAGACATATAATAAGTAAAATAACCATTTACCATATTTTTATCACATTACATATGCAAACATATATATATATATATATATATATATATATATATATATATACTATAATATACCATAGTATATGTGTGTATGTGTGTATATTTGATCCATCTACTACTGTGGCTTGATGTCATAGTTCAGATCTTAAGTATCTCCCAAAGTTCTTGTGTGGTGGAGTCTTGGTCCATAGTGCAGTGCCACCAGGAAGCAGCAGGACATTTAAGAGACGGGGTCATGGGGAGGTCTTCAGGTCACTGAAGGGTACCCTTGAAGGGGCTTGTGGGCCCCTGTCTCCTTTCTCTTCTCTTTTCCTTTCTGCCGTGGAGTGAGTTGTTTTGCTTTGCTCTGTGCTTCTGCCATGATGTGTTCCTTGCTCTAGGCCCAAGAGCAAGAGGACTAACTGATCTGATCATGGATTGAGACATCTAAAATTATAACCCCCCCCCACTAATAAATGACTATTTCACAATTTTGATACAGTAATGGAAAATTGACTGACACACAGCTTTTCCTTTAGATTAAGATGTCTAATTGTTCATACATGCCTTTTTTTGGCTTAAACTCCACTCATGTCTGACAGCCCTGTTATTTCATGAATAAACTCAGGTGTAAAAACAAGCTGAAAATGACACATTAAAGTTTATGGTGGACCAAGACTCCACCATATAAGAACTTTGGGGGGTACTTAAGATCTGAACTATAACATCAAGCCACCACACTAGTAGATGGATCAATTATACACACATATACTATATTCTACTATACTATACTACACTATAAATGACAACCTAAAGTTCACGTTTTTCTAATGTGAACAAGCACATGAAAATCACTTCTCATTATGAGTGAATCAGATTTATACGCAGTAAAATCTGAGAAACCTAATAAAAAGTCCAACAGAAAAGGCATCATTTGCAAAGGGGGAAAATCTTTCATGCAGATCAATTCTTTCTCCTCCACTGTCTTAAGAAAGATTTCCCAAAGTTTTTCTTTTTGCCTCCCCATTTCCTTTGCCACTACTTTCTATAAAATGCATGACTATTCCTTCATACTTTTTTTTTTAAAGGTAGGAACTTGTTAAGGTTCCCAGGCTGACCTCACATGTGCATCTTTCTGCCTCAGCTTCCCTAGTAGCTAAGATTACAGTCATGCACTAGCATACCTAGCTCCCTTGTACTTCAATGGGAAATTCCAGACATGGTGCATAGCTACCGGCTAAGGCTAATGTGTATGATTTATTAACATGGACAGAGAGAGATGATAGTTTTCAATGGTTAAGTGGAGAGGTTCCATACAAAAGAGAATTTCCACACCTCATTGGGAACTCAAGAAACCCTCTGGAGAGGCAGAAGACAGCCAGAAATAAAAACCTTGCAGGTTTCCTGCTCGTTTCCTACGTGGTTGTGCAACTAATCCTCTTGGGTACAGACATTAATGCCAACAAGTGCTCAGTTCTGAAGAACAATATGAAAATCTACACACTTTACAATTTATTAGCAATCTCAAACAGGCTAGGGTCATCTATTTCATACTGGACCCCCACGGAGGTCAGGAAAATATGTTGGGAGATCTGTGAAATCTCTCAGAGAATTAAAAAATGTTTTGTTTCTATCTTTTTGCTTAAAAACAAAAACATAACGAGAAACTCAGTGTGACTATATTCTGGATTGTCTGTGTCCAGAAATGCTACCTTGTTTCACTCCATGGCTGCACTAGTCAGGGAATCAAGTGGAAATAGAAAGCAAAAACTTTAACGCTGTATCTCTCAAGTAAGAGTTCACGGATATATTCCCTATGATCATGAGTTCACACACACACACATGAGAAATTCTTGCCAAGGATATTTAATTTCATAGGTTCAGCAAAAACTGGCTACTACCCCAAAACACTACCTTTGAGAATTTGTTAGTGCCTAAAATCTTTCTAGCAAAACTGAATTCTTAATTTAGAGTGGTACTTTAATCCATATTGCAAATTAACTATGCCTCTCTCATAATTAAATTCGAATGTTTAAAAGGCTAACATTTTGTTGTTTTATTAATCATAATGAAAAGAATATCAACTGAAATTACTGACGACAGTAACAATTCATTCTTTTAGTCTATCATTTTTACAAAATGAGAATGAATAGTGAAAATATAGAATTGAGTCTCCTTGTAATTTTCACTGATTAATAGTTAACAAGGGCAGAGACGTATATACGTGTATTTCTTATATTTCTAGAAACATTTATAAAAATATTTAGAACTAGAGGAACTAGAACTAGAACTAGAGGAACCTTTAGCTCTCACTTTGTCAGTTCACTGGAAAAGAAACTGAGGGTCTGAGAGGTAATCTCAGGAAGTTACTTGAAAAGCCAAAGCAATAGTCAAGATTTTGAACTAGAGGTATGTTGTGGTTAGGATCTGGAGTGTCCCCCCAAAAGTCTCATGTATTTTAATGGAACCATGTGATGTTGGTGGACTGGGGTCTGGTCTGGAGGGGTGGATTGCAGTTAAGTTGGGATTAGCGGTGTGTAGTGGCCACACCTGGATGCAGGAGGGACTGGTTACTGGGCGGAGACCTGAAAGGATACATAAGCTGCACCTGCCTTCCTGGAGGATTCTGGGACTAGTCTCAACTAGCCTCAGCTTGTCTTCCTGTTTGTCCGGGGATGCTGCCTCTACCCCTCTCTCTGCCGTGTGCTTCGATTGTTGCCGGCCACCCCTGAATGGACTGTGACCTTCTAGACTGTGAGCTAAAATAAACCTTTCCTTTCCTAAGTTTGTGGGTGTTCGGTATTGAGTCACAGCAATGAAAAAGTAACTAAGACAGGGTACATTAATATCTCCATGATCGAGTATGTGCTTAGCACATAAAGGCCCTAGGCTGAATCTCTGGACTCCGTGCTGACAAGTAAAGTAGCATTGTATGTAATCTATTTCATATTCCACTAAGCCAGGTGTTAATACTCCATGAATTAAGACAACTTAATTATTTCTAGAAAGCTAATCCTACTTCACTCTGACACTGCCAAGAAAAATGACAATCATTGTATGATTTTTACAATTTGAAAATCTTAAATTTCTTTGGTCAAGAATGGCAGTGTGATCGTTGAGCCTTGCACCAATTTTGTATTTATATAAC
Source organism: Ctenodactylus gundi (assembly GCA_004027205.1). Taxonomy (NCBI): domain Eukaryota; kingdom Metazoa; phylum Chordata; class Mammalia; order Rodentia; family Ctenodactylidae; genus Ctenodactylus; species Ctenodactylus gundi. Next base: position 76,001 of record PVKB01001791.1, read on the forward strand.
CAAACTCAAAAATAGATTCCCTTAAGCTTTTGGCTATCTTAGTCTTGTTGTATTTCTAGGAGATTTTACTACTCAGATGCTTTCTATTTGGCCTCATTTATAAAGGCAGTCTGTTTTATGTTAGTCAGATTATAGTTACCTATACAGCACTGTTAAGTTCCCCTCCCTCCCTCCCTCTCTCCCTCCTTCCCTTCCCTTCCCTTTCCTTCCTTCCTTCCTTCCTTCCTTCCTTCCTTCCTTCCTTCCTTCCTTCCTTCCTTCCTTCCATGCTTCCTTCCTTCCTTCCTTGCTTCCTTCCTTCCTTCCTTTTCTTCCTTCCTTCCTTTCTGAGGCAGGATTGCTCAGTGGCTAAGTTGCCGAGGCTGGTTCACATCTGTGATCCTTCTGCCTCCCAGAGCGTTACGGTCATAGCCCTGCACCACAAGGCCAAGCTGAGCATGAAATTCTTGTAAGTCAATAAAGTTTATGAAAGTAAAAAAAAAAAAAAGCAGCATGAACCTGTAATCCCAGCAACTCAAGAGGGTGAGACAGAAGGGCTACTTGGGCCCACAATGTTGAGAATGGCCTTGGCAACCCTGCCTCAAAAAAGGGATTGAGTTCTGGGCTTTCAGTTCAGTGGCAGGGTACTGGCCTAGCATCCCTAAAGCCTTGGTTCTATTCCTAGCATGGTTCTTTTTTTCCCATTACATAGAAAATAAAGAAAATAAAAACAAAGAAAATAAAATAAAACATATGTAAACACAATATAATAAAACATAAAATATAACCTCTGTGTTTGACTGCAAACCATACAGCACGTTATAAACAGGCACTTATAGTGGAATTCTGAGCACTTCATAGAAGCCCATTTTCTTTCCGCAATCTATTATAATACACGTGGTACAGGAGTATCGGAGTCGATCATAACATTAGTGCTAAGGAATCAAAAGGCACAGATACTCTTTGGGTGTGTCCTCCTTTTTCACTGTCCTACCATGTGGGATCTTCTAACCAAACACCTTCTCTCATCCCTGCCGGGCAACATCCTACCCATCCTTCAAGGATATCAGTTTTCTTCTTTCTAAATCCCAAGACCCTTTTGTAGTTTGCTTACAGTCACTTTGCCCCATTGGCCAAATCCTTATTTGCATACCTGTCTTGCATACTACTGTCGCACAGAAATTGGCTATGGGCAAGAATGATGCCTGCATACATTATTATCAAAGTTAAAGGAACAAGCAAAGTTCGGGGTAAAAGAGTTCTATATTTGTTTTTTTGTTTTCTTCAAAATCTGACCTAGTACCATTTTTCTTCATAAGGACCGGTAAATGTTCATATTAGAGTAATCACTCTGAACAATAAGAAAAACACTACCTTAAAATTTAAGTGAAAAAAATCCAGGTTATATTATTTGCAAATATTTTATATGCACATGGGCAAAAAGTGGAAGGTCAAACAGAAAACTGAAAACAAATTACTTTATTCCATGATGGAATCAATTATTGGCTTCTGTTAACACAATAAAAAATTGGCTTATGTTTACACAATAAAAAATTCAAATGTATACACATGTTGCGTATAGTAAAATTTATACAGAATATTGGTATTAATATTTCTGGACTATAATAAAAAGCATTTGTGGCTGTCCTGTGGCTAAGGCCTGTCAGTTTCCTGGCCTGCAGGGACATATTCAAAGAATTGTTGCCACCTGAAAACTGTCAGAATTGCAGAGATGGCACCCCAGACGACACTCTGCAAGACTGGCAAGTAAGCCTAGTGAGTCAATTTTTAAAGTCAAAAGAAGTATGTAGAAAAAAATTTAGAGAACCAAAATATTTGTTGCCCACTAAAATTCTAGCACAAAGTATAGGACAAAGTTTAGACTTCTTTAGAGTTGGTAGCAGAACCTAGTGAGTTCCTTAAACACAAACATATTTGAGTTCTGTTTACAGTTTTATACTCCTACCCAAAAGTAAACATGTACCAACACCTCCCAATGATTACTTCATAAGATACATCATTTCTAAATGGGCATGTTTTGTTTCCTATTTTTGCCCTTCTTCCTAAAGAGCCCTCAATTGCCACTTTCAGAATAACATTATCATCTTTTCTGAAAAAAACAAACTACAAGTAAAAATTAGCACTTTCTTAGAACATGAATTTAGATAGTGTTTTTAATAAATAAGGTTTATATGTACTGCCACTAATAAGAACTGCCCAATTCAACAAGTTACTAAGGGCTAACTGTCCCGGGCTCCCTAAAGTGGCATTGCTCATTGGCTGGATTTGGAATTGCTTCTTTGTGTAAAAATAATGAATTTACCTTTTACTGCTAATTTTGAGACTTTACCAACATGACTTTTAAAATGAAGAAACTAATTTGACATGGTGTTTTAGAAAAATAAGTTCATTAATTTAAGACTTTTTATCAAATGGAGACATTTTAATATGTGGATAATCCAATCAATTCTATTTCCTAATGCAAGCATCACCCAAGACAAGAACAAAAGAGGCTGATTTATTAGACATATGCCAGGCTAAAGAATTTTCTTGGAATTCTTGATTAGGCTGTGATAAGAACACAAATTTCTCTAAGTATGCTGAACAATGCTTTAGGGCATACTTAGAGAAGATGCTATAAAAAATGCTGTATTGCATCACACACATGGAACCAGATTCTCCCTCTCATGGGCTGCAGCCAGCATGAAGTTCACACTACATTAATTTGCACTTGTCGATATGCTGCTTTGCAAGTATTCTTAAGGCATGTTCAAATGTATACTCTGACTCCTCAAGTAGAATATAAACTCCCTAAGGGCAGGACCTGGTTGTCTAGTTAACACCCCACAGTGTCTAGTGCAGAGGTCTGGGTAAGCCACGCCCTCTGGGTGTGCTGCCCAGTGAGTAAGGAGCAAGGACAGGAAGGTGCTAAGTCTACAGCACTGGAAGAGTGTGAAGAACAGTGGAGAGCAGCTCTGTCATCACCAGGACCGAGTGACTGCACGTGCCAAAGGCATGCCCACGCGGCCCCCTCCCCTTTACTCTGTAGAAAGAGAAGTGAGACTGCAGGTGGCACTGGGCAAGCCTCCGGCGTCTAGCTCTCGAGGACTCATCCATTATCTCAGCCTGCTGAAGAGGAGATACAGCTTCACAGGCAGGAAGCAGAAGAGAACTGGATAAGATTTCTCTCTCATCTGTAGGTGCTAGGTTACAAGTAGAAAAGACTAACACTGCTGTCATCCACGTATAACAGATACAACGATCTATGCTTCCAGAGTTCAAGGGAGGACTCAGAGGCCTATTAGCTGAGTCTTTGGGTAAATTATAATGCTGCTAATATTTAAGACTAAAAATTTCAGGAAACAAATTCCATGCACTATTTCAACACTACTTCATCTTCTTACTGTCAGAAAATGCTTATTTAATCAGACGATTCTAGCTCTCAGCAGCTACGATTAAGTTGGTTTGCTCTTGTTCTTTGTATAGTAAAGATCAAGATCAGGTGTTCAACTTTCTCCTTGAAAGAATCTGTCAAATCCTTAAAGACAGCAAAGTAGTGTTTCAGTCTTTTGTAAGGAAAAAGGTGTAATTCTCCAACTTTTCTTTTTTTCCTTTTATTTCTCTGGCCTCCAAGCTCTGACTTTTAGGATGAGCCGGGATTCATCTCATTTTTACATAAAGCCATGCAAATAGATGCACTTTTTCTGACAACCCAATTAAGTCAACTGGATTTAGGAAATAATTCCTGCATTGATATGCTACATGTCTAATGTCAGTATTAAGGTGCTGACTGTGCTGGATGAACTTTCCCTGGGGAAAAGTGAATGAATGTCTATTCACCCCAGATAGGGACCAGCCAACAGACCAAAGTAACAATCTAATCAATTAATTTATTGGGGTTAATAACAGGAGAATGGGCGAGGGGCTACTATAGGAACCTGGGTGAGCTTAAGAGCTTAAAACATTATCTGACATATTAGGGAAAAAGTTTGTGAACTTCTTTCCTAGGCATGAAAATATAACTATTTTTAAAGTTTTGTTTGTTTTATTAGAATGTAGAGCTTTGAGTTTGAAGACCCCTAAATCTTTAATTTAGTGGTTTTCGGATATTTTGCAACAAATGTACCAAATCCCTGGTTTCTTAATTATCTGCTGGCATTGCCAAGTGAGTATATCACTGAGTATAGCTTCAATGTCATGCTAGTGGCACAGAAATTAATAACCATTGGGATTTGAGCATAAATACAATATTGTTTTGTATATACAATTTTGTTTTTAGGTTAATGCAGATTTTATTTTCAGAGATTAGAATCTGGACATGGGAAGCCTCTCTCATCAGGTTGTATACAGTATAACCGGAGTTGTAGGTAGCATTGAGTAGAAAGTGTTTAAGATTACAACTATCTTCATGGAACAATCAAAGTGACTATTAAAAATGGAGCACATGTACAAAAAATACATCAGAAAATTTGGCCCAGAAAAATTAAGGCAAAAATAATGCGAGAGTTGCTCGTGTCTAAGCAGTATAATGCAGCATCAACCCTGCTGCACCTCCTCAGGTCTGCTGCCGCAGTAGGTAACACATCAGTGACAGGGCGGGGCTCTCGGCAGCGAGCCCCATTTGGCCTGCGCGCTGTTGCTGGTTAACCCTCTTTAAGGACACAAGTTGCCAAAAAGGTACAGATATTCATATATGTGACTGTGTATGTTAAGTGTATTAGGGAACCAAATTTCTGCTTCTCCTTAGTCACTGCAGGTTCACGGGCACATGATCTGTGTAGTCATATGCGTGCTGCGTAGAAGGACCTTGCTCATGCAGCATAAGGCTTTGTGGTCCATGTCTTGCAATTCTTAATCATTTTGTCTTGGACGTGGTATTTTGCGAGCATAGTCGGATGGGGCAATGCAAGCTCAGCTTATGTGGATGGCCTGGTTTCCCCCTGCCTCCCTGTTCCCTGAGTAGTTTCAGAACTCTGCTGCCCTCCATCACCCTCCTTCCTGCCTCTGCTTTGTTACTGCTGCTGCCCTTCAGCCAGGGCAGGACAAGCTCACTGGGGAGAGACGGGAATGCTCGTCTTTTGGCCCTGGCAGGGTCGTGGCCACGGCATATGTATATTCACCTTGACATTCCAGGGTAGAATATAGAGGTAACCATTCCTGCTCCAGGCTGCTGGCATCATAGAGCACACTTAGTGGACTCAGTGCAGTTTTTCACCCATACTTGATCCAAGCACTGCCATGTGTCCCACAGTGGGGGTTGCAGTCTCTTGTGGGTAGCCTGTCAGACTTCTCCCACGACCCTCTGGGGCACAGCATATAGGTCTTAGGGTTGGAGGGCAGAGAAATCCGAAGTTGATGGGCCAAATGTGCCTTTTCAGTCACAGGACCCTGTGTGAGTCCCTATGTTGGAGAAAGCCCAGAATTAAATGCCAAGAAGAAATAATGTGAGAGAGGAGGAAAGGAGGGAAAGAGGGAAAGGAGGAGGAGGCAGAGAGAACAAGGAAGAGAGAGACTGAAAAAAAAGTTTTGCATTTTAGTACCTTTAACATCATCACTTCCTTCCTGCTTTCTGAACCAAGAGCCCCATATTTTCACTTTGCACTGGGCCCTGATCATAGGTCAGGAGCTGCAAAGGATCATCTTTGAGATTCATCTGTCAAAATGGAAATTGACTCAAAAAATTCAATTTACACATCCTTCATTTCAGGTGTCAGGGCTTTCTATAGCCTTCCTAGATCTTAAATAGCTGGCTCAGAAATAATGTATATTAAATTTCAAACTCTAAGTAGTTCCTTTTGAGACAGGACGATGAGGAACGCTGTATAGCAGCCACTTCTTCAAACAGTTTGCTACAGAATTAACACATGCTTCTTCTGAATGATAAGTCACTTCAAATATATAATAAATAGAAATAAGAAATAGGCAACAGCAAAGAAAACTAAGAATGGCGTTCTCTTCATTTCCTTTCAAAGACGGTAGTACCGTCACATTCTAATATGCAAAAACATAACTGTTTTCCTGATGTGAACAAAATAAAAGACATTTTCGAGACAAAGCAATTTGAATATGAGCTCGGTATTATTTGGCAGTAAGGAATTATTGTTAATATTGCTAGAGGCAATAACGGCATAGTGATTACCAAAAAGCCCCCTACATTTGATGTAGACTGAATTATTTGTGGGTGAAATAATAAACATGTTTGAGGTTGCCTTTAAATATTTCTGAAAAAGGAGAAAGAGGTAAAGGAAGAAGACAGGGAGTCAATGAAGGGAAGATGGAAAAGAAAAATGAAGGCAGCAATAAGGAAAAGGCAGGCATGAAGCAGGGGAAATGCGAAACAGAAGGAAGAGGACTGGCAAATGCTGATTGTAGGTGACGAAATTTAAGAATTCATTCCAATATTCTCTTTGCCCTCGTATGTTTTTAAATTCACATGTAGGGCATGTGTATGTATACCTGCCACTATGGATAATTCTTTTTATTTTCAGTACAAGGAGCATCCTTGGAGGCTGACGGGAGTTCTTCAAGCTGCACAGATACAAAGGAGATGATGGGAAGGATAATCTGCCCATCGGTTCCTGACACATTATAAAAAAGAAAAGAAGAAAGTGGGTGGAAGAAACCACCATTGTTACGCTCCTAACCTTTCCTTCTAATTATGCCAAAGTCAAGCCTCGGGTCACAAGGAAAATCATTTTGGTGAGCAACCATTTGCCCTATTTTGTATACATCAAAAAAGCTCTTGTTCCCTTCACATTCCGATCTCACAGCTTCCTACCTACTTTAAAAGTCTATCAAATGGTCAGATTAAAAAATACTATGGATAAAATGAATATATCACGAGGAATATTTGTTTGCAAACCAACAGACAGCATACAATGGCATACAACACTTTAACATTAAACATGCTTTAGATTATTTCAGGTATTTCACATAAATGCTCAACATGTCCAGCTTTTAAAAGTTAAATGTAAATTTCTCTCTTGAGTGCAGATGGTGGCCAAACAAAATAGCTCTTTAGTCTTACAGACAGAAGGTCAGGTCATGGCTGAAAGACCAAAGAACAATCGCTGCTTTGCTATTCCAAATTATCCATGGAAGGAGACACCACTACTTTCTTTTCTGAAACTGTTCAACACAAAATAGTTACAAAGAGTTACCTATACCATTTCCTCATATTCTGTCCAAGAAAAAAAATGGTAACAAAAGCGCATTGCATATAAACCTCTTGTGTATGATTGGATATTTTATTCTTTATTCTATGACCTCCTATAAAGGCACATCTCTACCTAAAAATCTGCCATAAAAATCGTTACAAAAACTAATATTTCACTATTCAGAAAATGTCTACAAGTTACCTTCGAATACTGGAATTTTAAGTCTTTATAAAATTACTCGTTAATCAAAATGAAATACAGTGCTTAAAGACAAATATCACAAACTTTTTAAAACAAGTTATTCACTTACAAATGATATTATACTCATTGATCCTGCAGTGCTTTCTTCCTTTTAGACATTATAGTGTAATTTTAAACAACTCAGATTTTTCACTATTGCATTTTTCCAGCTATTCCAAAATAGTATGTTGTCAAAATGCTGCGCAACAATGTAAAAGATATTTAATAATGCTAGCAAGTGTGCCAATGTAACGTTTAAAAATATAGTGCATCAGGCAAGGAAAGTGCCCTGTATCAGATATGGCAGTCCTCTTCAGTCCTTGATAAAAAGAATTTTCCATTTCACTATCAGGCACGCCCCCAGCTGGATGAAATAAAGTAGTTTCATTATTGGTACATGTTAATAATGAAAAAAAATCCCCTATAAGTATAAAGCTGTAACCTTCTGAATACAGTGGTAAAAAGTAGAATATGATTTTAGTTGTCTGGATTTACCTTAGTAATAAGGATTTTGGTTATGACTGGAAAAATTTTCACCTAAATTTTATTACCACCACTTTCACTTTCCATTTCTCCCAGATATTTTTGTGTCATTTGTCAGAGAGTTGATGGGATTGAAAGGAAAAAAATATGTTGAAGTACATAAGGAAACCTTGAAGAAGAAATATATTTGAAAACAAAAACACTTAGAGCTAAATATTTTCAAATTGTGATTTCTTTAAAATATTGATACTAAGAAGAGAGTCTTATTTTTTAATAGAATAAAATTTTGCCTTCATTATATATAAAGAATGCAAACCTTCAGTGGCCTGAACAGTAAGGTCAAAAAAAGAAAAATCACCCATCAGTCTATGAGAACTGACCTTTTAAGAGACTTCACCCATGTTGTCAATTAAAATTGAAGTATCCACGTGATCTCAACAAAGTTATAACATAAAACATCTGTTCACATTAAAATTGAAGTAAGCAGCATCCCACCCCCCATTTCTAACTTCACTGGATTTAGATTTCCTGAGCAAACGTATTCATGGTTATCTTAGTTAAAACTGCTTTCACTCTGCCAACAATCAATTTGATTGACATATTTACATATCAACCCATCTCATCTTAACAAATTTAAAACTTTTTTATTTAAAATTAGATGCAAGTTGGCATCTTTCAAGAACTTTATGTATGTATATTTTAGGTTCAAACTGTGCATTAGAACTTTTTTTAACTTTTTAAAGTAATAGATACACATATCCAAATGTATATTTATGACCTGTCAGATTGGAATTTTATATGCAATGCAGTTGTAGTCTCACAATTTCGTGTGAAAGGTGATAATTTTAGGCAACTATAAATAGAATTCTTTTAATAGTATAAACTGGATCATTGCATTAGTTAGAAAGAATATAACAGAAAAAAAAAAACTTAGGGATTAAATGACATCAACTTCAGAAACAAAGTTTGTTCTTTAGTTTCTCCGCTCTGGCGCCAGCCCTTACCTGATCTTTAGTTTCCAGATCCCTTGCAGTTTTTGCCCTGTACTCCCTGTGCTCCTTTTCAACCTCCTCCTTCTCCATTTTCGTTTTATTCAGCTGAAAGCGCAGTTCTCCACACACCTGTTAGATTGTGAAAACTAAATCAATAGCTGCTAGACTTTACTAGACAATGTCTGCATTTAGATCTTTTGGTGCCCCCTACAGGTCATGTAAATAAAACACAATAATTTTTTTTTAAAGGATGACATTTTCCATTAGAGTATGCAATGTAGCCTGTTAAGATTCAGAGGCAATATCAGGGATCATTGAGCCTAACATTCTATCTGCATGTAAAAAAGTACATAATCTGAACAATTTAAATATTAAGCATGTAAAGAAATACATAATCTGAAGAGTTTAAGTGTTATTTCTATTGAATATTATCAATCAAAATGCACTGTCCTCTGCATTTTAATTTGGTGAAATAACTAAGCTAGGTGCAATGATCTATGCCTGTAATCCCAGCTGCTCAGAGGATGAAGCAGGAGAGTTACAATTTTGAGGCTAGCCAAGGCAATTCAGAGAGAGTGCCTCAAAATAAAAAAGGGTTGGTGATGTAGTTCTATGATCAGGGTCTTTGGGTTCAATTCCCAGTACCGCAAAAAAGTATTAAGTATTAAGCTACATTATTACTCAGAAATTTATGGTTCAACATTCACTCTTGATTATAAAAATTTCCTTTAAGAGCCTCAGGCTTTTATTTCAAAAAATTTATAAGGAATTTTTTTCTCTATCGTGTATAGGGCTGATGTCCATGATATTTAACTGTGCAGTACACAGAACTTTTTGTAAACTTTGTAGATAACATCACTCTTATTTTATTAAGTGCATAATACCACTCAAGAAATATTTTCTGTCAAAAGTTATGGGCCATAACTAAACACATTTTATATTCATAATTGAAACATTTGATATAAAAGAAAAATATATATTTAAGTAAATTAGTTTTAATATTTCATTAACTAATCAATGCATGTATTATCTTAAAAGTGTTTTGTGTTGTTCTTCACACAATATTTATATTTTTCCCAATCCAGAGCCTCTACACACATAGAAATATATTTAGAAAATGCAATTAGCAGATACATCATTTTTGGTAAATTTATTTTTACTATTAAGTGATACATAATATTTATGTTTATTTGTGTGGCACAGTATAAAAATTTCATATATGTATACAATGTGCAGTTATCAAATCATTGTAATTACAGTTTTCATTTCCTCAAACATTTATCATTACCGTCAAAGTTTTGGTTACTTTTTGACTCACAGTCATTTTTAAGTATGCCATAAATTTTAAAATTGGTTATATACATTAGTGAGTTCTAAATAAAGAAATTATGAGCCTTTTAACCTAACTGAAAACCTGTACAGAGAACAATTAATATATAAGTATGCTTCTAATATATAAATACTGGTCTTTTTAGGTTATATGTTAACTAATGGCTAAATAGGCTTGAGATTTTTCTATATTAGCATTTCTCCAAAAATCATGACTTTGGAAACTTAAGACATTAGTTTCATATTAGTAAGGTATCAGAATGTAGAGGGATAAAATGAACACATATTTCCTATGTTTGAATAAAAAGTCATTTAAAATTAAATTAATGTAGATGCTCATGGCCGCTTATGCTTCCAGACACAACAATTTGGGAGGCGGGAGAATTGGGAGTCCAAAGCTACCCTGGGAAATTTAGCAAAACCCCTTTTCATAAAAGCAAAAAGTACAAAACAAAACAAATCTGAGTTCAAGTTATATTGACAAGACAGAAGACAAAGTCAGTAAAGTTCCCTACAGCGGTACTCATAAAGCTGAAACAAGAACAAATTTGCCTACAGTTCTACTTGTAATATTTAGAAATGAGAAGAATAAATCAAATTACTCCTCCATTTCCAAATATTATGAATTTATAAAAAGTCTTTAATTTCAGAGCTAAAATAAAATCTTGAAAGAATAACAAAAATTGATGATAGGACCCTAACTTCCTTTTCTAATTCTTTACTATTCCAATCAATTTGATTTATGTCTGTGAATAAAAGGAGTAATTTTATAAATTAATAATGATGATTAAAACCCAACACTAGCACAAACATTATATACTAAATGTCTAAACATCAGGTGCCATTGAAAATTGTATTTTATTTTTAAAGTTCTCTTGCCTTACCATTTTCAGTTTAGCATTTGCTGTATTTATTCATGGCACTAAAATTTCATCTTAAAATCAATAAATTAATTACACTAGAGTTATATTATCTCAGGGTTAAAGCAACATCAAGGCCGCCTAGTCTAATCACTCTATTGACGTTTGGGTCTGGACCGTTCTAGAGAACTCATTCTTCATATTGGCATTTTTAAACAGGAAGCTCTTCCTCTGCAATGAACTGCAGGGTCACTCTAGGTTTCACCTATGAATCTAGCTAGGCTATGCACGTCCATCCCTCCACATTAATTCCCCTCCCAACCCTTATATGCACACAAAAACACACCAGGTATATTGCCATATATAAGCTTCTTCTTAAATTTCTACATTACCCAGCTTGATTTTTAGAAAGCAAATTCAGAATTATAGAAATTGAAGGAAAACAGAGAAAATGGTTTCTTTCCTAATATGTAAGTTAAAATTATTACTAATTACAGAGTTATAAAGCAATCATGGAATATACATGAGTCAAAAATTAGGAAAACAGTTGGTCTCTATTTTAAACAAATTTTCTGTATGTTTAATGGTGAATGAATTAATTTATTATAAATCATGCATGGCCATATTTACATTCACTGTATTAAAACAACTGCCTTGAAATCTGGATGGATTTTGAGCATTTCTTAAAACAGAGATTTTTACACAGTAACCTTAGCAGGTTAAGAACACAAAACATTTCAATTCTTACTTTATAAATTTGTGATGCCCTCAACACAGACATCAAGGCATTTTAATGTATTTACTTAAACATCAGCACCATAACAACTTACGATATTAGTATCCCAGTATCAAGGAGCCAGATGTGAAAAGGAGGAAGAAGCAGAATTTTTTTGTTACGTCCATTTTGTCAACTATGTCAATTCATATGTCTGATGATTATAGTGGAGACAAATCCTATACTATCTGGCAAAAATTTCTTCTCATTTAGAAGCAAAAGCCTTAACAAATATTAATTAATTAAAGAAACATAACTTGTTTCCATTTCATTTCCAGGACTACAGAGCAAGACCCTGCTTCACAACAGATAAATAAATACGTAAAGTTGCTTCCAATAAAATATTACCTAGGTAATCATTAAAACACAATCGTTTTCACCTTTGTGACATCCATTTCCTGAGAGGCAAGGTGGTTTTGAATCTCCTCTAGTTGATTAATAGCACAGATCTTTTCCCTTGTAGCCTTTTCCACCTGGGATTCCAGTTGGGCAATATTCTGGGAGAGGATCTCCATCTGTAAGAGGAAATAAAAGTTCTAAATTGTAATGTTATTTGACCAAATAAGTACTCAAGTTTTATTTTATTAACCAAGTCTGACTAGCCTCTAGGCTCTCTGTTGAGTCCTTCTTCTGTGGACTGGGGCACCCATTTCCTGACTTTCTCAACTTATTTATCCCCTGGCCTGAAATATGTAATTCCCTCCTATTCATTCCCCTGGACCCTACCTTCATTACAAAAGACATCTAAGATGATTAAACTGAGATTCTGGTTGAAACCCTAAAGTGACAGATATTAAACACACAAGTAAGTTACACAACACATCAGCATAAATTAATATCTGAGGAGGGATGGAGGAATCAGACACTCTTCAGTCATTTTCTCCAATAGAGGGCATAGAAGGGTCAAATGGGGAGTTCAGGAGGAAGGTATTGTTAGAGTGAGCTATTGTGCTACTATGGCTTCCACTCTCCCTCCCCCAATACCCTAAAGGGAAGGCTCTACCCGCTTTACTTTTTTGGGAAAACTCCACCTCCCATGTCATTATCTAGAATTCCCTATTCTTCCTATCTTCTCTCCTCTAGGACGTCGTCTTGGGCTCAAGTTCCCAGCACAAAATAAGGTGCTCCTGCACATCCTCCAGTGAGCGCGCACTGGGGCATCCAAACCTGCTGTCTGCAACCCACATCCATGCTCAGTGATGGGTGCAAGTGCTGCACAGCATGCTGGCCTGGCTCGACAACAGCCTCCCCACCCAACCTCTGCGTATGTCATAATACTTCTTATACTCTTTCTATTGTCTCTTTGTTTCATCACTAGACTGGAAGTTTCTCAGGGCATGTTCATTAAAAGGCACCAAATGTTTGAAGAATAAACGAATGAATAATCACACTGTCTATTCTTAAGATCTCTGTGACTATTGGGTCCTTCATTTTTCTTGTCAGGAGTAAATATGCTTTCCAGATCTTAGTGTTGTTCTTTATAGTTGTTATTATTATGCTTATTATTTTTTGCCCTGTTCCAATGAGTCAAACTTTTTTAGGCTCTTAATTTCTTACTTGAATTTAGCAGTTTTGAAATGAAGAAATGTTATCCTAACTCAGAGCAAAACATATCAACAGAGATATCTGTTTTTATCTGTTAAAAAAGAACTAGTAACCAAATAGCGATACTTGAAATTTATCATTGTGTACTCACATGGGTGAATTCAGATTTATAATAAAATCAGTAACTAAATTTTGTGATAAAAATCAACATTAAACCCAAGTGTTGAGAAGTTAAGAGCCTTACAGCAATAAAGCCAAGACAGGTATAAACAAAATAAATAGCTAAAATTGACCCAATTGAAAACAATGAGCCCTAGTAGTCATTTTCTAATTTAGTCAGATGAGTTAATTAACTTTTCTGAAGACTGTGGAGAATTGCATATTTGACTTATGGTTGTTTACATGTCCTTATCATCAAAAGATTGTCTACAAGGCTAATTTGCACATGAAATTAGTTTTACTAATAACAAACTAAAAAGTATTCTTGTGCACATCACAATGTGAACCTTAAATTAAAGGTCAGAAGAAGATAAAGAGAACAATCAAAATTATCAATTTAATTTCCTTAATTTAAGAATTCAAGTTCATGACTATCAATATGATGAAAGTATAATTACAGGTGTTTCTGAAAGCATACAACAGCAACAGATCTTAATAACAAGCCTCTTAATGTTACATATTTATGAGAAGATCTTGCTGATGGTAACACACTATCACTGTACAGTTTTTGAAGTTATCTGCAGACATTTATTTTGCTTATTAAAAATTCTAAGCCAGTTTCTATTACAAGGCATGTGACAAATCTTTCTCCTTCCTTAGGACTCCTTCCCTCTGCCACCCATCATTTCTTTCTTCTGCCTACTACCTGTCTGCTACCTCCTGTCACCCCTTCCTGAAGTCTCCCCTCCTGTGGTCACACCTTCTTTTCCCCATGCCCACCATCTGGAAGTCAGCATTACGCTGCAGGAGCTTCTCCAGCCACATCTGTTGTGGAGCCAGAAGTAACACAGACACAGCTGCCACACTGCTGGATGTCCAAGGCAGTGACATCAGGTGAGTCCTTTCAACTTTGACAGGGGCAAGGAAGGGACAAGGACACCCAGGTGGGGAGAGCCTGATAGAAATTTCTGAAAAGTAGTCTCTTGGGTATTGAATACAGTATGAAGCAATACTCCCTATATAAGAGATACAAGGATTCCAGGAATGCGCTATTGTCAAGGGAACTATGTGAAAAATGTGTGGACCATAGAGGACTCTCGAATAAACAAAGGATGAATGACTGAATCAGCTAACAAACTCAGAGCAAGCAAATGACTCAGTGCAAGCCAGGAACTTGCTGAAGGTAACAAGCAGCACAATGTTCGTGCAAGAACAAGGCAAAGTGGTCTAGGTAGAAGGTATCTGCCCTCCTAGAGTTTCCAACATAAATGGAATTGTTTTTAAAAAGAGAGAAATTAAAGAAGTAAAATCATTAAAAGAGATAACTGAAAGTCTTTCAAGTATTCCTGCTGACAGGAAAGCAGGGAGGGCTGCGCTTGCACTTTACCCACCAAGTCCTGTTAATGTTACTGTGAGTTGGTGTCAGTCTCCCTATGAGACTGTGATTTTGTGTTACCAACGTGATGTGTACTCTCTACTCAGTCTCTCTAAAGAAGGAATTATATTGGACTTGGATTGATAAGAAATTGGATTAGTTTTCAAGGCAGATGAAATTAGATTCAGAAAACTAATGTCAAACTTCATTCAAGCTAATAAATAAAAAGTAAAGCATAGTTTTATATTAAAGTCGGCTTTTACTAACATGAAGGTCTAATGCCCCTCCTGTTTTTCTCTAAAATAAGAATGATAATAGCTATGAAATAAATTTTATTTAATGCCACCATAATCTAGGCATTATAGTATTTTCAAAACAACATCTCATTTAATCTTATTAGGGTACTATCACCTTAATTAATTTTTTTACTCCTGAAATTTAGGTTAAAAATTATTAAGGTCATTGTCCTGGTTTGGATCTGCAGTGTCCCTCAAAAGCCTCATGTTCCTATGGATACTATGTATTGTCGGAAATTTGAGCCGGAAGGGGCAGATGCTTAGGGATGGAGGGATGTGTGTCAGTTGTGCCCTTCTTCCCAGAGTGGTCTCAGTTCTGCCATGCTGCTGTGAGGATCTCTATCTCTGCAAGCATAGCTCTGGCTCTGGGTCTGGGTGTAGCCACACCAAGTGATTCCACCAGTTTCTAGCCACCCACCCAAGAGCACACTGAGGCCTTCTGGAATTGTAAGCTGTAATATGTCTTTTCTCCCTAAGTGATAGATGTCAGGTATTGAGTCACAGTGACAAAAAAGTAACTAAAACAGAAATTGGTACCACAGAAATAGGTTCAGTGCTGTGACTACCTGACCATGTGGTTTGGAAGCTTTTGGAATTGGTTTGCAGGAGTTGTTTGGAAAAGTTTGAGGATGCCAGCTAGAGAAGCTTTGGAGCACTCTGAGCTGAGCTTGATGGCAGATTCTGGTCAGAGCTCAGAAGACCAGAATGTTGATCAAAGTGTGGATTGGAAAGGCAAGGCTCAAGAAATTTCAGATGGGAAGGAGAACTGTATTGGAAAGTGTTCTAAAATCCACGTGTGCTACACTCTGGCAAAAAGTTTGTCAGCATTTTGCTCTTGTCTAGAAACTATGCCTGAAACTGAGATTAAGGGAGAGGAGCTACTTAATGTGGTGGAGGAAATCTCAAGGCAGACCAGTGTTCAGGCTGACACTTGGCTGTTGTTTGTGGCTTTTAGCCAAATCTATGGTGAAAAACAGGAAAAAATGGCAGACAAAAATCATATAAAAGGTTTGCAGTGCCAAGCCAAAATGGCCTCCAGTGGTGGGGCCAAAGAGCACAGGGAAGTTAAAGAGATTAGCATTAAAAAGAAGCCAAGTACTTAATATCAGGACTACAGGAAAGGTGCCTTGAGAGCATCTTCAAAGTCTACAAGACCCCACAATTTACCAGCTCAAGGGTGGAAAGGCAAAGACTTTCATTTGAGAAGTGTACCCCAGGGATAAGGGGGAAAAAATGTCTTTTAGAGTTGTGTCTCCTGGAGTTCAACCATCTAACTCAGAATCCTTGGCAGCATTTGTCTAAGGGGGCCAGGCTGCTGCCCAAGCCAGTGGCAGACCTTGGTGACATCCAAGTGGTCCTGGCTTTACAGCCTTGCAGAGTACAAGAGTTGTGGGTTTGTGGAGGTTTCAGAGGAAGGCCTTGGAGGCCAGGCAGTGTGCCCCTGGGAGGGCAGTGTGTGAAGTGGTAAAGGAGAAGCCACAGGTGCAATGGAGAACCCAGGAATTTGGAGAAGCCAGGAGCATGGATCATTACCCGCGGAAAGCTGCAGGCCATGTACAGATTCAGTCAAAGTGGAAAAGACAGAGGTTGCAGCCAGCAGCCATGCTGCAGGGGCAGGGCCACCTCAGCCCTCTGGAGTTCATATCTTGCATCAGTTTACTCATGGTGCTGCACAGGGGACTATAAGATATAACCCTTGCTCTGCTGCTTTTAGGTATTATTTTGGTACAATTGCTTTTTACCCTCCTATTCTTTCCTTCTGGAATGGGAATGCTTACCCTGTTTGTTGGAAGTGCTTAACTCTCTGGTGTTAATAGGAGCTCATAGCTGAGACCATCCTGACTTTGGACTTGAACATCTTTTTTTTTTTTAAACAGCGCTGGAACTGTTAAGACTTTCACAACTCTTGGAGAAGAATTAAATGCCTTTTGCTTAAGGGAACAGACATGAGTCTTTTGGAAGCCAGGGTCAGAATGTTGTGGTTTGGATCTAGATGTCGTCCAAAAGCCTATGGATGCTACATACTACTGGGAAGTAGGGTATGGCTGGAAGGGGTGGATTCTTTGGGCTTTACCTGGAGGGGTATGTGTTAGTTCTGCCCTTCCTCCCAGTCTGGTCTCAGTTTTGCCATGTTGCTAAGAGGATCTCAGTCTCCTGGAGCACAGGCTCTAGCTCTGGCTCTAGCTGCAGCCCCACCAAGTGATTCTATCATTTTCCAGCCACCTAACCATGAATGAACTGAAACCTTTTGAAATTGTAAGCTAGAAAACATCTTTTCCTCCCTAAGTTGTAGATGTTGTGTATTGAGTCAAAGTGACAGAAAGTAACTAAGACAGTCACAGAAAGGTCAAATTGAATTCAACTTCTAATATTTTTCCCCCAAAGCCACTTTCCTTGGTGACAGCCCTCATCTGTGCTAGGACCACTATCAGTTCTTTATTCATACATCTTTATTTAGGACAGGATCTTGAGATAAATTGTCAGCCAAAGCTTACTCAGGGCAATATAAATTACTCAGGCTCTGAAATATATTATATCTCTGTTGCCGTCTATATTCATGAAACAATTGTTAGTTTTAGTGAGAGATCGTACTACAAATGAATGCATCTGGTATACTGCCATTTTAGCCCTCTTTTCTTTCTTTAGTTTTCTTTCTTTCTTTTTCCTCTCTCTACCATCTCCCTTTTTCCTTTCTCATCAGGTATTTTCATCAGCATATTTGTATAGAGTAGAATTACTCATTAAGACAAATGGTTTCCATTAAACAACATTCAAAACAAAAATCCTCCAGCTGAGAATAGCTGGTCTTTGCTATTGATAACAGTCTCTGTCACACACAATACTCAGATCACAATGTTACTGCCCTCCATACATAAGTGTGATGGTTACAGGCTGAATTTCTTTCCCCATGTTTTGTATTTCTATGTCCTACCCATTCTTCCAAGTGCAGTTAAAATGGCACCCTCTCCACAAATATTTCCACACTCCCTTGCCGACAGGAATCAGTTCTGATTCTCTCGATACCCGGCATGTTTGTCCTATTTTGCTGATGGCATCGTGCCTCTTAGTTTTTCCCTGTATATCCTCTAAATATACTATATATTTGATCACACTGTGTGTGAGAAATATGTCCAAATAATATTATCTTAGATCACTCATGCAAGCACTCACAGTAACTTAGGGGAGACAAACAATTCAACATAAATTTGTAACAAACTGAGTTATGGGAACCCATGGAGAGGGTCCCAACTTGGCTTTAGGAGGCTCTGGCAGCAAGTGATATCAAGAAGTATGAAAGATCAGTTAAAAAAATGAAAGGAAATCTCCTCTTGGCTGGGGGCAAGGCATATACCAAAATCATGAAAAGAAAAAAGCATTATGAAAGATTAACATGTTTGCTTGTTTGAAGAAGCAGCAGAAGGTCTGTATGGTTGAGATGCAGGGAAGAACAAAGGCAAATTAGTCTGCAGAGCCAAAATGAAGAACAATGTAGAGTCTCTATGGTGAAGAATTCTAAATTTTATTCAAGGTTGTAGAGAGACATGAAAGGACTTTGAAGCAAAATTCTTAAATGTTCATTTTAGAAAGATCAGTCTGGCTGTAGTTTAGAGAGTAGATGGGAAAGGGGTGAGACTGGAGGCAAGGACAGACACAACAAATGGCCACAGGAGTCCTTGGAAGATACGGGTAGCTGCAGAACATAAAGATTCTCAGGACCCTGGTCCCCAGATCATGGCGCTGGAGAGACTTACAGAGTGAGGGACACGGAGCATATGAGGGTGGCAGGATTTCTATGTTGGGCAACTAGATGAAGAAGGATCCACTGAAACAAGAGACACAGAAAGTAAAGGTGGTTTGTGAGCTTTGTAGGAAATCAAGGGTTTAGGAATCAATATTATAGATGTGAAATTAAAGTCACAGAAATGTGAAAGATGCCTAAGCCCACATTTCTCTGCTCTCACAAACTTCCATCAGGCCACTTTCTGGGCGTGCTCCTTTGTTCTCTCAAAGACAGATGTTTTCATTCTCCCACATCAAAATATGAATTTCAAGAAATCCAGAAAAGATTGTTTTTAAGGAGATCTTGTTTGGAGGTCCTAGCAGGAGAGTACAGCTACTCACATGCTTTTGACCGCAGAACAGTCCTCCTCTAGCAGGGAAGGTCGTCCTCCATGACTCAGTCTGCAGCTTCATGAGGACACACATTGGGCTGTGAGGGAGGAAGGAGACACCTGCCTAGCCCGCCAGATCAGCAAAATCAACCCTGGCGATCAATGGGGCGACAGATGTCACAGCAAGATTGTCTTCACATCCATGCTTTTTAAGGAGAATAAGAATTAAAACAGCAGAGAGCCCTTTGGGTAACATGACAATGGTAATTTCATTGGCTATGGGAACAGAAGCTGAAATGAAGTAGACAGAGAGGGCACAGGAGAAGGGATAAAAATTATGTTCAAGCCTACCCCATTCTGACAGGTTTGGGACACAGGTAAAAAAAAATTCAATGATGAGAATGAGAGTAAAGAAAAGTAGTTGAAATGGTTATCACTTCATGACTTCAGTATTCTTTATTGGGCAAGAAGGAGAGGAACAGAGACATGGTGGAAATTTTGAGGAATATATGAAAACTAGGTCCAAGACAACATCATTTCCCCCCTGGCCCACTATAACTGCCTCTCTCACCCAACTGCCCACTGTCTGTCTACTTTGTTTTTCTTCATAATCTATTGACAAAATGATTTTTCTTATATATAAAAAGCTTTATGATATTATGGACTTAAAACCATTCAAGGCCTCCTCATTATCTCTAGATAAGCTTTCACATGGATTTAAGACTACATCCCTGCAGGCTTCTCCAAAGTCACACCTCGTTACTGTGCTCCTCACTCCCCGTGCTCCAGCCACCCCGGCGAAGTTCCCAGAAGGTACAGTGCTTTCCAGCCTCAAGTCTTAAATGAGTTCTGTTACTGGGCCTGAAAGTTTCTTTCCCTCAACTCTTGAACTGACCACACCTTTCAAACCTCTCAGGTCTTATTTCAAAATATTTTTCTTATGAGAAGTCTCTCATGACTTTCTAGATAGGGTCAGGCACTCCCGTCACACATTCTCACAAATCTTTACCACAATCACAGTATAAAACTCACTTATGAAAGTTTTTGTTCAGTGAACTTCTCCCAGAAGTCTGTATGCATCATGTGGGCACTGTGACCACCACAACCCCAGTCCCTCTAATTAATATTGCCAATTAATAGAAGGGGTATTAAAAAGCACTGAAAAAAAAGCACTGAAAAAAAGTGTGGACAATGAAGATCTGGAGGGTACAGAGGTGCTACCAGTTGTAGGTTTTTCACCACCTAAGATTACTCTCTACTTCTGATTTTTATTCCTTTTTTTAAACAGCACCCATTTCCTAGTATCTGTTTCTTTCATTTCTTCCTTCTGGCTATTCATGTGGTTATGGTCATTATTCATCATTATTCATCATCATGTAACTGATTTTAGATGGTGTATACAATCAGCTTTTCTTGGGTACTAAATTTCTTACAAGTGTTTTACATCTTAAGCATATTTTATCTGAGGCCTAGGAAAATGTGGAAATAAGAATATTCTTACCTAAGAATATTCTTAAATAACAATGGCTTAGTGAAGAATAACATAAAATCTAAGCATCTTCAGGGAAATTGCTGTCCTCTGGCAAACATACGTGAGAGACCACAGAACAGAATGGCAGGTTTAACGTCAACTCAGAATTCCTTTGTGAGAAAATGAATTAATTATTTTGTTTGAATTGGTTAGAGAATAAACTTCACTGAAAAATACATGAAATCATAGACTATTTTTAAAGTAGTCTTAATTATGAGAAACTTAACTAATTGTAAAGTTTTAAAAAATGAAATTTCACTTAAGAACAGAAGCCTCTCAAATCACCAGTGGCACCATCGCAAACCTTTCTTCTGCAACGTGGGTCATGACTTACGTACCTTAGACTCCATGTCTTCCCTTTCTTTTTCTTTCTCTTTTTTCATTATCTCTTTGTCAAAGGCCCTTTTTTCCTGTTGAGATGCAAGTACTTTTTCAAGTCGCTCTGTCTGCCTCTCCAGCTCATTCTTCAACTGCTCACACTGGATTAACGCCTGCAGGAGAGTGACATGGAAGCTTAGAATTGGGGGAAAAAAAAAAAACCTGCACTGAATCTGTATATCAGTTTAGGCAGTATAGGTATTTTGGCTCTATTAATTTCTGCCTATTCACGAACAGGGGTATCTTTCTATTTTCTAATGTCTTCTTCAATTTTTTTTCAATATAATATAGTTTTCTTTGTAGAGGTCCTTCACTTCCTTGGCTAGGTTTACTCCTAGGTACTTAATTTTATTGATGGATTATTGAGAATAGAATTATTCTTCTGAATTCTTTCAGTGAGTTCATTGTCAGTGTACAGGCACGCTATTAATTTTTTAGTGCTGACTTTGAATCCTGCAATTTAGCTGAGCTAGTTTATTATTTCTAAGAGTCTTGCAGTGGAGTTCTTGGGATCTTCTAAGTAGATGATCATATCATCAGCAAACAAGGATAGTTTGACTTCTTCCTTTCTGATCCATATTCCCTTTATTTCACTTTCTTGCCTGATTGCTCTGGCAAGTATTTCAAGGACTATGTTGAATAGAAGTGGTAAAAGTGGTCAGCTTTGTCCTGTTCCTGATTTAAAGGGGAGTACTTTCAATTTCTCCCCATTTACTACGATATTTGCAGAAGGTTTGGTATACATGGCTTCTATCAGTTTTCTCTACCTATTTTCCTCAGGTTTTTTTAAAATCATGAGTGGATGACTATACTGAACAAATTGATAAACAAATTCAATACAGTTCCTATCAAAATACCAACAACTTTTTTCACAGACCTTGAAAAAACAATCCTTAAATTCATATAGAATCAAAGGAGACCTAGAGTATCCAAAGCAATCCTGAGTAACAAGATAAAGGCAGGTAGTATTACAATTCCAGACATCAAGTTATATTACAAAGCAATAGTTATAAAAACTATATGGTACTGACACAAAATTCTCAGGTCAACCAATAGAACAGAACTGAGGATGCAGAGACAAGCTCAAGTACCCTCAACTACCTGATCTTTGATAAAAGAGGAAAAAGAATAAACTGAAGAACAGATAGCCTCTTCAACAAATGGTGCTGGGAAAATTAGGTATCCATGTGCAGAAGGAAAAATCTAAATACATACCTCTCACCATGAAACAAAATTAAATCAAAGTGGATCAAAGACCTAGATATTAAAACTGAAACACTAAACCTTCTAGAAGACAGAGTCAGTAAAAATCTAAAAGTTAATAGGTGTAGGCAAAGACTTTCTTAATAAAACACCGACGGCAAAAGAAATAGTCCCCTGACTGAACAACTGAGATTATTTCAAGTTAAAAAGTTTCTGCATGGCAAAAGAAATTATCAACAAAGTAAAGAGAGAACCGACAGAATGGGAAAAAATATTCACTACCTATGCCACCTATAAAAGGCTAATAACTAGAATATACAAGGAAATGATTCAAAGACTTGATTAAAAAATGGGCAACAAAAATGAATAGACAGTTCTCAGATGAAGAAGTTCAGATGGCCAGTAAACACATGAAAAGATGTTCAACATCCTTAGCCATTAGAGAAGTGCAAATCAAAACATCACTAAGATACCATCTAAACCCAGAGAGAATAGTGTATATCAAGACCTTGGACAGCAATCAATCCTGACAAGGCTGTGGGGGAAAAGGAGCCCTCCTGCACTGGTGGTGGGAATGTAAACTGGTACAACCACTATTGAGGGCATTATGGAAATTTCTCAAAGGGCTGAAAATAAATATCCCCTCTGATCCAGCAAAACCTCTTCTGGGAACATTTCCAAAAGAGTTAAAAATATTGTATAAAGGAGACACATGTATACCCATCTTCATAGCAGCACAACTAATAATAGCTAAAATGTGAAAGACATCATAATATTCATCCACAGACCAATGGATACATAAATTGTGGTATATGTGCACAATGGAGTACTACTTGTCTATAAAAACAGATGGTTTTGAGGCTTTTGTAGTTAAGTGGATGCAACTTGAGACCATCATGCTCAGCGAAGTGAGTCAAACACAGAAGGTTAAATATCACATGGTTTCTCTGATATGAGAAACACAGAATACTGTCATTTCATACAACTAAAGGGGGCAGGATAGTGGGAACTAACAGGAAGGAGGAGGATGTGGGAAGGCCAAAATGGAAGAGGGGAAAGGTTTGTAATTTTGGCATGATACATATATACACAAAATAATCAAGGCCAATGTAAACATTATGTATCACATATATACATATCAATAAACTAGGGGAAAAATAAAAATAAGTCTCTGCACTATGCAGATGAATTTAAGACTTAAATAACTAGAAGGACAGAAAAAATAATTTGGAAAAAAGAATAATAAAGGGAAAATGGACATTAAGACTTTACTTTAAACAGTTAAACTTTAAAGTCTAAATACAATAATTCTGTATTTGCTTATCCACATTGCTCACTGAACTAAAAAGTACACAAATGTTACATTTACTCACTTCTTTCAAAATTTACTAGTACAGATATATTAACTAATTAACTAGAAAATTCAGGTAATAGGTCTTGAGGAAGGCCACAGATGAGTCAGAATTTGAAAAAGGTTCAGAAAAACCCAGTGTCCTATTTTTAAAAATTCTACATCATATTAATACTATATGATATATATATATATAATTACCAATTTTTCATGATTAAAATGATTTGAATATAAAGATTTTAAATGACACATTGAATACTGTATTTCATGACACACATGAACCTGTTATTTTACCCTATATTAACTAAGATTTATTTCACTTTTTAAAAACATACAACTAGTATAAAAATTAGGTAATAAAAGTTAAAATAAGGAAAGACTCAAAACAGATTTGCTATTTGTTCTATTAGGAGTGTTATCTTCAAATTCTGGTATAAGTTTGTCATTGTCCTTTAGTTTAAATTTCCCACTCTGTGTTTCCAGAAAGTAAAACTCTTAAGACTTCCTTTTGGCTGTATGGACAGTACCTGTCTATACAATACCTAATAATAAAATATAACTTAAAAACTAATTTAAAAAATCCCAATAAAACTGAGGTGTGGCAAGGGATTTTATTTAGTCTTACTCAGTCACTCTAACCCACAGTACGCATCTACCCAGCCTTTACTTCTCCCTCAACTGATAGAATTCCAATTACAAACTGTAGAAGACCAAACCCTCTTATAAAGTACCTACTGTGTGATTATAATACATGATTTTTTTTCCTTTTGGTACTGAAGGTTGAGCCCAGAGCCTTCTCACTAAGCTACATTCCCATCCCTTTTTTTGTTTTAAGACAGAGTCTCACTCAGTCACCAAATTTCCCAAGCTGGGCTTGGGCTTGCCCTCCTGATGCTTCAGCTTGACAGAGTGCAGACTAGAGGAGTGGCTGCCACACAGGTGTGATTATAAACCCAAGAGCCACATTTCTTAGTAGTAAAGACGCAAATGGTCTCACCACATGATGTAAGCTCTCCAGTGAGAGCTATAACACATAGACACAAAAATGTACAAGTGAATTTTCTTCACCTACAAAGCATTAAACTTCATTTAAAAAAAATCTATTCTGAAAAATGTCTATACTCCTGTGCACAAAAATGCAGGTAAAAATCTCTTACGTCAGAGTGACAGAAATAGATAGATAGATAGATAAATAGACAAAAAAAATCTCCTAAGGTAGGAGTAGGGGAAGGGCCATCTGGATATTTGACAATCATCTGTAAGCCACACAAAATAATCAACTTAAAAATTAGCCTGCTATATTTGGTAAAACAGGGCATATTCCTTTACAGTAAATGTTTTCCATAACTAAAATAATAATAAATATTACAGTACAGCAAACAAACAAACTAATTATGTCATTGGTTATTATCAGATGTTGTGTATTATACATAATTTTATTGCTATGCTTTTATACAACTGACAGCCTGGTATGTTTGCTTACATCGTAATTATTTTTGGAAGTATAACCCTACTAAAGCTAAAATGTCACTGGGTAAAAGGAGTTTTTCAGCTTGGTTATTTTCCTAACATACATTTTTACTGCAGGTTTCCAATTCCTATCGCAGTTCAAGAAACAGAATAACTTGGATTACCAAAAAGGAAAAAAAAAGTTTTTAGAAACATGTACTCAATCTACCTGGTTAGCATTATTAAAAAAAAAAAATCTTACCTCAGAGGGTTATCAAGTTCTGGACATGTTCACCCTAAGTTCATGACAACCCTGCGCCTCCAAACTTTGCAGTAGAGCTTGTAACAATTTTCCCTCCACGATAAGCAGGCCGGTGTGAGGCTCGTTAGCCTCTGCATGTGCTTCCTGTAGTTTTACCAACACGTTCCTGCAAATCTTCTACTTTTTAAACCTAATTTTTTCCTAGAGATTTTTTTCTCATTTAAGATTATCCACAATTGTAATAACTTGCAATTTTCAAATCAAAACATTTTCTGATCATTTAGTATGTGCCAGATACTGTACCAAATGGCTTACATGAATTCCTTTAATTAATTCCAATGACAATTTGAATGGTTCTAACTCAATTGAAGAAACTGGGACTTTGAGACATTAAATAACTTACCCAAATCAAAGATTTAGAGTGAAGTGGTTTGATACGAAAATTCCTATACCAGAATATATCAGTGGTATTGTAATCTAGTCACATTATATTATTTGTTTTCTTATAAAATACTTAGGTATTTATTGCCACTATAAATGTCATTCAATATTAAATAACTTTTCACTTAGCATGCAATACACAAATGGCACATTAGATGGCACTAGAGGCCAAGGAACAAAAGAACCAAGTATTTCCTAGCTTAGCAATAAAATTAGTCTTAAAATATTGAGGGCCTCAGTAAAGTGAGCAGCGGGGTTGGTCATCTGTTGAGAATGAGGTGCTATGGCTGGGGGCAGAAAAGCAGGAAGTGGAGTTCCTGTGTACAGTAGTAATATAATCAACTGCAGAGAAAGGAAGGGTAAACGTCTCTTCTGACTACCGAGGGCCACCATTATTACTCTATGGTGGGCCTCAATCAGTGGCTTTCTTAAATGCACGTATTCAGCAATGCATGGTGGGCTGAAAAGAGCAATAAAAAATGAATGTGTGACTGGAAATAACTTTCCTGCCAACTGGCCAAGCTGGTAAATTCAAAAGGTAAGACTGAAAGAATTTACAGTGATAGTGGGAGTGGAGTTATAACTCTTCGTTGGATATTACTGAGTATCCATTACATGCTAAGTACTATGCAAGATGGTAGTGATTTAATAGTGAAGATGATAGGTCAATTCTTTACTATCAAAAATGACAGAGTTTAATAAAGAATACATAAAATAAACAATAATAATACATTTTATTAAATGCTACAATGAGAGTGGTTCTCACTGGGGCCAAATCTACCAGACAAGAAAAGTGTTAGTGAAGAAGACAAATCAAGAAAACGTTGGAACCTAAGTCTTGTGTTTAGCGACTGGTTGGAAGCTAGGGGTGAAAGAGGCGACGATGCCAAGTTTTCAAGTCAAGACATGAGAGGACAAAGGTGCCATCAGTGAGTTAGGGAAGATAGGAAGAGCAGCAGAGCCGAGGGGGGTGACACCATGAGCTCCCTCTGAGAATGAAAAGCCCACTCAAGGGAGAAGAGAAGCCCAGGCACAGAAGGAAAATAGGAGCAGTAAAGGGAAGATGTTCAAGAACTGGGCGCAGGATGGAAGACACGGAGCAGATTTAAACAGGAGGAAAGGCTCTGACAAGAGAGGTTTCAGGATCGGAGACATCAGGGACATTCTGATGGTGTGGAAGTTACAGGAAAACAGAGGGAAAATCAGAATTACACAGACTGAAGCCAATTGGTACAGCACGTGTCAACAACATGGACATGAAAATCTTTAAGGATAAAAGGTCACAGGATAAAAGAGAAAGGTCAGACACTAGAGCTCTTTTTAAAAAAATGTCAGAGAGTGATTCCTAGATGGAGGCTCTTTTGATCAAGACAGGGGAGAAAAACAGAACACATCAACTTCAAAGAGATGTGGTACCCAAATCCCAGAGTGGTATAGTAGCCACAAGCAGTGCCAAAACAATGGCCTGAAAATGGCAGTAAGGAGGGAGGTGAAAGCTGACTTCTCCCTCTTCACTGCTGAGATACAATAAATGTGCAAGGGCCTCTGCTGAAGGCCTTGAGGTTCACAGTATCATCAGGGAACAGAGCTGGGCTTCAATGAAGAAACAGGAGAGTGCACGTGACGAGGCCAGACTGAATCTAAGTTCCAATGGCAGAGAGGGGCACTGGTGATAAAATTAGTAAACAATAAGGATCAGGTAGCTTAAAAACAATCCCAGAACTACAGGAAAGGAAAATGGTGTCTTTAGTCACACATGTATCCATGTACATATGAGTAACTCTTTGTGTTAAGGTTTTTATACTATTGGAAACTAAAAGCAAATAAAAAGATAAAAGATTAAGCATCTAAGTCTCTTGAAGTACTTTACAATACTGTACTAAATAGTAACGTAACAGAGTGTCAGCAGAGGAAGAATTCTCCAAAGAACAACTTTGCTCAATCTAGAAAAGTCAACATCATAAAAGGTTGGTATTTTCTTTGTATGTTTGGAAAAAGCTGAGTTATGAAAGAATAACAAAAGAAAATCAGAAAAAAAAGTAAAAGGAGCAATTCTGTACAGCCTTTGCTTTCATCTTATTAGACTTGCCTTGGTCTTCTCAAAATTGGCCTCCTCTGTCATCTGCACGGCCTGCTTCACCTGTCCGTAAGCACACGCCTCTCTCTGCTGCACCTCTGCCAGGCTGCTCCTTATGGAAACCAGCGCAGACATTAAGTCATCTCTTTCTCTGTCGGCACAAAAAGAACATTCAAAACAAGGAATGATCGAAGAGTCATGTACTCCTAAGTCAGGGGGGAAACGGCACTAGTAAGTTTTAGAAGAGCCAGGAAGGGCCAGCTCCACACATATTAATTAAAGCACACACCAAAGAATGATCCTCTCTCCTCTCCTGGCGAGCAGCAGGCAGAGCAGCGTGAAAGACTGAGAGCGTCATGGCCTGCCAGCATCTGCGTGGGACAATGACCTACTGTGCAGAGGGCTGCACACTGAGGACTGTGGAGCAAAGCCATGCAAAGAGCAAATCAGCTAAGAAATGGAAGGGGGAGCAGAAAAGGGGAAAGAGCACCAAAGTAAGAAAGAGAGCTGCATCTCAAAGTAGAACCTAACATTATTATGAAGGGACTAAGGGAAAGGCAAAATATTCTACACCATCTGAAGAGAAATCAAAGCAAGGGTGATTTCACAACAAAAGAGGATGACAAAGAAGAGGAAGAAGGAAGAAGAAAAAACAGAAGAGAAAGAGGAAGAAGAAGAGGAAGAGGAAGTAGCAAAAGAAACACTAGCAGCAGCAGCAGCAACTGAGGTTTTGCTTGAGCCACCAATCATTCTCTTATTTATTTGAACAAGTAATATATCCTTTCCTTCTCATTTTCCTCTAAAAATCCTCTTTTTTTAAATTCTCCTCTTTCAATTACACTCTTTGACCTATCTGTGAGCACATTCTTTTATTTCAAACGGTAGTACTGCCAGCTCCCTGGTTATGCATATTAACACAATTTAAGAAAATCTCATCCCATGAGTACAGTCACTGCCAAGTGCTCTCTCCACCCCCAGCAATTCTCAGAAATTCCCTAAGCTTAAGCTGTTCATTATTAGGGGAAGAAGTGAACAGAATGCCAAGATGATTTGGCACGTAAAATAGTAGAGATTCAATCTCATGGGTTAAGTAAATCCTATATAAAATTTCCAAGATATTTGGAACTTACTGACTGAATAAATATGTTTAGTAGACCAAAGAGAAAGTGCGGTAGAAACTTCCTATATACGCAGGGTGAAAAAAAGCATGGTGAACTGTTACATATGCTATTCTATGCTTCACTACAGAACTCAAGTTTTAAATTGC
This sequence comes from Ctenodactylus gundi, assembly GCA_004027205.1. Lineage (NCBI taxonomy): Eukaryota > Metazoa > Chordata > Mammalia > Rodentia > Ctenodactylidae > Ctenodactylus > Ctenodactylus gundi. The sequence continues at coordinate 105,262 of PVKB01001791.1, forward strand.
TGTTTCAAATTCTGTTGAAATAAACACTTGCAAGTTCTCTCTTCATTGCCAAGTTACAAACCATCAGAGGAGAGACAGCTGTGCTTTTTTTCACTTAGAAAACTTTAAAACTTATAGTTTAGAAGATTACAAATGCTGAGTTGGAATTCTCTTCTGAACTAACTGGTGGCTCCACTTAAAATCTTTTAAAGGTAGAATAATTTAAGCTATTTGTGGTATTTGGAAAGCTGCCACATTTAAAGAACATGTAGTGCTGAACAAAGTTACAATTATTGGCAGTTGCATACGAGCTCTTTTTGTTAAAAAAATGCTGCATATATTATAAAACTAATGGGATTAGGATAATTTTTCACTTTTGAAATTCCTGATTTGTTTAAATTTAATAAAATAGCTTTGTTGTTCTAAAATAAATAAAAAGTAAAAAAGAATAAATTGCTTTGATCAAATATAAACAAGCACGATAATTATGTGAAATGGTGGAAAAAAAATCAAAGAAAGATTAAATTATTCCAGGTAAAAATTAAAAATAAATTCAATGAAAGCAAAATGAATTTTTATTTATTTGCAATCTCATAAAAATCCTTGTAACATTAAGCCAAAGTCCTAAATCAAAAGAATGGACAGAAATAGCTCAGTGTTTCTAAGCATGCTAAGAGACAGATCACAACAGGTCAAAACGGAACAATTTGCTTCTTTGTGGAGACTTTCTGATACACTTAAACTCTTTCCAAGGTATCTTTTCTTCGAGAGGCATCTATCACACAGTAGATGCTCAAGGAAATAAATGATGAACAAATGTGTAGATAAAGAAATCCATAATAGAAAGGCATCACGAGAAATGAGGCAAAGTTCCTTCCCAGTTCAACATTTTAGGCTTTATCGATTGCAAAGTAGATTTTAGTTACTCTGGCTCAAAATGTCTCAGATCATAAACTCACCAACTGTATATTACCAAGTAGCAGAGACCCCAAGTACATCATAAGCAGACTCATCATTTAACAGTATGTAGTTTACACTCAACATCTGTACAAACACTGAATCAACACAGTCTAATTTCCTGTACAATAACAGTGATATGAGCATCAAGGTGGCCTTCAACCCATCTGGGAAGCTCACTGGGAGTATTGTGAATTTAAGATCATCCACTTAGTTGATACAGTTTGGTTCTGATTTAGTTTTTTTCTAACTCGGCCAGCCCATATACCATATAGCAAGCACTCAAGAAATAGGAGCTCTAGGCAGGCAGCCCTCACATCAGGACAATGTCTTGCTTCCTGCTGTAGTCTCTGTTCAACTGGATGTCACTTTCTTGACCTATCTTCCATTTTCCAGGCCCACCTTTGTCCACTGGATCTAAAAATGCTAATACTTATTTGATCTTCCAAAAAGGGTAACTCCGCAGTCAGTCCCAGTCCTGCTCCAGAGCCCACAGGACACAGGGCCAGCCTTAGAGCCATGCACAAGCGGCTCTTAATGCAGGACGCTGTACACATACACAGGGCACACTGATATGAGAGTGAGGGAGGAAGTCCTCCCAATTACCATCTGCTAAGTCTAAAATTCTGCTACTGCTTAAAAACACCAGGTGGATGTTTTCTAAGGAGTCTCTTGAAGCAAAGAAAACAACAGTGCTAACCTCTCCACGTTCCATGATCCTCACGAAAGGCAGCTAAGCAGAGAGATGACTTAAGGAGCGTAAGTGTCAGGCCTTGGGTGGAAAAGGAGGCGCTCGCGCACACTAACAAGCATGTAACACTTAAGGAACTTAGTGTAACAGTAGAAAAAAATGAGAAATCCCTTCATACACTCAGTCAAGTATTTTTTTTTTAAAGCAGAGCTGCTCTGATACATATCCAGGAGAGATTTATCTTGAAACATGAAGTGCTTAAGAAATGCTTTATCATTCCTAAATTATGCCATACATATTGTCAGTTTTAAGCATTATTAAGCCTCACTACTAAGCATGATTACTAACTCTTTTTAAAAGGAAGTCTAGAAGGCTGACTAAACTACTTCTTTGTTCCTCATTTCTGGGAAGTTTTAGCAGTAGTTTTTCAAAGCCAGTTATATAGAACACTGCCAATGACCTGCCCCCAAATCACAAGCTGGCCTCAAGATCCAGGATACTACTGTGGCAATCAACTCTCCTTTAAAAATTTTTTTTTAAAAGTACGCCGAAATGTCTCCAATGTATTTTGAGCTATGGAAAGAAATTTAACATAAAGTAGTTCCATCTTGATTACCATTGAAGGGATTTTAGTCTTTAAGGAAAAAGGGGAAAAAAAAAAAGAAATTATTCTTACTCACAACTTGCTGATGGCACAAAGAGATCTAAGTGAAAGGTAGAGGTTCTGAAACACTATTAAGACTCCAAATCCACTTCTAAAATATATCAAATGCCATCTACAGTTGTTAAGCATACTTTCCAAACATCCCTGGGGTGTCAATTAAATCTTACAAATCTATGTGTGGTCAGGTCTCCAAGTCACACCCGATCCCCTCCTTGCTAACTAAACAAGTCATTCTTGTGTTACATATTCAAAAAAGTACATGCCAAGAAGGGATATTAGGGAAGAGAGAGAAGGAAGGGCAAGGGAGGAAGTGAGGGATAGAAATGATCAAAGGATCTTACATAAATGTATGAATATGCCAAAATGAAACCTGTTAATCTATATAATTTATATGTACTAATAAAAAGAAAGCAAATAGTGCCTGATAAACCAAGCATCCCAGAGCTGGTGTCACAACACTACATTTCTAAGAGTTGCCAACAAATTCTTTTGATTTGTCATGTTTAGTGTAAAATTATTAAAAATTCCACATTAAAATCAGGCATCAAATACTGATAGCAGATCGTTGAGGGGTTAAGCTTCAAGCTGTAACATATAAAGCTAGAAATCCAACCTAAGAGGCGTTGGCTACGCTACACAATCGGCATGGCCTCTCCTGTCAACATTTTGCATGCACATATTGGAAGAAGCTGAGTGACGTCTTAGGTCAAGCTAATCCCACAGATTTCTCTTAAAAAAATGACAGTAAAAGCAGAAACGTTTCATTCCATTCTGGTATTAAAGCAGAACATGAGACAATGATATGCTGACAAGGCAGAAAATTGAACTAAGTAGGCTAACAGTTACTTTCTAAGAGTCTGAGACAGATCAGATTTAGGATAGAAACAAAAGAATACATAACTAAGAAAGAATTTAACTTCTAAACGACTGCCAGACTTGGAACCATTATAAACACTGTAGCTTCCTTTAAAAATATTTTTCTCATGATCTAGATGGGTGGATAATATGAAAAGCAATACAGCAGAGGAAAGACCCTTTTTTTAAAAAAATTATTGGTTGGTTATCCTAGATTAGCTTTAAACTCTGCTGGAATATGCTCTTTCTTTAAAACTTTTCCATTACATTTTTCTTACAAAATTATTGTTTACCAACATGATTAAAAAACAATTTTGAAACAAGGTTTCAATGAAGTGCTATTTTCCACCTCTTCTGTAATAACCACTCTTAAACATTTGATGTTTATTGTTTCAATTTTTATGAATATGTGTTAAATTGGAAAAAAATATATAGTATTGTTCTATGTGGTTTTTGTCACTGGTATAGTACTGGTTCTATCTTCAGCCGTTTTGTTTTCTTTCAATGATATATTTTGGATTTACTTCCACATTAGCATACATAGATGTACTTAAATTCTTTTTTAACACATCACACAAAATATCACAGTTTATCCAAACCATAGTTTAGTCTCTCTCCTTTGAAGACATTTAGGTAGCTCACACCTTACACATAATGCTGCAGAAAGCATTCCCTATAGTGCCTACTATGCAATACACCTGAGTTTTTTCTTGATTGTAGAATCTGAAAAGTATAATGCATAATTTAAATATTAATGGGTAGTAAAAAGTTGCTCCCTAAAGTGGTTGTAGAAATTTTATTTCCCCTTGCAGGGTATTAATGTACTCACTTACTTGTGATTTTACCTCTCCCAGGAATAATCAGCCTTCGCTTTTCACCAATCTAATGACTGTTTTTTTCTCCTTAGATTGAATTTCCTTGAACACTACACAACTAACATCCTCTCATGTACTGAAATCTTCTTCCTATTACTCAACAATGCTTTTTTCTTTACCTTCTGTAAAACTGAAGCAGTTTGTTATTTTTATTTGTTAAAAAGAAACTCTATATTTTCATATCAATTTGGGTATGTATGACAAATATTTTTCCAGCCTTTTAACTTAATTTGAAATATTAAGTGAACATTTTATTTTCTTTCATATGTTTCTGCACTATTGAGGATGGAACCCAGGCCTGTGTGGATACGAGGCAAGCAATGTACCACTTAGTTATATCCTCAGTTATCCTTAATTACCCTTAGTTATATTCTTTGCTTATTTTTTTAAAGTAAGAGTCAAGTGTGTCAATTTTTTCCTCTACAAATTTTACTTTTCATGTCATGTTTAGAATTATAAACAAATTCAAGGCCATTACTACAGTTTTATATATTTATTTCTCATACTTTTACAGTTTATGCTATATTTGGCTCTACAAACTTTCCTGAATTTATTTCTACAAGGTACAACTTTATTCTTTTTTTCAGATATAAACAGGCATATTTTTAACTTCTCTTGAGGTTGTTTCTCTAACTATAAAGGGTAATAATATCTACCTCACAAATACACTATTAAGACTAAAATATTTTTTTTTTTTAAATTGCCTGGCAAGGCTGTGGTAAGTGATCAATGTAAACTATGTTAGTTGGCTCTGACAACAGATTTATTGTATTTAACAGTTATCCTGACCATATATAAACTTATTCCTCCAAACAGCAAAAGACTCCTGGCTCAGAAAAATAACCTGTGTAAAGACCCAGACCTACAGCATGATTAGTGTGACTTTAATGACCACAATCATTTCATTTTTCCACGCCAATTCCAAGTGCAGCATCATGGACGATGGCAGCAAATGCCTAGTCATGTCAACAGCAGTCACCGAGTCCCTAGTGCAGGCCAGCCACTCTGCTAGGAACAGGGTTGCAGAAATAAAATGCAGTGGTTGCCTCCAAGCGCACACAATGTATTATAAAGTCAAGAAGAAAGGAATCTGGTGAGTTGAGGATAAAATGAAAAGGGCTTACTGAGAAAGTTCTTCTAAAAGGACGATGTTGGGGCAACAGAAATGAGTGGAGCAGATTAAAGTGACTTGGAACATGGAGAAGAGCACAGGACCTTGGAAAGCACGTGCTCCCACTGCTACAGGACACCGCCACAGTAACTCCCAACTTCCACTAAACAAAATGTTCACAGAAAAAAGCTGCCTTTGAAATAAAGAAAATGGAACAAAACGTGAACACTGAGAAAGTCACCATAAAGTCAGCTTAGATGACAACTTTTGTAACCTAAAAGCTCTTGTATTCCTCGGCCCAGTGACTCTCAAACATTAATATTACTATCATGACACAGTGGATCCTTCCTTCAGTGTACTCACAACATTCTTTATAATTGGCATATGATATTAAGATGGCTATGACTCATCTCACCTAAAGTATGGCAAGGAAATCCCAGATATGGCAAAATCAAAGAAATTGCTACCATATTTCTGTTGAGAACAGTGCTGGATTTACAATCACAGTCAAAGAATGGGATGGAATTATATCAATTAATGTAATTGAATCCTTTTATTTCAAGATACTCAAAGCTGTCAGAACCTACTCACTATTTCTTTTAAAAAGCTACAATGTTGGAAACTTTTAAAATCCATTTTATTTGAAGCTTACCATTAACAAGAGGTGATTTTAGCCTAGGGAAAAAAGGTCATAATGCCCTTGAAAGACATAAACTTCTAGGTTGCATAAAACTCCACATTTAGAATCATACTTACTTAGTCAGTCGCTCAATAGTCTGGATATGCACATTATTATGAGTTTGGGAAAGGACAGCTTCATGCTGAGCACATTTCAAACAAAGACCACCAACATGGTTGGCCTTATTACTAGCAAGAAGAGATTCTTTATGCTTAAGTCGCTCTTGAAGATCTTCACAATTTCTCTGGTATTGAGCTAAGTCTCTTCTAAAATGAAGTGGGAAAATAAAGAAAATTACCAGATAAAATTATATTACTTTCAAATGATTCATCACAGTGAAATAAAACTAACATTTATGGGTATTTACCTTAGTCTACTTATAAAATCTTATGAATCTTCACCACAACCCTGATTATTCAAATTGGTACATTGAATAGACTAAATAATTAGCCCAGGTTTGATGAGATTTTAAAACAGATTATAGAGTCTACCCGCTAATATTAGATCTCTGTTAACATACTACTCACAAAACAAAAATAAATCTTGCATAATTTATCTTAATGAAGTGATGTGGCAACAAAATACAATACCCTTGAAGTGAGGGAAATACCCTATTTTAAGTGTTAGTATCATAAAATTCATAGAGAACACTTTAAAGTTTACATAAAGAACATGGATTTTACCCATGACTAATTTATTATTTCCCATTCTCTTTAAGAAGAAAGCACTTAAAAATCAGCAAATCAGAAAGCTCTGTAAAGAGCTGTTTCAAAAGAAACCAGGCTACAGAAGTTATACATAATCTGCCAGCAGCTATTAGCTGGAAATATGCAGCTTGCTAAAGACGGGATGGAGGAGTGACTGGGTTATGTTTGTGGGTTTTGTTTACTTGTTTGTTTTCCATGGGTTTACCCTGGATGGTAGCTTTTCTCTTCCAGGTTTATTTTTTTATGATTTTAGTGGTCAGTATACGGTTGTATTTCTCTCCCTCTCCTTAGTAAAGCTTTGGTAAAGTCAACCTGAACAACCGAGATTTTCACGTATCCATTGCTTTCCAACTGTGTATGTATACATATATATACATATCAGGTAGAAAGATGACAGACAGATAGATAGGTAACTCCAATTTAACATCTGAGAGAGAAGAGGAGTAGCTGACCATTTAGATGAGTCCTGGAAAGCAGTATTCTGTTCCCATGTCAACTACCTCAGCCTGGGCCAAGCTATTTACAACCCCTAAGCCAACATCATCTTAAATGGAGAAAGACCAAAAGCATTCACATTAAAATCAGACACAAGACAAGGATGTCCACTGTCATCCCTACCATTCAACATAGTACCCGAAATTTTGGCAAATGAGAGGAATAAAAGCAATATGAATCAGACGGAAAAAGTTAAGATATCCCTATTTGCAGATTACATGATACTCTACACAGAAAACTCAAAAATTCCACCAAAAGACTCCTGGAGCTAATAAATAAATTCAGCAAAGTACCAGGGTATAAAATCAATGCCTATAAATCAACAGCATTCATATACATTAATAGCATTCCTACACATCAATGGCAAATCCAATGAGAAGGAAATAAAGAAAAGAACCTCCTTCACAATAGCAACAAAACAATAAAATAATTAGGAATAAACTGTACAAAAGAAGTGAAAAGACCTATACAGAAAAAACTATAAAGTCCCGAAGGAAGGGATTGAAGAAGACTTTTTAGAAAATGGAAAGACATCTCATATTCCTGGATAGGAAGCACTCATACTGTTAAAAATGGCATACTTCCAAAGCTACTATTCAGATTTGATGCAATACCAATTGTTGTGGTTAGGATCTGCAGTATCCCCCAAAAGCCTCATGTATTTTAATGTTATGGATTGTCTACGGAGCCATGTAATGTTGGTGGATTGGGGTCTGGCCTGGAAGGGTGGATTGCAGTTGTTGGGATTAGGAGCGCGAGAGTTGAGACTAAAGGCGTGTGACTTAAGACTAAAGGCATGCGAGTTAAGACAAAAGGTGTGTAGTGGCCACACCTTATATACCTGGACGCAAGACAGACTAAGACTGGGACTTGTACTAGTCTCTATTAGTCTCACTTGCCTGTCTGATTGTGATGTCCTGAGAAGATGCCTCCACCTCTGCCTCTGCCATGTACTTCAATTGCTGCCAGCAGCCCCTGAATGGACTGTGACCATCTGAAACTGTAAGCTAAAATAAACCTCTCCTTTCCTAAATTTGTGCGTGTCAGGTATTGAGTCACGCAATGAAAAAAATAACTGAGACACCAATCAAAAACATACTTCACAGAATTAGAAAAAAAAACAACTTTATAATTGGTATGGAACTAGAAAATACTCAGAATTTCTAAAGCAATCCTAAGTAACAAGGACAGCTAGAGGAATCACAATATTAGACTTAAAAAAAATACTGAAAAGCAACAGTGATTAAATCTATATGGCACTAGTACAAGAACAGACTGGAGGAGCAGTGGAACGGAATTAAGGATACCAAAACAAACCCAAACACCTTTAGTCACCTGATTTTTGACAAAGGGGCCAAAATAATCCACGGGAGAGAAGACAGCATCTTCAAAAAATGGTGCTGGGAAAACTGGATTACCACATGCAGGAGAATGAAATTAGATCCATATCTGTCACCACACACTAAAATCAGATCAAAATAGACAAAGACCTGGATATCAAAACAGAAACACTGAACCTACTGGAAGTCAAAATGGATAAAACCCTAGGAGACATAGGGACAGGAAAGGATTCTATGAATAAATGCCAGCAACACAAGGAATATCAGCAAGAATCAATAAACAGGACTACATTAAATTAGAAAGCTTTTGCGCAGCAAATGAAACAACCAACAAGGTGAAGAGACAACCTACAGAATTAAGATCTTTACCAGTAATACTTCAGACACAGAGAGATCTCACTGTGTTGCTCAGGCCCACCTTGGTAATCCTCTCACCTCAGCCTTTGAGTAGATGGGATTACAGATTGGAGTACGGATGTTCACACTAAACTACACACCCCACTCCATTTCTTTGTTTGTCTCTTTTGTCTTGTTTTGTTTTTGAAAAAAGGTCTGTCTTTGTAGTACATCCAGGCTAGTCCTGAACTTGCTATGTGGCCAGGCCATCCTTGAACTCAGCCTCCCAAATGTTGAAAGCCCGTTTTTAATTTTCATTTTGAGACAGGGTCTCATTAAGTCCACAGGTTGCTCAGGTTTAGCTGGAACTTGTAATCATCCCACCTCAATCTCCCAGAATGCTGGGATTATAGGTCTGTACCATCTGGCGTGGTTTGCATATGCTTTATAAAAGCCAATTCCCTAGCCAAAAGAAAGAAAAGATAACACTTGTATGTTCCTGGATTACAAAGGTACTTACTTATCTCCACCTCTGTCTACTCCTATTGTCAACATTTCTATGCTCAGGAGACTTCAGGTTCATAACTCATTCATAGTTGCAGAGTTAAGAGCCAATAACCATGATACCTGGCTGACACCTTTTCAACTCTTGGGATTTGGGAGCTCTAAATAGCTCAGGGAAGAATGGAAAAAATCCATGTAGAATCTGAGGTTCAAAAAAAGAAAACCCTAATCTAACAGTAGTCTATTGTTGGCAGGGGAAAAAAAGCTGTTTTTGCACTATTTCCAAAATACCTTCTTCAAGTTTTCCCTTTTAGTATCACATAAACAAAATATGACTTTCAAGAACTTTATAGAAAGAAACTTGAAAACACATTTCAAAATGAGATGGCCCCATTACTAATTTCTGTATGGTTCAGAGTCTGAACACCTAAGTAGATTCATTTACTAGAAATAACAAAAAATAAATAAAGAAAGAAATAGCTATCTCACAGCCACAGTTTCCAAGTGGTAATTTTATTTATTATTTTTAAAAGAAAATGCCTCTTTAAATTATCTGAAATCACACTAGGAGGAAATGAAGAAGCAAAAGAATGCCGAGAACAAAGTCTAATTCATTGCAAGTTGGCATTTTAATATAATTCAAGACAGCATAAATGGAGAAAAGAACCACAGCTGAATTCTGAATGAGACAAAAATAAATCACATTCCCACAAGTATAGTGACCTAGAAATACATTCCTTAAAAAAAAAAACCTAAGAATGAAATCACAATAGATACGAAAATACAACAAAGTAAGGTTAAAAGAAATATTTTTAAATATTAGGTTTCTTTGCAGAAAAGTAAAATCTCTACAAAAATGCTAGTCATCAAGGTAAGCTATGAAAAACATATAACATGTTAGAAATAAATGAATAATATTTCAGAAAAAGTCATGTGATCTGATTCTTAATGTTAATCTAGCTATATCTAGCTGCATAAACTGAAAGATTAAACTTGCTTGAAACTGAATTTATTAAAATAAAATTATAAAAAGCATTAAAATTTATTTTTAATAGCATTAAAATTATTAACATTATTTTATAAGTCATTAACAAAAATTTTTGATGTCTTTTTCTACTCATTTTGCATTAATCATTAATGGTTAAACTATATCAATTTTATTGGAATCTTCAACATAAAAACTATAAAGAGTTACATGAACACTTACATACTCAATCCATCACACATACAAATACTCTAAATATCACTGCTGAGTTTTTAAAATTGTATGAAGAATATCCATGGGGGAAAAAAGTTTGCTTGCAATTTCAAAACTGGGATGACTTATTTTTGCTATATTATTAATAAAGTATAATTTATAGGAATAGCTAGTAGTTCTTATTTCTATGAGACAACAAATATTTTACAATTGATGAATAGATAAAATTTAGTACACTGAAATGGGATTTGGAAAGGAACTCACAATTTTATGACTTTCAACCTTTAATAATATGAGAAAATTTTTATACTGCATAGAAAATGTTATCAAGTAATTTTGATATTGAGTAAAACTGGTACTTCATCAAACACTGAAATATCTTATAATCTCATTGTGTTTTGGCTGTGACTATAAATGAATGATTGAACTTTACCTCAAAAATGTCAGTTGAGATTCCAGATTTTCATTTTTTGTCTCATATGTAAGTTTTAGCCTTTCCTATGGAAGAGAGAAAAGTACATTTTTCCAAGTCCTATGTTTTATAAGAAAATTTTGATTATTATCATTAAATTCAATTTTATTTTCTAACAAGAGAAAAAAAAAACAAAGGTTCATCTCAGTAAACATTTCTCTCTCTTACCCAAATTTTCTACTTTTATCAGGTAAATACCTACAAAGAACTACTGAGTCATAAAATGATGAATAGTCACACATTTTTTCTTTTTCAAAATTGCATAGATCAGGTCTTACTTTTAAAAGTGTGACTTAGAAAAAACCAACTGTAACTTACTGAATCCTTAGGGCAAAATTCGAATTTTAATTGTGTGTATTGGGGTTGGACTCCCCATGTAATTGCAGCATATCTGACATAATAAATATGTGCTAAATAAATGATTAAAAGTAAAATTATAAATCACATGAAGGTGGGCCAAACTGGTACATTATCTGCAAGCCTCCTCCAATTATTCTTTTATTCAGCAAATATTTATTGCCTGTCTAAGATGAAGGAGCCCCAAACCTCAAGGAGCTTATACTATAGTAAACAAAAGAAAGACTAACAAACAATTTCAATTAAATGTATTTGCTTCAGTGAGATATGAAGGAAGTAAAATGGAACCAGAAATGCAAGAATCCCTAATTCAGCTAAAAAGAAATGCAGAAAATGTCAAAGAAGTGGTACTAAGATTTGAAGGATAATTTCCAATACAGCAAAAACTACAGGGGTTGAAGGGAGCACATAGTATCCTTGTATAATATAGAAATCAACATCATCAGAATGGAAACTGCTAGCAAGAAGAGTGGCTGGAGATACATTAAACAGGTGGTTGGTATATAAGAAAAATACAAGTAGTAATACCTTTATTTACATAATTTATGTAGTCAAGGCCCTGAAAAACTTTTTATTAGATTGAATCTTAAATCAAAAGCATGGAGAAATGGAATTCATCAAAGAAGTCATTACAGTACACAGGGAAGAGACAATCTAGTGAACAAAAGCAAGTATTGAGAATTGAATGAAAAGGAGGTAGCATTAAGGTAATTAACAGTAAGATTGATAGAATTTTTAAATTAACTAGATATGGCAGAGAAAGGCACACTAAAATAAATCCTAGTATCTGATTTGGACAACTAAGTACATGCTGATGTTAAAGGTTATTCAGACTAACAAAAGAAGATAGAAGGAAATCAAACAACATCAATTTATTTGAAAGAAGACAAAAGAAACAACAATAAAATATGTCAAATAACAAGATGATTAAGTTAAACTCAACTGTGTAAACAATCACTTTAAATGACAATGGTGTAGAAACACAAAGACAAATCTCATTAGACTGGCCAAAAATCAAAACCCAGTAGAGTGCTGTGGCTCATCCCTGTAATACCAGCTACCCAGATGTGAAGCAGAAAAATCACTAGTTCAAGGCCAGCTTGAACAACTTAGTAAGACCCTATTTCAAATGAAAATTAAAAAGGGCTAAGGATGCAGTTCCGTGAAAAGGCCTGGGTTCAATTTCTAGTAACACATACACTTTCCCACAAATTTATGTCTTCTGAAAGAAGCCACTTAAATATAACAGTACAAACAGATCAGAAAAAAATCAGGCTATTAGCTTAAGAAAAAAAAATACTAGGCTACACCAGCTAAAAGAAAATGGGACATTCACAATATAAATGTGTGTAATGCACACAAAAAGACATAAAAGAATGTATATGGCAGCAATATTCACAATAGAAAAAACTGGAAACAACACGAATCTTCATCAACCGTAGACAAATAGAAGCATACTTATCCATGCAGTAGACTCACCAGTGAAAAATAACAAACTTTTGTCACATGCAAAAACATGTACGAATCTAACAAATATAGTGGGGAATAAAAGAATCCTAGACACAAAAAGACACACACTACTGTATGATTCTACTTAGTTGACATTAAAAAAAGCTGGCAGAATTCAATTAGAATATAATGGGGCACATGCTTGAGAAATATTCATAAAAGTCAGCATCATGATTGGCTTACAGGTGAAGGAGTAGTGACTAGGTGGAGGACATAAAGAAACCTAAGGAGTATGGTAATGTTATAAATCTTGATGCCAGGGATAATCAGATGACCATTCTTTTAGAGATAAGTCACTGGGCTGTACATCTTTGTGTTGTGCATTTTACTGAATGTTACACTGCATCATTAGAAATGTAAAGGAGGAAGGCCTGAGCCCAAATTAATGTGCATGTTACAGAAAGCTGGTTTAGAGAAATGAGGACCTATATGTGGAAGTCATTAATGGCCTGCAGAAGAGCAAATAGAAAATTAAAAAAAATCAGGAAAACAAATTATAAACAGAAACCGAACAGAATTCTGGAACAGAAAAATTGTAATAAGTGACATGAAAAAAACACGAGAGTGACTCAAGAGGTGAGGTGAGCCAGCAGAACAAAGAACTGGTGAACTCGAAGACAAGACAACTGAAATGGTCACATCTGAGGAGCAAGAAGAAAATGGACAAGAGAACTACCACATGATGCAACAACTTCTTCTGTGGATACACACTCCAAAGAATTAAAAATAGAAATGCAAAAAGATATTATATATACCAATGCTTACAGCAGAATCATTCATAGTAGCTAAGATAGAAACTGATGTCACTGATGAGTGAACAAAGTACAGTTTAAACAGCCAATGGCATGTTTCATGTAGACACCAAAAGAAATGAAATTTTGACAAATTATTGAAAGGATGAACCTTGAAAGCATTATGCTAGGTGAAATACGCTGCACCCAAACAGACAAATACCATTTGATTTCACTGAGGTTAAGCACCCAGAAGCACCAAACTCAGAGAGTCAGAAAGAACACTAAGAGTTGGAGGAGGAAGGAAGTGGGGATCTGTTGTTTAACAAGTTCAGGAATTTTGTTTAGAATGACGGAAAAGTTCTAGAAATGTATAGTTAGTGGTTGTGTAACTTCATGAACACACTTGAACCATACAATAAAAGTGGCTAAAATGGCAAATTTTGTGTTACATATAGTTTACCAGCATAAAAAAGTACAAGGAGGGGGCCAAGACAGATTCATATGAGAGAAACACCCAACTACTCACCATTTCTAGCTTCCATTTTTCAGCCTCACCAGCAAACATAGCCTTGCCAACATCTGCATCATCATTGGAAAATGATCCCTTGGCAGTTTTGTCCACCCTAGAATCGTTACCTGTCGTAACCCAAGAATTCTGCACGTTTCCCTAGAACGAAATGTGTCAATAATTGTAATCGGCATTGAGTTTTCGATAAGCATGCATACTCTATAAGTGTAACACTGATTCTTATCCATGTTGAAAGGAGAAGAAAGCCTGTGCTTTTCAATCACATCAAGAATCATTTTACATTTTTGTGATTAGGGTCAACAGATGCTACGTAGTCAGATTTCTACAGGTACAAGCAATAATCCAAATGTGAACAAAGAGGGCTGGAGACTGGATGTCAGTGTATTTGACCAATGAAATTATCCCTTCCTTCCATGAAGACCTATGCTCTTCTGTGTGTGTGCCTGCATGTGCACACACGTGTGCACATGTATGTGTATGTGTGCTTGTGTGCACATGTACATATGTTGCTGGAGACTGGGCCTGAGATCTCGTGGAAGCAAGGCAAGTGTACTCCACAGAGCTACAGCCCTGGCCTTGAGACATATACTCTTGAAACATATGGCTTTCTATTTTCCTCATTTCACAGATGGATGGCTAGTAATAATTGAAAACACATGTGGTGCTCACTATATGCCAAGCACTGCATTTTGTGCTTCGTGCAACTTGCCAATGGTCACTAAGGTAGGAAATGGCTAAAAAGTAGCACAGCTAAAATCTGAACACTGGCAGTCTGACTCCAAAGTCCAAGAGTAACACTGTAAGAAATATTTATTTGAGTTCTGTCCCTGGTTCCTGACGCAGAGCTCCTGAAACCCTTTTAATTTTCCAAGTATTACATTTTGATATAATATTTGGTTCTAGTCGCTGATTCAGGACTAAGAGATTATAAGATCTTAAAATTCTTTAAAAAATAAGAATCTATTTTATGCTAATTAGATAATAGGGGCTGGGTCCTAGATAGCTTCAAGATGGGGGCTGTCACTATAACAACCAATGAATGACCAGAGGCCTGGAACTTCTGGTTCACCTCCAACTTCTGGGGTGGAAGAAGGGACTGGGATTGATTTAACCACCATGACCAATAATTTAGTAATAATCTCTTATGTAATAAAGCTTCCATAAATATCCTATATGATGAGGTCAGAGAATTTCTGGGTTGGTGAACCTATACATTGTCTAAGAAGATGGTGAACCCCACCTGCATGGGGACAGCCCTGGACCTCACACTATGTACCTCTTCATCTGACTGTTCATTTGAATCCTTTATAATAACCCTGCAATAGTACCTCATTAAGTTGTCTGAGTTGTTAAAAGAAATTATCAAACACCAGGAACATGTTTTGAGAGCTCTCAATTTGTACTCAAATCAGACGGAATTATGGGTAACTTGGGGATAAACTACTTGGGATTGACATCTAATTTAGGAGACACTCTTGGGATTGGGCCCTTAATCTTTGGAGTCCAATACCAACTCTGGATACCCAGTGTGAAAACTAAATCATTGGACATCCAGCTAGTATCCATGGGTAATGGAGAAAGGGCTTGACATGGATGAAAAAAAAAAAAATCCAAACATTTACTGTCAGAAGCACTGTGAATAGAAGGCATGTCTTTTTTTTTTTCTGTTAATGCCCTATTTGCTTTAATGTCTTTAAAAAAAGACCCCTATAATTTTATTTTCAATAAGAAAAATAGTACACACATGGTAATAAGCAGAAGATACACGTAGTCTTCATATCAGAGTTTCAATCAAGAGTAGCAGGGACCAAGGCAAACAGTAGAAATGGGTCCCCTGCAAAGGAAAGAGTGACTGCTAAGTTCCATGATATAGCTGCCATGTGGGAACAGAAAGTTTTATTACCAGAAAATCTTGTGAATTTTTTTCAAAGAAAAGACAGATTTTGGATTTTCACTTGATACACTGTTAAATATTACATCAAAATTTGTTAAACAAACAGATCTGTGCATTGAAACCTGTGTATCCACTGACAGTTTGCCTCCTCTACCCTTCTCTCAACAAAATAAGCAGCTCAAAGATCTGGGTAAATTTATGTGCAGCAAGGACTAAAATACTGACATTAGTTTAACTCCACAGTAATTACTAAATTTCATTAAGGGTCACAGAATATGGCACTCATAAGGGAAGATGGGTCCCCCGGATACTGAATTAAACTGCTGTCATAACATTCTGGAATGCAGCAAACTGCATTCATCCATACCACTATTCTGAGATTCTATTCCACATTCTGGAAGTCAGTTTAGCACAAACAGTATAGCAGTTACTATGTTCAGGTCTCTGCTAATGTGTTGGAAGAAAAATGAGCAAGATCTTTTTTTTTTTTTTTTTTACAATGGGGTTTGCAGTCTAATGAGGGAAACAAACAGTGAAGTAGATAATTTCAATTTAATAAGGTAAGAGTAAGGCCAGAGGTGGGCATTGGGGACTATGCTGGAGAACAGGAGTGATATTAAGAGTAAGCAAAAATTTAAAGGTTTCCAGGAGAAATTTTGGCCCTGGTATGATATCTAAATAGGAAAGCCACTCTAGAAGAGGGAACCACACGAGGAAACTCAGAGATATGAAGGATCGTGGTGACTGTAGGAAAGTTCATAGGAAATTCACCATTACTAGAAGTAAAAGTGCAAGGCGACACACGTCAAAGCTAAAGCTAGGGAATCAAATACGGGGCTCGAGAGCAATAGAGTCCACCATGTCAACAAGCTGCTGTTGGAGTCTGTAGGTGGAGGCAAGTCGTCCAAGATCTGGCTGAATTCAATGGTGCCTTTGAGATCAATGGGGAAGATTGGCCATCAGTTTCCTACAGAGAGATTGGACAAAGCTTACAGACCACAGATTGCTGACTCATGACATAAAATATTATCATTCTTCGCAAAGAAGTGCTAGTCTAAGGAATACTGTACTTTCACACATAGCCCTTTAAAATTTGAGTTGAATTTAAGGTAAAAATATTCACATAATTAAATTCCTGAAGAAAATTAAAATCTTCTATCTTTCACTGCCAGTGGAGAGGACATGAGAACAAATGTAAAAAGAATGGCTTAAACATTTTCTACTTTGAAAAAGAGCCCAAAATCTTTAAATGAGTTCACATGGAAAAATTTCCAATGAATAACATACTGAACTGAATTTTCATACTCTGAATTTTTTTACTCTAACTGAAGAAGAGAAGCTTTACAGAATAAAAAGTGGTAAAAATGATGATAGAAATAAAATGGAGTTCAAATGTTCCAGGTTTTTTCACTTTGTTTTGTTTTGTTTTTTTAATTATCTGGAACCCAACAGCACATGTCTGTAATCACAATTACTTGGACAGCTAAGGCAGAAGGACTGCAAGTTGGAGTCCAGGCTGGGCAACTTGACAAAACTAACAAGATTTGTTTCAAAAATAAATAAATAAATAAAAATGCTGGGATGGTAAAGCACTTGCCTAGTATGTATATACTCCAGTTCCCATCACATACATATTTGCTTCTTTAACTTCTAGGTCATAAACTAAACCAAAAGCTAGAAGTCTTGTCAGCTAATATCCACTTGTGGGACTGAAAAGAAGAATCTTCTCTGGTGGGGCAAACTCCTATACTGTGCAAACAAAAATGGTTTCATTCAACACTGATGAGTTTTTTCTAATTGATGGAGAAAGACAGCATAATTTGAGGTTATGCAAGTGGATTTGGGGGTTACCTACTCCTGAGCTGCAACCCTAGGTTTGCTACTTTGTAGCTCAGTGATATTTGACTAGTTATTTTAATTACCTAACTGCTGCATACTTTTAATTTTCTCCTCCTCCTGAAAACACAAATAATAACATCTACTTTATGGAGCTATTGTGAAACTGAAACCATATTATATAAATAGTTTGTCTGGAATATAATAACTATATATTCTCCAATAAATATTAGTTATTCCTATACCATTATTTCAATTATTTTTCAAAAGAGGACATTATGAAACACTGAGAATCACCCAAGTCACCAAGAGTGTTGGTAATTCTAACATCAACATTTTAATTGACTCATTAACATGCCTCCTCCCTGAAAACAAGGTAATATTTCCGCATCTGTTCATATTTAAGAAATTCTAAAAGTCTTTATTCATATTAAAGTTCTCAGTACAAAGCCAGGTATGGTGGCGCATGCCTGAAATCCCAGCACTCGGGAGGCTGAGGCAGAAAGATTGCCATGTGTTGAGAGCCAGCCCAGGATACATAGTGAGTTTATAACCAGCCTGGACTAGAGAGTGCGATATGCCTTAATCAATCAATCCATCAATCAATCAATCATAAAGTTCTCAGTACAATATCTTGTTTACACTGCTAAAATGCCATAACCCAAGTACATAAGTAAACAATGGGAGTAACTATTCTGCAATGACAAAACATAGAAGAAATAGCCTTAAAATAGATAATAAAATAATCTGATGTATCTGCAACAATTATGCCAATATTTGTATTACATGTGAGCTCATGTGAATGGTTACAGGAAATACTACAGAACCTCTCCTTAACCTTGTGTGCTCTATCATTATGACTGCAGTTTTTAGCAATTCCCGTTGCTCAGACTGAAAGGCATGTGCGCTGTTACCATCATTTCCTTCCCCTAGCATTACTCACTTCTCTTGCCCTCTGACTCACTGGTCTGCCTAATTTCCTTTCTCCCTTTATTGCCCTTTATTCTACTTTGTTGCCACTGGATAAATATTGAAGACCATAAATAATTGAGTAACTGTGTGCTAAATGGATGCAGATTTAGAAGGAGAACAAAAGGATACATCTACTTTCTCCATGAGCCACTTCTAAGCATTTTTATACAGTCATATCTTCATCAGATTGGCATTAAAATAGTAAGCAATAACACTGAAATTGGAAATTACTAATAATAACAGTTAAATCTTCAGGCTAAAGTAGTGAGAGGAAAATAACTGATCAGAAATTTAAATATAATTGCAGGAAACTAAACTTAAATATGAGCCACACTACCTTATTTTTCAAAGTTAACACACATACTTCTCGAAAGTAAATTCTACCACATATAACTCATGAATTAGACATGAAATAACTCAAATTGGAAAAAAACCCTTAAAAATGAGAGGATATATTGATAAAACATAAAAACTTTCATTTTTCTTAACAGAACTGATTTACTAAAGATGACTAAGTCAAAGCCACCAAAGTATACTATAAAGTAAAGGTGCAGTAGACAGTGTTAAAGCTTCCCCAGGGTCAGGCCTGGTGGCACATGCCTGTAATCCTAGCTATCTTGGAGGCTGAGGCAGGTAGATTACAAGTTCAAATTCATCCTGAGGCAGGTAGATTACAAGTTCAAAGTCATCCTGAGGCAGGTAGATTACAAGTTCAAAGTCATCCTAGCCAACTTAATGAGCCCTTGTTTCAGAATCACAAGAGAAAAACTGATAGGGATGTAACTCAGTACTCCCAGGGATCAGTCCCTGGTACAGTAAATTAAACCAAAGAAAAACAACAACAATAATACTTCCCCATGGAAAGTTGAAATTGTTCTAAAAAGGAGAAGCTGTGATTAACTATGTCCTATACCAAGAGAGGGAAGAACATTTTTTAATATAACAGTATTTCTGATAAGGCATAAAAATATATTAAACACTATTTAAATAGCATCACAAGAATTTATGTCTCATAATTAAAGAGATCATCTGATCTACTGCTCTTCAAACTACTGGCAACTGATAACAGAATCACTTAGACAATTTGATAAAAATTCATATTATCAAGATCCAAGAAAACCAATTCAGATTCTAGTAGCTTAGGAATCTACATTCTCAATTCTTAACATAGTGAGTCTTCTAAAGTTACCAACAACTGAATTACCTATGAGGTTAAGCCATGCAAAACCCATTAAACTACTTGCCACTTCCCTCTCCCCAGTACCACAAAAGCAAAAGACAAAGCAAAGTAAAACAAGACAGAATACAAAACACAAAAACCCCCAAGCCGCAAACTACTTGCTAAACACTGGTTTCTTTGGGTGATACTATCATTTTGATCCCCAGGACCTAAAACTAATGTGCTTTCTGCTATGCCATAATGTTAATAAGACTAACTAGATTTTATAGCTTATAAAAAAATCTAGAGATACTCAACAGAGAGCTAAGATAAGGTCCTGAGTAGTTTCTAGGATTAACAAATTTCTTCCTATATAACATACTTCCTGCTTTCAGATCCACTCTTTCTGTATGGAAAAAGCACACATGCTATGCTCGGAGAAGAAACTGGGGTGAGTATTGGGCATCGCTACGCCACTTCATTTGTGGATGCATTTCACCAGGGTGAATTCTAACTTTTGAGACACTGAGCATAGACCAACATATTACTTTGGCTACACCAAAGAGAGAATCTGTGCAGTTCAGAAGGCTGAGAAAAAGGGTAGGAGGGAAAAATCAACCTAAAGCAGAATTTATGATTTTGAAAAATGCTCACAGACTCATCCAGAAGGGTCTGTTCCCTCATCGTCTCCTCCTGTCTTTGAGATTTCAGCTCTTGCTGGAGTCTTTCATTTTCAAGCACAACTACTTGTACCCTGTTTTTCATTCCAGATAGTTCCTCCTATAAAAAGAAAAAAACAAATATGTTAAGCATTTTTAAACAATGCTTTTATATATTATTAGATGACTCAGTATAATATGGAAGACATCTTTCTATTGTAAATGTTACATGTTATACCATTTAGGAAAGGAATAAATCATACAACGAGTTATGCTGTCATGGTGCTTGTAGGCAATTACTTCTGTTTTTCTCAACTATATGGTGAATTATTTTGCTTTATATCTTTTAAGTTTTATTCATAGCACCTTAGAGGTTAATAATTCTTGTTAATGGAATGATTATAAAGATATGCTTTTGGCTTCACTGCTAATGCAAGAACACCTACAAATTAATGATTGTGTCCTCTAAGAACAAATAAAAAATTAATATTAAGATTAAGAATCCTCTTATAAAACTGAGATAATGAAACATCTAAAAACTCCTTAGGTTATGTATTGGCTTTGCACTGCAGAAAACCACCCAAAATACTAAAAATCTAATTCATAATGTATAAGATACTAATAATTCCCATTAGAAACCCAAATAACTTAATCCCAAGTACTAAAACAGACACTCCCCAAAATATCAATCACATTATCAGATGCACTGATAATGAAAAAAATAAGAGGAAGAAAAATATAAAACGACAGAAACCTGAAACACTAACATTGGGGAAGCAGAGGGAGGGGTTCTAGAGGCATTATTGATATTCTCCCAGTGTCACAAGTTGTAAATGAAATGCAGATGGTTTCTTGGCCATTATTAGCAATATCTCAACAGTCATTCAAAGTCAAGGTAAGAAGCTTAATACTGACAATGAAACAGATTTCATCTACCAGCTTAGAGTCCTTGATTGTTGTACCAGAGTGTTAATACATTGACACATGGGGAAGAATTATAAGTATTAGTATTCCAAAACACTTACCATCTGCTAGACTACAGTAAATGGAAAGAAAAAATTCTGAAATATGAGAACAATGAAATATGAGTAGAAAGTATATTATTAAATTTTTAGGGTAACTGAGAAATTTGAAATAGCATGGTCAAGAATGTCATTCCCAAGCATAACAACTTCCTGTGAGACATCAGTCTTTCAAGCATATTAGAAGGACATGTGTCAATATATTGCTTTAAACACAAAGGCTACTAATAGTAAATTTATATTTAAATATAAGACATAATTGATATAAGATTAACTTATCTCGGTTTAAATTTTTAATGAGAAACTTACCTTGCAGAACTTGATTTCTGCCTCTAAATGATGAATGTATTGAGACTGGTCATTAATAATTGGAACAAGATTGTGCACGGTGGGCATATTGGTTTCCTCACATTCTGATAACCTCTAGGGCAAAAAAGTCACATTAAGCATGTTTAGATTTATCAAAGGAATAGACGATATCCTCAACGTAGTCAATTTATCACTGATATTTTATAAACATAGAATACATCAGAATGTAGCTAGTAATATTTAATTCTCTATTTTGTAAATTTCACAAGCAAAATTTCAGAGATGAGAATACTGTTTTCTAAAAGACAGACAGTGAAAACAGAAAAATGCTAGAGTGCTACTGCTAGCTTCGAATAATTGCCTATGTGAATTACCTGGGAAGGCGATGTCTCATTCAGTAAAAACTGAGTTAAAAAGAACAGCTCTCTGAGAAAGGGAATGGATAGGAGAGCCTGCTAATTGGCTCAATGAAGAAGAGATTCCTTATACAAGTGTAGGATATAACAAATGCATGTTGATGAGATAACATTCCATCTCAAAAGTATACATCAGAAAAATATGTTTTGATCTATTTTTTTGTTGACCCTACTACTCAAGGGAAGGTGAAATTATGCCATTTTGGAGCTGAGAATCTCCTAGACCACAGCCTTAAAGTAGAGACATACAAAACTGAGTAATTAACTGCACACTCCTATTAAGAGATTCTAGAAAGAGTTCTAATGCTACTTAGCTCAGTAGCATGCCTGAGAATGACTTTTAATGTATATCATTCTTACGTTAAAATGATTGTGAACTGATTTATGAAATTATATATAACATTGTGATTAAGAACAAAAAAGGGCAATCAGAAAAGGATAAAATGACAGTAAAAACTAACCCAGGAGAAAGCTTGAGGTGAGACACAATCTATCTCTTATTCATATTTCTCAATCCTGCAGAAATTCTATATAACAGGTCCATGAAAAATAAATGACAGGAGTTTTGCTTTGTGATATATATATATATATATATATATATATATATATATATATATATAATAAAAACTAAAGTAACTCTATTTCTTTAAGAAATTCTTTATTTTTTTTGCAGTGCTGCTGATCAAGCTCAGTGGCCCACACATGTTAAGACAAGCTCCACCACTGTGCTATTCTCCTACTGCAAGAGTAATGTTAATTAAATAGACAATCTGTGGTGCGTAGAAAGCAATTACCCGTTATCACTTTATATTAGTAGAAACGAGTTCAGAACATAGGCAAATATAAATTATACTCATTCTCCATGTCTGTAAGTTCCATATTCGTGGATTCAACCAATTTTGAATTAAAAACATATTAAAAACTTGCATGTGCACTGATGATATATACTTTTTTATCATTATTTTCTAAATAATATCATGACTACTATTGGTATAACATTTAGGCATTGTAAGCAGTCTAGATATGATTTAAAGTATATGGGAAGATGTGCACAAGTTATCTGCAAATATTACACCTTCTTACACAGGCAAGTGAAGATGCATGGATTTGGTACCCAGAGCAGGACCTGAAACCAATCCCCATGAATACGGAGAGACAACTGTGTTCCTGTGCATATACACAGAAAAGTCAACATGAAAAATAAGAATGTTCCATGCATGGGTTCCAAATACTTGACATATACTTTGAGTGGTTTATTATTTGCTAAGCCACATATTAAAATAATAATTAAGAATACTTGATATATTTACCATCTTAGCACAACTTTAGTTTCATTCAACACACTTACATATCTCATAGACTATTAAAGTATATTGTAAAAATACAATATTAAAAATCTACTTATTAGCTGTCTCTTGTCTGCAAGGCCAACACTGCTGAGGCAAGAGGACTGCAAGCTCAAGACCAGGCCAGGCACCTAAGTGACTCAACAAAATAGTCAATACCTGTCTTGAAAAAAAGTGCTATTTATTAGGATGGCTTATAATTAGTACGTGTAACCTGTATGCATTTAGAATCTAAGTTCCCTGTTTTGCATATCTTCAACCAAATAGGGGTGTGTATCTAAAAAGTACTGTAAGTATACTTATCGAAGTCTGTTGATGAAAGTCTTCCAGCCTATCATGATTAAATAAGCTCCACAATATTATTCTTCAGTTTAATCTTTAAAAAGCTAAGAAGTATGTCTAGGCATTCAAAAGACACAGCAATTTCATCTAGTAGACTTAGAAGCACTCCACTCACTGTGCTTAAAAGCATTCGATAAAGCAGATGCTAACAGTAATAAATTCATTGAATGATAAAACATTATTAAAATTATAATCTGTTTTTACAAATATTGAATACTTGCAAGAAATATATTTCTATAACATAGGAATTAACCATAAACTATACGATGGGCTGGAATGAAGTGCTAATATAGGGCTAATGCTATGACATTTCAGCTGTGAATAAAGCAAAGTGACATGTCTACACAGTTTCTAGCACATAAGCTGTATATTCACCTATCACAGCCAGTGAGAATACAACTTGGTTTTGAAGATATGACACATACTTGAGTCATACTTCAATAGATTTCTGAATAATTCTAATTCTATAATCTTATCTAAAGCAACAATTCTGTGAGATAGGCCCAAATCCTTCTAGCGAGTGTCCAATAGGCCCTGTTTAGATCTAGAGCCAAGACTCATTTTTGGCTTAGTCCAGAGTTCAATCCTTCACACTTATCTCAGCCTTTAGTACATAAAATGTTTTCATCAGAAATAATATACTATTTCAAAGCAATAAAAACTGCCTTCAAAAGAAATGGAGCATAATTTCTCATGTACTATTTTATAACTGTGAATTTTATCATGTAAATTACCATCACAGGCTCTAGTTTGGACATTCAAATTTAAAAGTATTACAAAAATTATAATTGAGTAACTTCTAAAAATGATCAAGAATAAACAAGATCTTTGAAAAAAATTACAGGGCTAGGAACTTAGCTCAGTGATACAGCACTTGCCTAGTACCTACAAGGTCCTAGATTCAATTCTTAGTACCATAAATAAATAAAATCACTAAATAGTATGATTTTACATTTATTGTCCATTTTATACATTTGCTAGAAGTTTCAAGATAAATTTTCAAAACTGCTCTCCTGTTCACATTTTTCAAGCAAATAATAATACAACCTAGTGAATTAAAAATTAAATTACAATGTCTTCCCTCTGCTCTAGAAGTCTCTTTTCTTGAGTCAAAGATTAGAGGAAAGAGAATGTCTTCTATTGCTTTCTACAATTTCCATGCTCTGAATTGTCTACAACATGTACTACTGAAATGATAGTAGAAAATACAACAGTTATAAAACTAAATTTTTCATCAGGTTGCAGAAGTTGGTACTCACCAACGGGGGCATTTTTTGTCTTCTTGATGGAGATACCTCATTTTCTTTACATGCTTGCTGGTACAACAGAGCTTTGAGCTGATTAACTACAGAGCAAAAGCAAATGGGCTTATTAAAGTTATTTGATGTCCATGATTTAGGGTATAGTTTGTACCTGAAATGTCCCTGGTGAGTCAGGCATCAAAGGCTTAGTTCCTGGCTTGGCAGTACTGGGAGTTAATGGAGCTTTTAAGAGACAAGGTCTAGTGGAAAGACTTCTACTCACTGAGGATATGCCTTGGAAGGAGATAGTAGTACCCCTTGTCCCTTTCTCTCTGTCTCTCTTTTGCTTCTTGACCATGAGACAAATCTGTTTGATTTCTTTATGTACCTCCAACATGATGTGCTGCCTCCCTACAAGCCCAAAGCCATGGGGCTAATCAGTTATGAACAGAAACCTCCAAACCTATGAGCCCAAACAAATCTTTTCCTAAGTTGCTTCATCTTGGGTATTTCTTATAGTGACAGAAAAACAGCTAACAGTTTATCTTCAAACATCCATCCTTCCACCCATCTAACAAATATTGCTCAAACTTCTACTAGGTACCAAGAACTACGCTATAGCCTGGGGATACAAACATTAAAAAAAAACACCCCCTAAAAACTAGGAATTTAATGAGCTAAAGAGATGCACTTCTATGAAACAAAATGACAAGCTTACATGTAGACTTAGGACTATGCATAGTGTTACAAGAAAACACACAATTGTGTTTATTTTCACAGAGGAACTATAACATTGCCAGGGTGAAAGGAGTTCACCCAGCTTAAAAGGGTGAGAAAAGTTCCAGTTAGGAAACACCCTAAGTATAGAAGCACAAAAGCATGACCAGGTGCTAGTATTACTGGGACATGGCTTGTGAGCTAGGTGGTTAGGACGAAAGGATTAAAAAAAAATGAGACTGGAGAGGCAGGTTGCAGGTACCTCAGGAAAATACTGTCATCACATCCTCAGGATTTTGGACTTTAGTCTGCAGGTAGTAGGAAGGCAAAAAAAAAAAAAAAAAGAATCGGTAGTGAATTTTATTATCTAACTTGTTTCATGGCTAATATCCTAGCAACAGAGTAGAGGGTGGACTGGAGTCACAATTCTGTGGAGCTTGAAGTATTGACCATGTGTCATTTAGGCCAGGGCTGGCATTCACACTCACCAGCATGGCTTTGCTGAAGTTCATGCCAGGCTCTCTCAGTGTCTTCATTTCCCACATTGATGCTAAAGGAAGGATCCAGTGCTCCTTCCTCAACAGTATCATCACCTTCTTTCAAGGCACATTTTAGTTGGTGAATGCTTCTACTGGCACGCTCTGCAATAAAAACCATCTGATGAAGTCAAAGCCAAAACAATGTGAGCGATCCCACAGACACTTGCTTGAGAAGGAAGTCTTAAAAGGAAGATCGTTTATTTTTGGCATTTTATGAGAAAAAAAAAAGCAGAGTTCTGTTTCCAGCTTGCAAGGACTGTTCCAGAGGAAGTTGGAGAAAATGAAGCTTCCAGGTTATAGAGGATAGACAATGATCTCTAAGGTCTCTTTTACACACTACAACTGAGCTACACCTCTGTCCCTTTTGCTATTCACTACATATAGAAACCACTAGTAAGGATGATTTAGTGGCAAAGCTTACACTGCCCTCAAGCAATCACCAACCTAGCCATAGGCTTTCCTTCCCTTTGCACTTAAGACCCCGGTCCCCTACCTGGAGACACACAGTGAGTGAACAGAACCTGCCACTTAGAGGGACTTGGTCACATCACAATTTGGCCAAGGGAAAATTCTTTCCGTCAAGGACCTTACACCCTGTCACAACAGGAGAACTGAACTGCCTGGCTTAGTTCTGACCAAGATCTGAACAGGTAAATGCTTATGATGGCTTCCTCTATCATTCAGTCCTTATGTACTGCCAGATGACATGTATAGATTGCTGGGTGTTACAACTGATCATCTCTAGAATTTAAGTCCAAACTAGCATACAAATATAACCATAAACTGTTAAAATAAGTTTGTTTTTTTTTTTTGAGACAGGGTCTCGCTCTGCCATGCAAGCTGGTCCTGAACTCGCTGTGGAGCCCCAGTTCTGGTCTTGGACACACGGCAATTCTCGTGCCTCCGAAGTGCTGGGATTATAGGAACGTGCCACCACACTGGGCCTATGTGGTGCTGGGGAATGGAACTCGGGTACTTAGCGCTCGATTTAGCATTTGGTAGGCAAGGGCTTTAACCACTGAGCCATTGTTTTTGTTTCATTTATATGGTACTGGAGACCAAAATCTAGGGCCCCTCATGGAGCTACTTTCCTATTCCCTTTTCAGTATTTATTTTGAGATAGGGTCTTCCTATGATGTTAAGTTGCTAAGTTGCCCAGGCTGGATTTGAGTTTGTGATCATCTTGCTTCAGCCTCCCAGATGCTGGGTTTATAGCCTAAAATCGAGTAATAAGGTATATTAGTTAGGTATATTACTGTTAAAATAGCTTTAAGGACCCTGCCTATTTCCCTCTCCTAGTTTAACAGTGGGTAGGTCTATACTTTGTGATAGAACACAATGGAAGTTAAACCATGCAACCCAGGCCTCATCTTTAATAGAACTAGCAGCTCCTGCTTCCTCTGTTTTGAAATGTTTTGCTTTCAGGAGCAGGCCACCCGTTGTAGAGATATGTGGAAGCGTCATATGAGGAGGAGAGGCCTTGAGACCACATGGAGAAGGACAGAAGTCTCTCACCCTCATCACTCTCTCATTCTCCCATCCCAATAGGCGAGTATAACCCTCAGAGGACTCCAGGGCCTATTTAAGTACATGGCAAGAAGACTTGAGTCATTATTGGTCATGTAGGAAAACGCACTTATAAATATGTATTTTAGAGGAACTTGAAAAACAGATTCCATTTTACCCAAGCTTACTAACTTCAAAGTACAGAATGGTAGAATGAATAACAAGAAAACCATATTACTTAAAGTAGCATTATAAAATATCTAACATGGTTTATTTACTCATAGAAACTCATGATTAAAAGACAACAGAACTTTCAGGCCTGGATTAAATAACTATACAAGAGATACAGCGAATTTATTACCACATTTTCCCTCCAAAACAACCCTGTTTTGACACAAATCTTTCTCTTACACAAGCTTAGTGCTGACTGTTAACTAGGCCTGGTCTCCTCTTACTCATCATGAACATTAGGAAGTCCAGATAAGATGCATTCCTGGTTTTAGCAATATAAAGAATACCAACAATTTTCCAGTATCTCAGCATTTTCTAAAAAGACTTGTCAATGAAAAAGACAAATCAAAGTGTTATTCAATAAGCAATTTAGTTCACAGAGCTTTAGATTTATGTCCTTAAATCTATGAATAAAGTACTTGTCTTTACTGCATCCATTAGAAAGGAAACAGAGGATTTAACAAACATTAAAAATGTGCTCTGTGGAGCTATCAAATGACTTCACCTCTAAGACAAAGGATAATTATTTATTTATATTTAGTCTGACT
Source organism: Ctenodactylus gundi (assembly GCA_004027205.1). Classification (NCBI taxonomy): domain Eukaryota; kingdom Metazoa; phylum Chordata; class Mammalia; order Rodentia; family Ctenodactylidae; genus Ctenodactylus; species Ctenodactylus gundi. The sequence continues at coordinate 133,991 of PVKB01001791.1, forward strand.
AAAAGCTAATAGCTATATTAGGAAAAAGAAATCTGGAATAAAATGTTACTTATTTGAAAATCCCTACAGGTAGTGTTTTTTTTTTTTTTCATCAGAATGTAATGTCAGGGTTTCAAGAACCATTTTAATTACTCTTTTGCAATATTCTTGCTTAAACTTTTGGAAGTTTTACCTTCAAAGAGTATATATTAAATTGCAGGAAGATAATGTAATAAAGTATGTAAATAATGAGACATTAAACTCAGTGGCTCTCCCAAAGAAAAGTGACATACAAGGTTCCAGTCTTTGTTTTGTTTGTTTTTTGTAACACTGATTCAGTTACTAGGGTCAGAGAAGAAAAGAAGGAATTTACAAGAATTATAACTAAGATCAAATTTTAGTCTGAGGAATAATAAGATTCAGTTGATTCTAGACAGATAAAATCCTATCACTCTTCAAGTGGATTCTTTGCAGCTGAAGCTCCATAATCCTTATTCAGAACACTACTCCCCAGAGGCTTACTCTTTAGACAGGAGGTTCCAGTTATAATTTCCAATCTATTGCTAATGGAGCACAACTTTATCTGGCCAAGAGATAGAAAGAACACTCATTTCCTCTCCTCTCCAGAGGACAGTAGGGTATTTCTGAATGCATCCTGCTTTCTTCTCCCCAGCAGCAACTACAGGCTGAATGCAAATTCAATTATAAATATGAATACAAAGAGGACCTAGAGTCCTACAGATCACATGAGCATAATGCCAGTAAGTAACATTTCTGCTAGCCCACTATCGAAACATCAACCAGTCTAATGAACACTTAGGAGATTTCTGAGCTGATGACTGAGACAAATTGTCTACTTTCTCAGTCTAGTTTTGCCACTTCCTATGTCTTAACTCCCAGCTCATCAGGGAGATTGCTCTCTTCATCTTCTGAACAAAATGTGATTGTGTCTCTGTCTAGAAAATATGTAAAGGATTGGATTTAAAGTGTCCCCTAAAAGGGTAGTGTGTTGAAGGCAAGATCTAGATGCAGCAATATTCACGGGTGGGACCTAGAGGGGAGGCTGATTCAGGAGGGTGCTAAACTGATCAATGGATACCAAGGTGAGGGGCCTATTGGGACCTATTAGCTGGAGGAAGTAGGTCAGTGAGAACATGCCTCTGAAAGGCATGTCCTGTTCTTTCCCTTCTCTCTGGCTTCTTATTGTCTAGCTGCAATGGGGTGAGCAGCCTCTTCTGCCACTGACCCCACTGCCCTGTGCTACAGCCTAGCCTAGTCACAGGCCCAGAATAATGGAGCCAGCCAACAACAGCCAAAAATCTCTGAAAACTGTGAGCCAAAATAAACCTTTCCTCTGTTGTTATTCTCAGGTACTTTGTCACACAATGGAAAGCTGACTACAGAAAGGATCATCAACTACATACATATTGTGAATTATTAATTTTGACATTCTCCATCTGTCCTGGGAGAAGCAAAAGAGAACTGTCTTAGTGTTAGGGAGGGGAAGCTCCCCTGCAAAGTGCCCAGCTGTCTCTGGGAAATGAGCCTTTCCCAAGCTGAGATACAGGACACACTGCAGGAGTTCCCCACATCAGCATACACCAGAGCAGACCAGCAGAAAGGCGAAACTGCAGCAAGGTAAGAGAGACGTGTGTGTCCACACTTGACTGGGCTATAGCCTGCTTCAGAAAATTGCTGTTTCACTCTTGGGCACCTAAAGGTAGAAAAACCGAGCATACTCCAAAATTAGACAGAGCCAGCTCTGTTAACATCAAATAAGGAAAAAAGATTAAAAGTACTATACAGAAATTCACAAAATATTCTAAGATTCTTCTAGCTGAAAACATCCTAAATGGTTGGTGCCAGGAGTAAGAGATAATTTGAACAGGAATGTAAACATCTTCCAGAAAGCAGTGTCTAGAAGATCATTAATGATGTATAGGAGTTGGCAAATCCAAGGGATTGGCTATATTCATTCTGAGGGATACACCTGGTGTTTCTTTGGCATCAACTGAGAGAACGTATGCACCTGTCACTTTCACTAATAAAGAAGCAATTCTAGTTACACTGGCAGAAGAAAATGGGTAAAATCACTAGCCAATCAATCTGGATCTGTAGTTACTCTCAAGTATGCTTCTTGCAGAACAAGGGCTATGAGTAAAATCTTGTATCTCTACATCACGGTTTCTCAACCTCAATGTTACTGGCAGTGTGCATTCTAAGACCACCAGAATTAAATAACTGTAGTAGGCTTTGGTGCAGTTCTATCATAATCAAATTTGCTTTAGCACAAGCATAAGTACATTTCCAGCTTCCTTCTGTCTTTGTTCTCCAAAAAAAGTTATCACTAATAAAAGGGTGAAAATCTTAGCAGAAATTGGTAATGTAACCAAGTTATAACTCTTTACACAGCCCAAGGCACAATGTAATTAATTTTAGCACCTCAGTTGTTCATGCCTTTATCTAACAATTTTGAAAGTACCCCTACAATTTCATATTGGACCATAATAGTTTTATTCTAGATGGTTATGGGTATGGCTAAGTGTAAAACATTCCTTTGGCTGTTAAATTCTTTTTGCTCATTTTAACTCTTTATTAGTGAAAAAGGACAATTGGGATTCTACCATTTTATCTTGCTTCTAGCAAAAAAGAAGTCACGAAAGTTGTAACTATAAAAAGAAACCACATGGGTATATGAATATATACAATTCATCAGCAAAAATAAAATCTAATATTTGTATGTAATATAAAAATATACAGAAAGTAGTTGAGAAAAAAAGAAGAAATATGTTTTATGAGTAAATCTAAGAAAAAGGAAAGCTATTCACATGTTTTCTTAAGCTGGACGAATGTTCAAATTATATCAAGGCTAGCTAATTCACTGGCCAAAAAAGTGAGATTATCATAGCCTTCTGCAGATGTTGATCCCTGAGATTATCATACCCCTCTGCAGATGTTGAGCCTTGCCGTGGCAGAACATCTCTCTGACTGGCATACTTGAAGGATCTGGAGAGATGTGCCAATCAGATACAATTACAACATAAAACCTCAACATTATTTCTGGTTTTCTTGAATTAGAGCAATTCACGAAAAAAGTTCTTAGAAATGTTTTCTTATCATAATCATCTTCTCACTTTCAGTGTATCTAGTCCAACTCTTTACTCTCACTTTCATAAAACAGAAACACTGTGCAACTGAGTGTTGACTGGCTAGAAACCTAGAAGACACGGAGAGGTGCCTACAAGGAGAATTAGGCTTTTGGGGTATGTTTTGCTTGACGTTCTTCTTGGTGAAAGGGAGAGAGAAACAAACAAACAAAAAACTTGAGGGAAATTAGCAATAAATAAACTGCTTATAAAAAGCATAAATCATGGGCTCAGGGAAAGTTTAAACTCTGTAGTCTAGCCCCAAACTAAAGACCTTTTCCTAGTATCTCTTACTGACTCTATCATGCACGCTGTCAATTACTTAGCTCCTCAAGGCAGTAATTCTCACACCTTGTTCAAGCCTCTCATTTTACAAATGAAGACAGAGAACTCCAAGAATCATTTTTTTTTTTAATTTGCTTAAGGTCAAATGGATGGTCATGAGGAAAGCAACTGTTAAATTCAGTGACCTACATCCCAGCTGCATATATTTTCCTTTAACTCCATCGTACTCTTCACTACAACTTTTATTTAAACAGTCTTAAAAGAAAAGTCAAGAGCTAGCACACAAAATGTATATATAAAAAAAGAAATTACATGTTCCTGTCATAACACATGTTCTTTTCTCTTTATGCCCACTCAAGCAAGGGTAACTAGGACTTATATGAACGAGTGCACTATCTACATAGCTATTGGATGAAACTGCACCCATACCCAGCACTGCAGCAACAGATGAGGCATTATTTTGTTCTCAAGCTAGAATACTACATTCCTAGCAATTGCTCCTCTTTATAGAAAATACATCTTTATAGTCAAGTGTATAGAACATTCCAGCAGAGTCTGGATTGCCTGTTATTCTGGCTTTTCTCATCCAAAAAGGCTATACATTATTTTTAACCTCATGGCCTTATGACGCTGTTGTGGTTAGGATCTGGAGTGTCCCCCAAAAGTTTCATGTATTTTAATGGAACCATGTGATGTTGGTGGATTGGGGTCTGGTCTGGAGGGGTGGATTACAGTTAAGTTAGGATTAATGGTGTGTAGTGGCCACACCTGGATGCAGGAGGGACTGGTTACTGGGCGGAGACCTGAAAGGATACATAAGCTGCACCTGCCTTCCTGGAGGATGGGGACTCCTCTCAACTAGCCTCAGCTTGTCTTCCTGTTTGTCCGGAGAAGCTGCCTCCACCTCTCTCTCTGCCATGTACTTCGATTGTTGCCGGCCACCCCTGAATGGACAGTGACTTACGAGACTGTGAGCTAAAATTAACCTTTCCTTTCCTAAGTTTGTGGGTGTTGGGTATTGAGTCACAGCAATGAAAAAGTAACTAAGACAGACGCAATGAATGTAAAATTATAAGTGGAATTTGCCAAGCTTTCCACTGATAAATATGTTTGCGGTCGTTCTGTGGGCCTTGAATTACTGTTACTTATAAAGTATATGAAGCAACTGGCCATACTACTAGGAGACCTTCCAAATAACTTCTGGTTCTAGATTAAACTCTGTGGCTCCCGGACACCTGGGATATGCCTACTTTTTGTCTATACTGGATCATCTGCTGTGTACAAATAGTATTCCAGATTTGCCAGGCAATGAAGTCTTCCAGTGTTAGTTACAGGACTGTCATCTTGAAGAAGAATCATTATACCTCTCCACGTTCATGCAGAGAGGGCACAGGCAACCCAAAGCAAGAGATACCTGGGAATACATAATCTATTATGAAATGGAGAGTTACCCAATTTGAGAATTGCAAATGGAAGTCCATTACAATCTTTAAAAAATAAGCAGAAAACAAAGTAGAGACCTCTGAAGGGACCAAACTGTGAATACATCTGAAAATGAAAATGTAAGGAAAGGAATGAGAGGTGAATATGGATTCTGCAAGTGGGCCTCCTATTCCCACAGCTGTTCCGGCACCATCAGAATCAAGGTGAGGCAAGGAGTTCACTCAAGGTTTGAGTTAAAAAGTAAACTTCAAATGTAGATTCTGCTTTTCACATCAATATTTTAAATTCTTACTGTATTAAAAAGAACCAATATTAAAGTAAATAAATGAGGAAAAGCTATATACAAAACTGGAGGTATATTATTATCAAAAACCGTGAAAGCCTCTTGCATTTTTATTTAATGCACACATGTAATTATTTAGTAGAGCAACAGAGAGGAGCTGGAGGTGTAGGTCAATGTTAGAGCACCCGACAAGCATGCAATAATCCCTGGGCTTCCATTTCTCAACACTATATAAAAATAAGCTGGGCATGGTGGCACACACCTGTATTCTCAGTATGAGGGAGGCTGAGGCAGGAGGGTTGCCATGAGTTCAAGGCTGGCCACAAAGTGATTTAGGACCAGCCTGGACAAAGTAAGACCCTGTCTTAAAAAAAGAAAAGTATTATATTTGAATGAATCTTTAACTATCAAAAGTAGTTAACAGTGGTATTACTAAAACAGTAATTTGAAATTAGCCCCTTTATTGTATCAAATAGCCCAATATTAAATACTGGTCATACAATCACTTGAAATTCAGTCAGAGAAGGAAAAGCATCAATAGAAACATAATGGAAAACAGAAAACTTTTACCAAGCTAAAAACAAATTAAGTATCATATAAAATCACCCATATTGGTGGGCAGCATTTTTCTTGCTTCCAAATGAAAAGTTAAAATTGAGTTATTTCTATATCATGTGAAGGTATTTCAAGTCCAATTCCTTTACTTTTATAGTCTGAATACTGAGAATTTTGATAGTTTGTTAACTATTGATATAGAAAGGAATGTTACAAGGTATATAGTGTTGAAAAGACACTAACATTCTTGAAAAAAGTCTCCGTTTTCCTCCAAAATACCAAACACAAACAACAGTTAAAAATTATTGAGTGCTTATGTGTCAAACACTGATATTTACCTTCACTTTTTAAAATCACAGTTATCTGTAATTATTCAATTATCCTCCCTAACCTCCACTAATCAAGAGACTCCACAGATTCAGGGACTTCATCTTATTTCTTATTGCATCCCCAGGAAGTAGCATGCCTATCACAAACTACATGATGAATTTATACTTACTGAATACACTAGGATTCTAGATTCTTTAAATATTTTTAACCATTCATTCATGGCTTAGAGAACTATGAAAATGGTACAGAATAGAAAACAGAGTTTATTACTGCAGTAGGATAAGATTTCATTAGTGAAAATTTTAGTTTACATGAATGTATCATATAAAATATATTTCTTACTGTGGGTAACAATTCTTCAAAAAGCCTGAAAAATCAATGCTTTCTGTGCTTATTTTATTTGCTTGTCAGAATTACCCTGTCAATATTATAACTTCTATTATAACAGAATGGAGCTTTCTAGATGTTATATATGTTGTTCAAACGAGAGCACCTATAGTATAGACATCACTTTAACAGATAATCACTCAGAGGTAATGGACTAAGAAAATTTGGATTAACTAAATAAGGTCTGGATAATACTAATTATGACTTGATTTACACAAGAAAACACAGGCCTGAATTTACTACTGGGCTCAGCTATGAATTGACTGTGAGGCTTTTCCCTCTAACTTAACCTCTCCTAGCTTCCATATTTCCATGTATAAACTAGGGATACTCATTAGATTGCCTTAAGTTTTAAACGATTTACCATATGTAAATAGCTTAGGCCAATAAATAGAAACTGATGTGACTGAAATAATTATTGATTTTGCCTCTAGGTCCTGTAAATTAGTGTCAATCCCCTACACCATACTTTAAGCGTGTGGTGCACACATGTAATCCCATCACGTAGAAAGGCTGAATCAGAGAGATCACAGTACTAGCTCAGCCTGAGCAACGTAAGAGTTCGGGAAGACTGTCTTAAAATGCCAAATAAAAAGGCTTTGGGGGATGTAGCTCAGTGCGAAGGCACCAAGGGTTAAATACTGGTACCCGAAAATGAAAAAAAGAGTGTATCAAGAAAATGTTGGATGAAACAGCAAAGTGTGGAAACGGGGCAAATGTGGCATGAAGCCTCTCAAGTATTTCTGTTGGTATTACTTGACAAAGATGTGAAGTTAAGGTCTGGGCACCCTGTTGATTCAGATGACTACAAGACTCAAACGAAACAAGACTGCTTAATCATAAAAACAAAACTACTCCATGCTCCTTAAAGATCAGAGTCACATCCATCTTCATTTTCCGCAGTCTGGCTGAAGCCCAACTGAGATGTTAGGAAGCGTGTCCGGTCTACTCCCACCCAATAACGCGCTGGGTACCTGGGGGCTAGGCACAGAGGTTCGGAGCAACTCACCCCGGAGACTCCGTTGATACTGCCCCAGAATTTCCTCCAGGGTAGAGTTGTCTGGGGACTTCGCCATGCACAGACTTTGGGACCAGAGTTGGGAGCTAGCATGGGAATTGTCCAAGCCACTTCCCCTTCGAAGACAGGCCTACAGACCAGGGAATGCTCGCTGCTTCCCGTCGTTGCTGTCGCTGGGGAGCTTGGAACCCCAGACGGAACGCGTGGGGACTCGCCCTACCCATTAGCGATGGATGATGGGAATTGTAGTTCAATGGCTAAGCATCTTCTGTCTGAGAATCCTTGGAGCCTCCCATCTATACTACAATTCCCAGAGGGCCGCGCGCTCTAGGCGCCCGTTTGCACACCCAGGTGGTCAGAGCACGTTGCCAAGAGACGGGCTTGGATGCTCCGCCCTTGTCCTCTAGTCCAGCCTTGTGGAGTCCCGCCTTCCTCCTATCCTTGAGCAGTCTGGACGACCCAGCTGACAGAAGGGACTCACGGAACCTCTTGACGCTTCTAAATGTGCTCATATACAGTTGATCCCTGAAGCTTCCCGAGGAAGCAAGTAATAAATCTTAAATCTGTGTTAGTTGCCACATCGAGCTAAACGGTCAAGTAAATTTTCAAGAAAAGCAAGCTGTAAATTTTCCAGAGAACCTAGCCTGTGAAGGCGGCCAACACTACAACTCCTAGCATGCCCAGCAAGCTGACCTCAGCATGCTGGCGCAGTTCCCGACGGGAACTGTAGTACTCGCTGGTTGCGGTCCCGGCTACCGCCCGGGTCCTCATTGTTCCAGCTGATTTTCCGGAGGCGCGCCTGCGCAGTGGGAAACTGGGCAAGCGTGGGGGTGAGACCCTCAGCACCAGCCCTTTTCATTGTCTGTGTGTGGCGCCTGCGCAGTAGGAGATTGCTGGATCTGGCAGGCGGAGGGTAGAGGGCCTGGCTCCTCGCCCTTTCCCGAGGCGCCTGCGCACTACGCTGCCGCTCTCTGCCGTTACCGCTATGTGCGGGGCGTGTGTGGAATAACGTTATTGCCCGGCGGAGCTGAAGTGCCCGGAGCTCGGACGCAGCGGTAGCGACCCAGACGGCGGGGACGACCACGACGACGACGACGGAGCGGGGGGCAGGACGGCGTGCTAGAGACTCACGGGAGGCAGCGCGCCCCGCCTCCCCCGTCCGGTCCCCCTCTCCACGGTGAGGGGTAAGTGATGCGCCCCGCTTTCGCCATCGGCGCCGCGGAAGCCGCCGCTGCTCCGCCAGCGTTGTCCCGGGATCGGCCACGGGGCTGCGGGCGCTGCCGGGGCGGGGCGGCGAGCGGGCCGCTTCCCGGTCGCTCCTCGCGGCCTCGGCCGGGGACTCCCATCCCCCACCCGCCGCCGCCCCCGCGCCCGGTCCCGGCTGTCCCCGCCGCTGCCCGCGCTTCCCCTGGGCGCGCCGAGTGTCTTCAGTTCCCTCGCGGCTTTGTGCCGCCTCCCGCTCCCCACCCGCCGTGGCCTCCTGCGAGCGGCCGCCGGGGACCCGATCCCCTCCCAGGCGCACGGCCGCCGGTGCGCCCATCCCTATTGTGTGGCTGGCTGGCTGCGGGGGGTGAGGCGTCCAGGGACTGGGGTGCGGTGGGAGGGCGTGGAAGACGTGGTGTCGCGCACCCTGCCGGGCGGCTGCCACCCCGCGCGGGCTGTGGCTCCGTAGTAAACGGAGGGAGGAGAGAGAGACTGGCTTCCTGGAGGCGTCATTGTCCTACGATTCAAATGTAGCGTTTTCATACAGTTGCCTTTCATTTTATGCAGCGGGGGAAAATAATTGCCTAACACAAGACGGAAAGATGAATTTGCACCCGCAGTCCCACAATGCCTGTTCGCTGGTATCAATGGAGTTTTTGTTTTTCAAAAATATGTGGTAGACAGAGACGATATCGGCTGGCTGGAGTCTGACAGAGTGATCAATGTAAAATTGCTAGGTTGACGATGAAGCCTGGGCCAGGAAGGGGCTGACAACGGGGCTGTTGTGTAGCAGGGAAAGAACCAGCGGGATTGTTTTTTTTATTGGGTGGGTGTTCCTAAGGGAATATGTTAGAATACATGTTTCTCGTTTGTCTTTTAAGCAGTCAAAACAAAAAATGGGCCTGGTATTTTCTGAAATTCATTTTTTTATCCTGTTCATGAAAATTCAGCTATTTGGGAGGAATTTGCTGTAGAGGTAGGGGATATATTTGATTGAAAATGCATGTTTTAAAATTATTTGAATCTTAAGCTTGGTCGTGTGCTGCCGATTCTGCTTAAAACATTCGGAAGACAGAATGAAGCCGAAGAAGGAGTCAGGTGGAGGAATAATGTGGAGAGAGGGACTTATATTGTGAATCTGGTGTCTGCCTTCACTGATAAGACCCTACCCGCTTAGGCTGCAGAGATTGAGGAATTCAGCTCTGTAAAAAGTGCGTGATGACTAACAAGTTACAAACCATTTTTTAAAATAGGTTGGCCATTATTTATTTAAAAAAAAAAAAAGAAAACCAGACCTGCTTTTGGTTCTTCCTCTGCAAATACTGTGGAATTCAGTTGTTTTGGAACAGCAGAGTTTTGCTTGATGGAGACCTAGGGAGACACAGACTGCGGAAGTTGAGGAACTTGCCTGCTCAAGCCAAACTAATGAAAGGCAGAGTCAAATAAAATGAAGGACTGTTGTGCAATGTCACCTCTCCCCTGCCTCTGGTCCTCCTACCCTGCAAAAAATTGTGGAAGGTATCTGTACAAGCTTTTGGAGTAGTCTCTGTCAATGAATTTGATTCTCACAGTTGTATTGATTTAGTCCTTCCCTTTGTGATGTAAAAGTAGTAAATCTACTGAAATGGTAGTTTAGTTTCATGAAGTAACTTACCATGTAAAGAAAGGCGATGCCCTGTTTTTTTTTAAAAGAAGCTATTGCAATATTTTTGTTGCTACTTACTAGTAGCATATTTTAACATTATTTATCGAAATCAGTTTTATTTTGTAATAGTGTAATCAACTGTATGTAAAATGTTTAAAAATAAAATTTCCACATGACAGAAACCTGTGAGTCTCATTTTTCTTTGATTAAGTGACTTATTTTCAACTTAAATATGTGTTTTGAAAAACATTAGCTTTATATTTTTAATTGGGTTGATTTTGCCCTAAAAAGATTTTCACTGAATTACAGTAAGGCGTGTTTTTATATTGTTTTGGTACAGGCGGTTAAATCCAAGGCCTTTGAGCTACATCCGCACACACCTTCCATTTTTGTTTTTGGTCTTCTTGTTATGGTATATGGATTGAGTCCATGGGTTTCAAACTAAGCTACAGCCCAGCTGGTTTTGTTTTTTGACACAGGGTCTTGCTGAGTTCCCCGGGCTGGCCTTGAACTTGGGATCCTCTTGCCCCAGCTTTCCGGAGTGCTGATATTACCAGCCTGTGTCACTGGGCCTGACATTCTTTTTTTTTTTTAAGACATAGGCTTGATAAGTCTCCCAAGTTGTCCTGGCTGGGCTCAGTTTGTTCTCTTCTTGCCTCAGCCTCCTGTGAGTGCTGTGATTGGTGACACTTTCTTTAAACTTTCGTTCTTTTCAATTTCAACCAGTTTTCAACGAACTGTATCTAAGTTTGTGCAATTCTTTTCATTCATACTGTAAATATGTTTTGTTGGTATTTTTCATGGGGACTGTTTAAAAATTATTTTGTATGGAGATAAGTAATTAATTGCATGTTTCCTATTTCAACAGAAGGATGAAATTTGCAGTGTAAACATTAATATTAATGAAGATATTAAGATGCTTTGGAAATGCATGTGCTTACTGATAAATTTCTCAGTATCAATTTCTTGTTCCTACTCATGTGCTAAAAAAAGAGGCTAGATTTTATTTTTGCGTCTACTAACAATGAGGTGGTGCCTATCTTATAATCAGTATGGTATGCAAAATTCTCTTCTTAAAAAAAGTATGTCCTACTATTGCAATTAGTGAGTAGTAATATTTTCTTTATTAAACATTGGGGTGTTAAGCTATGTACTATCCTACTACATATCTGATAGCATGATATTTAATTACAAGCTATATAAAAGTTTAGTATGTCTACAGTTATAAATTAACATACCATTTGAAAGTATTTGTTGAGTAGATAACATTAATTAGTGCAATAAATGTTGATCTGTTTCAGTAAGAAATAGGTTGCTCAGGAGAAATTTTGGATCATTTTTCATTTACCTTGTCAATATGAAGATTCTTAAAATAACTACTCTTGGTGAGTGGGTTTTTATTTACTTAGATACTTCATGAGGGATTTGTTCAGGAATGAGTTAGCCATTTTGAGTTATAAAAAAAAAAGAAAACATCTGTGGTTGATTAAATTGATATATTGTCCAGTTTAGTTGAAACGATTGTACAATACTGTATATTTTAATCACAGTGAATAAGGGCCAGTATGTATAAAGCCTAGTTTTATGTCACAAAAAAGTGGAAAAGAAACCAACAAAGGGAATTTTAAGGAAAAACAGCATAAAAATTACTTATATACAAATAGGAGCCAAGCCCATGGTGTAGGCCTTTATTCCCAGCGCTCTAGGAGGCTGAGACAGAATCAGAAGTTCCACCCTAGCCTAGACAACTTAGTGATTTAAGGAGATCCTGTCTCAAGGAAAAAAAAGGGCTGGGAATGTATCTCAGTGTGAAAGTGATGGAAGGCCCTGTGCTCAGTCTGTAGTACCACAGTAAAAGAAAAAAAAAAAAAAAAAAAGGAAAAGACAATGAGATTGTGTAGAATTAGAATAGAACCCAATACCTGCATTGTTTAAATTTGAAAAGCAAGTGGAAAGTAGCAGAAAACAAGTCATTATTTAAGTATATTATTAGTAAATAAATGATGTGTAAAATATTGCCCTTTGCGACATAAGACTTTTTGAATAAGTGAATACTTACAATGTATAAAACACCTACTATATACCAGGCGGTGTTTGTGTATTAGTTTATGCAATAGTCTTTCTTAGTTATGGTATTATTTTGCCCATTCAAAGTGGAAAAAATTTGAGGCTCAGTGTTAGTGAATAATTGTGTCAGTGCTGTTAAACGTTATTAAGTTGTAGGTCCTGTAACAAAATCTTTGTCTTTTTGACCAAAATTCTTTCTAATTATCTTTTTTTAGTGAGTTAAAAGAGCAGTATTTATTTTCTTAGCTGTGATTCATAAAAGACTACAATTGTAAGGAACTTCACAAGTCATACAATGTGCCACACACTATTAATATGCCTGAAGTGCCGTTAAATCTAGTTTCTTCACGAATCCCTCCCTGGACAGAGGAGACAGTCCATTTAGCTTTCAAAGAGTTTTGAATGGAAAGATGTTGTATAAATTGAGTTCTTATTGCTTTGCTATCTAACTTTTTTTATTGGTTGCTGTTCTGTCTGTAGCAGTAAAATGTAGTAAGATTTTTCTCAATATATTAGGTCTCTCCTACTAGATATTCTGTTTTCTGAATTAAATGGTTTTCCTCTTAAAATAGTGTGATACCATTTTCTTAGCCTTCCTTGTTTCTGTCAGCTGGATTTAGTCAGTTTTGCAAGTGCTACTTCTTTTTCCTTTTCTAGTCTCCATATTTAATCTTGGAGTTACGATCTGAATGTAGGGTGTACCCAAACTATCCCTTATTTCAAGTGGTACACTTGTGTTTACAGTGTACAGATATGTCAACTCTTGAGCAGTAATGTATTTTCTGGTTCTAGGCAAAAGAATAATGTTGTATGGGTTTTCAAGTTGCATTTATGTAATTCGATGAATTATTACTGAGATTCTGTACTTTGTCTAGTATTAGAGTAGCCTTTTTTCTTTTGATATTGCTTGTGGGTTTTTGTTTTAATGTGTTCTTAATCAACAGTCTGGTTTAGTTCTCATTTTGATTTTTGGAAAGTTTACCTGGAAACCACTGATATTGTCAACATAAAACATTTTTACATTTAATCAGGTCTCTTCCATTCTGTGTATATGTGTAGATGATGTTTTTGAAATAATATTTTACTTTTACCCTCTATTAAATTTTATATGCTTGTATGTAGCTGTTCACATTTAAAATTAGTTGAGATCTTCTTGAACTCTGTTTATGTCACGCAGAGGATTAACTTTCCTTACTGACTTTTTGATGTTTATAATTTTAACAAGCCAGATCTCTAATGTCTTCTTCCTGGCCATGTACTGGATATAGCCAAGAACAAAGCCATGCAGATTTATAAGTAGAATAAATATTATATAAACATAATATGCTGGTAGGAGAAAATGATAAAAAGATAGAGAAAACCATTTGTATATTTTGTTTTGTTTTTATTAAGGAGAAAACTTATCTAAAAACTGTTAGGTATCTGAATACAGGGTGTACTAAAACTATCCCTGTCCTTATTTAAAGCAGTACACTTGTGTTTACAATCCAGTAATAAAGGATTTGTAAAAAGCTGAGAGTTGATTGGTGATATGGGTGATTATACAATTATATGACATACAGTAAGGCTAGGTACCATGAAGAACTTGATCAGATCCTGGTGTGGTGGCACACACCTGTAATCCCAGCATTCTGGGATGCAGACGCCAGAGCATTCAAAGTGTGAGCCCATCTTGGGCAATTTAGTGACTTAGTGACACCCTATCTCAAAATTTGAAATGAACTGGTCTAGAGATACATCTTAATGGGTATACCTTGAGTTTTGAAAAAAAAGATGAAATAAATTAAGGTAAAGAGCTAGTGAATGATAGATGACTGCTGTCTAGTTCCTTGCCCTCAAGGGACTGATACATTCAAATGTTTGAAAAAAGTCAGTGTTAATACTAGAGTCAGAGCTAGAGACCTGACTCTGGGGGTTCCTAAGAGACCAGACTTGGCCACCCTTCTCCAATCAGAAAGATAAATGGTGGTGAAATGAGAAAGGAATTTATAATTAACTATGTCCTTACTAGGAATAAATGGCACCAGTGACCTAAATCCTGTCTTGGGGTACTGAAAAGATTTTAGAAATTATAAATTGGAAGGACAAATGCAAGGGGGCAAGAACTGTGCATCATCAAATAACTTTGGTCTAACAGTATCTGACTGATTGTTAGCCTAGTTCTGGATCTGTAAGGCTCTCCTGACATCATTGCTTGAGGGGCACTGTGATTCTTCTCATGACATAGTTATGAGCCTGCAGGGCTGTCTCTTCCCTGGAATTTGGGATATTCTGGGAAGGACTCAGAGAGAGAATAAGTCAGTCAAAAACAGAGTCAGGACAATGATTACATTTTCTTTAATATTTTAAAAAGAAGTAATATGAGCCTGCCACCCCTGTTCTTTCTTACTACCCTCCCTGTTCTAGTGAGTAACTCTTCATTCTTATGTATCCTTCAAAACAAGCAAATACTGGCAGTTGTCATTAAACCTCCATGAGCCTTATTACTCCTGTATCCCCAGGGCAGATGTTTTCACCTGGCTGGGGAGTCTCTGCCTGAGAAAATGACATTTAGCAGACTCGCATTAGATAAGGAAGCAAGTGAGCCATGTTGGTATCTGGTTAAGAATATTTGTTTAGGTACAGTGGTTCTGAGAAAGGAAGAGGGTGAGCAGATGTGGAGAACAAAGGCCGGTGTGACTGAAGGTGAGTGAACAAACTGAAGTGGAGGAGGAATTGAAGTTGGGTAGAGATTTTATAGTTGATTTTATTTAAATGACATGGGAGTTCATTGGAGGGTTTTTTGAGCAGGAGAATGAAAAAAGAATTGATTTGTGATTTTAAAGGGCTCTGACTATTTTGTGAATAGTAAGTTGGAGGAGTTGAAAATATGGGAACGAGGAGTTAAGCCAAGAAGTAATTGGAATGATCTAGCCTAACACATCTAGACCAAGCTGGGTATAGATTGACAGTGCTACTAGTAGAAGTTAACATTCTTAGGTTTTAAAAAATCAGGAGTTTTGGATACATAAAATTAGGAATATTTATTAAATGTTCAAATAGACATTTCAAATGGGCAATAGGATATGTAGTCAGGAATTCAGAGGAGAGTTTGCATTGATGATACTTAGCACGTTTTAAGCATCACTAGTAGACCAGAATAGATCACTTAGGTAGAGAGTTAGTTTGATTATCAGGATTGAGACCTAATACTTTAAACTTTGAAAGTTTAGCAAAAAAACAAACAAAAAGACATCAGGAAGGATTGAAAGATGAAAGATGTGATCCAGGAAGTATGAAAAAATTATAGTGCCCCAGAAGCCAAGGAAAGAAAGAATTGTCAGAGATAGACACCAATCCATCACCTATATAACCTTTAACATCCTGAATACTAGTTAAGAAATTATATCCTTTCAGCAGTGATCTTGAAAGAAGAGTTTCATCAGACCTCTTTTCCTTTTGGTCTATCAACAAGAATGTTCATAATTATTCTCCCCTAGAAACTTCTTAATCTAAATAAAGTCTTGAACCAAGTTTTATTCATAAAGGGCCCATTTCTTTTTTTAAGGAGAATGGGTGTGGCCGATGCTGCTACTTAGTTTTCAGTAGGAGAGGCAGTGATGGTTGATGAGAAGAACTTACTATTAGGAATTGTCTCATTGTGACTGTGTGATATGGAGTATGTCACATGTATCAGAAACTGAGATGTATAAAAGAGCCGTCAACTATAAAATAAAGCTAATGATTGGACAACCACTTCGAAGGTTTTTTCTGATTACCAAATGAGGTGAATGTGAAAAATAAATGAAAGATATAATAAAGCCAGATTATTACACCTCTTATTTCCCCAAGTAGGGTTCTGATTTTATTGTTTTCCTTTTTTTTTTTTTTTTGTGCTGGGTATTGGGCCCCTTGCCTTCACACTGAGCTATATTTCCAGCCCACTTTTGATTTTGAGATAGGATCTTGTGGAGATGCTAATTTGCCCAATCCTCCTGCCTCCCCCTCCAGAGTGCTAGGATTATTATAGTCCTGCAGCACTGGACCCTGGCTTATGATTCTACATTCTTATTGTTAACATTTGAAGAAATGTTTGCACAATGACAAAAATACTTTTCATTCTGACTCTGTAGGAGGTTTTTTTGTTTGTTTGTTTGTTTTACTTCCTGTTGATTCCATCCCTGTAGATAGTTTTGCACATCATTTCATATAGTATTTTGGGTGTGAAGAAAAGAACATGATGTTAGCAAGAGAAAAAGAACAACCAGGAATAAGAGAACACTTTTTCCAATCCTAAGCAGTCCTTTAATTCCAAACAAGAGCTAAATGATGAGAGTGAATGCAGAAAAAAATAAGGAAGGATTCACTTTTTTCCTGGCCAACGAAATCTTCCCTCTTTTGTCTTGGCTTCTATTTGGAAGATGTTCTACTGTCACATGTTGGTGGAATAGAAAAAATGGACAGTCCAAAATGTAGAGGTTAAAGTCTTGAGCTCCAGGCAGTGTTAAGAGCATTGCTTTTTAAATTATATGTTGTTACTTCATTCTCTCCGTTTTTTTTTTTTTTTCAGAAGAATTAATTTGGGAGACGAGATTTTTGCTTGTTTTCTTTAACGGGATTTGCATGTATTGTTTCTGTTCTAGTTTTTTTTTAATGAAAAGTCTTAAATATGTAAGAAAGTTGAAAAACTCTCACAATTACTGTTTATATACCAATAGTCTTGATTTTACAACTAATATTATGCTAGATTTATTACCTGTGTTGTCATTTGTCTTTCTAGTTGTCCCTTTATTTTTTATTTTGATATATTTAAATTGCAGATACCAGTGCTTGTTTGTGTGTGTTTAAGAAAATAGTTCTTAAGTTATTTAAGCCTAGTGGTATTTCAGCTTTAAGTTTTCTGAATGTTTTCTATAGCATTGTTGAACTATTTTTAGCTAGTTCCTGTTATATAAAACAAGTGACAAGTGAAAACACTGTTTTCTGGTCCACTGGCAGTAGTAGTGCTCACTGATTCTATAGAGTTTGCTACCAGTGTTGAAAAATGTTGATAGTGATGGCACTGAGTTGCCTCTTTTTTGGTCAGTTGGGGTGAGGGGGGAAGGCACGTGCGCGCATGCGCGCGCGCCTGTGTGTGTGTGTGCGTGTGTGTGTGTGTGTGTGTGTGTGTGTGTGTGTGTGTGTGTGTGTTGTGTGTGTGTGTTTAAAGAATAATGGCAGGTTGAGGGGTTTTTTTTGTTTAAGCTGAAGAGCTATTTAAAGAATCATACTATTTCACTGATCTTGAATATCTTTCATCTGGAAGTTTTTCAGGAGAGTTAATTTGGGAGATAACTTTTTTGAAATTTTTTTTACTTGTACAAGGACTATGTGTATCTTTATTGGTCTTTTTAAAATGAAAAGTCTTAAATATGTAGGAGAGTTGAATAACTTTCATAGTGACTGTTCAGATTCCCATAGTCTTGATTTTCGTCTCTAATATAAAGTTTTTCTTAGTAGCAAATTCAGTAGTGAATTATTTGTTCTAAATTTTACAACTCATTACCTTCTACGTTTACTAGCTCCCTGCCCTTTGCCTGAGTGAGAAATCCTATGTTGGGCTATTCAGTGAAATTAAGAGCCTTTGGTTGTGTTGAGAGAATCCAGTTTTGTTCTGTGATACTCAGTGGTGTATAACAAATTCCAGAATGTTAAGAATCTATTACAAAGAATTAAGAATTTAAGCTTTGTGGACCAGAGAGGTAGAACAAAGAGAATGCAGTTAAATGAAGTAAAATTAAGTGAAGTAAAAAAAAAAATTTAGAACTTTGGGGCGTGGAGCCTTAGGATAAGCACATGGGGCTGTTTGGTGGCGAACAGAAGCAGGTACAATGATTATTGGAAATAACATCTAAATCATAATTTCTTGGTAGAATCTGGCATCTTTTTGCTAGAAGCTACTCGGTTAATTCAAGCTGATTTCCCTACATCTCAAATATAAAAACTGAAGGTAGGAATATTTCATCAGTGAATGCTGTCTTGACAACCATTTCTTTCATCACCATCTCAGTGTCAGATTTTATCACTGAAATTTTTAATATCTGATTTTTTTGCCCACTCACTTTTGAGCCCAATTTGTGTAGTTCTTGTGACAGTTAAGTTTAATTGATACCTTGTCTGAACTGAGAGCCTCTTGGTAAGATGATTGAATCATGGGAGAGCAGAAAGAAAAAAAAAAGCAAAAAAAAATGGCCTGTTGCTCAGAGGTGGCATTGTCTAGGTCTACTCACGAGTAATGTGCAGAATTGACGTAAGGACAAGAGGATGCTTTCATTAACCCATAACACTTTTATAAGGGAGCAAATCCCATTGCTTTCTGCAGGCCACATATCTTAAAACAGTTACGAGTGGAGACTAAATTTCAACATGAACTTTAGGAGGATTGCTCACCTTCAGATCATAACAGAGATTCAGAGGAACTGGAGGATGTAAATGTTATATGTGGTATGTATAGAAGGAGAGAAAAGAGGGCTGGACAGGAAAGAAAGATATGATAGAAGAAAGAAAAAGTATTAGAAGGTAAACTTTTTTACATGATAATGACTGAAGCTCAAAGTATTATTTGTAATCAAATTTTTCTCTAATTAAAAAGTTACAGTGAGATACATGTAATGTAAAATTTGCCATCTTAAACTTATTAAATATATCACTATGATCCATCTTTGTAACTTTTCATCCAGTAAAACTGAAATTTTTTTATTTTTATATTTTTGAAACAGTGCCTTGCTTTGTAGTCCAGACTGGTCCTGAACTCACTAGGTAGCCCAGGTTGGCCTCAGACTCACAATTCTTCTGCCTTGGCCTCCCAGATGCTTGAATTACAAGCCGGCGACACCATGCTCTGTTTATTTTGTGCTGGGAAGTAGAATCTAGGCCCTGCACTTGATAGGAAAATGCTTTAACTGCTTAACTACACCTCCAGCTTGTAAAAAATTCCATAGTCATCATATAATTCCCCGTTGCTTTCATCCCTCAGCCATGGCAGCTACTGTTCAGCTTTCTGTCTTCAAAATTTTGAGTACCTCACATAAGTGAAATCATACAGTACTCCTTGCTGCTGGCCTAGTTCACTTACCATAATGTCCTCCAGGTTGGTTAATGTTGCTGCATAGGTCAAAATTTTATTCCTTTTTAGGAATGAATAATATTGCATTATGTATATTTACCATATTTGGTCATCCATTCATCTGCCCGTGCACCCTTGTTAATGCCATGTATTAGCTATTAGCTATTGATGTCAATAATCGTTAATCTACTTGGCTACTTTTTTTCAGTGCAAGGTTTTATACTGAGCTACTTGTCCAACCCATTTTTTAAAAAATATTTAGTTGTGCTTTGAGATGAGGTCTCACTGATTTGCTAATTTGCCCGGGTTGGTTTTGAACTTTGAGTCCTCCTGTCTTAGCTTCACAGAGTTCTGGGCTCACAGGCCTTTGCCACCAGGATCGACTTTGGATGCTTTTTAGCTTTAAAATTTTGGAAGCTTTTCTCCCAATCAAGTAAGATGTCAGTGTTTTTTAAGCTAGCTATGGCTGGAGAGTCCTTCCCTTAATAAAGTTCCTATGTTTCACCTCAGAAAAATCACATCACGGCAAACTTTTACATACCTCATAGTATTCTGTGAATGACAGACCTACTCACTTAAAAGAAGAGATGAAGAGCTGCAGTATATGAAAGTCTAAGCTTACAGATATAGTAATAATTTAAATAATTTTAGTTAAAAATGAAAGACCTGGTTGCTTATCTAATTTACTAATTAATTAGAAAACCACAATGAGGCTACCCTCATAAATGAAAGTATAAAGCTCTGTATGTTTATTAGATTAAATAAAAAAATTTTCTTTCCAACATATATTATCAACCTGTTCTGCATTTTATGTGGTATAGGTATGAAGTATTTAGTTACAGCCATCCTTAATAAAATATATGACTTCTGTTTGTATAGAACTGAAGTAGCTACAGCAACTACTAGCCATGTGTGATTATAATAAAGTTAAATAAAATTTAAAATTTATCTCAGTTGCATTGTATATATTTCAAATGTTCAGAAATTTTCATGTGACCGGTGGCCATTGTAGATGTACAACATTTCCACCATCATAGTTTTTTTTTTTTTTTTTGCAAAATGCTGGCATAGAGATATTTTGTAAGCATTATAATTTAATATGAAGGTAAAAAGAAAAATTGCATGATTTGGGCTGGTGACTAGCAACATTATTGCACAGTAGAGTATATTTCTGAAATGTGCATAAAATACACTCTTGCTTAAAATATACTCTTGAGAGTTTTAGTTATTCTACACCTTGAAGTTTCATTTCAATTTTTATGTGTTAACTGTTGCTGTGATAGAAATCACTTATACCTACCTCCTTGAATCGAAAACACTTGTCTTTCAGGGTCTTATTACTGATTCTTAACTCATACTGCTTTCTTCCCATTGTCACACCCTCCTCCTAGAGTGTATTTTCTTTTCTTTAAAACTTCTTTGTGCACCTTTTTTTCTGCTGCAGTACTGTATGACCTGATAAGAGTTTTGCAGATTGAAAATGACTCATTGAACTTAGAGATAACATACATTTTTCCAGACTCCTAAGAGTTCTGATTCATATCATACTTTAATTTATTGAATTTTCTTCATTTCTTTCAATTGGTTAGCTGATTTTAATCTCTAGTTTTAGTAACATTTTCTGTGTACCCCTCAGGTAATGAATCTTGGGGCTTGCTTGTGGCCAGACAGGAAGTTAAGAGGTAGACTGAAAAGAGGCTGAATTTTTCATAAACTATCAGTATGTATTGCCCAAAAAGGTAGTATCAGAGAACACTAGGTAAAAATATGTGGCTTACTGTTAGTATAGTCTTACTCGGCCAAATGTGAGAGTGTATGAATTATTGTCACTCACCCACCACACACAAACACACACACACATCATTTTAAGGTGTACTTAAGAGAAAAAAGGAAATAATGGCTGTAATTTTACCCTGTCAACTTGGTCCCTGAAGGCCCAGGTTTAAATCTTGATGTTTCTGATTTATGGTTACTAAATATGTGACCTAGAGTAAATCTTTAACTTCAGCTTTCCTAGGGAAAAATGTTTCTCACATGCCTGTTTTAGGAGTTAAATGAAAGAATGCAAATATTATATAAGAACTAAGCACAGTTTCAGTACAAAGGAGATGTTTGATAAAAATGTGATTCTCAGCTTAATTGATTTGTTGTGTAAAACAAGATAGTGTTTTAAGAAGAGTTGTATAGTTGTACCAAAGAAAGCAATTCAGACTACAGCGTAAACTGGAGAAAACTTGGTGACAACTTTTAGTGTCTAAATAGCTTAAGCAGAAAGTATAGCATGCTTTCTTTTAGTGTCTTCTTTAAGCATTTTATAAAAAGGATTTTTATAAAAATATTTCTCAAATTGCTAGTTTTTTATATTTAAGTCTTATTTTGAAATGATGTAAAATCAGATACAGAATATGAGGCTAGATTTTTGGAATGTCAGTCTTCATTTATTTTCATAAGGGACATTTTTTAGCTTTAATACTATTTCAGGTTTAGGTTGTAAATTACATTTGTTCTTGGTACATATTTGTTGTAACTGCTTTGTAAAAAGCAGTTCATAATATATGTGGCATATAATCAAGGTAAAATATGAGCATGAATTCCAGAATTGCTATGAGTATACGAGAGCAGAAATTTTCCCAGCGCTGTGTTTGTTAACATGAGCATGGAGTAAGTATCTTGATAGGAATCCAAAAAAAGCACAGCTGTGGATTTATTTTTTTGGAGTAACTGTACAAATGAGGGTGGAGATTTAAAAAAATAACTGTTTCCCATGAGTATATTTCATTATCTGTCCCAGATCAAGTTAGTTATATAACAGAGCTGAATTTTTAACGTGATCTAAGCATGTATCGTTTTCTCAGATTTTTCCTTGACCACTCAGCCTAAGGAACACCACCCTAAAACTATTAGGGTTTATTAGCTGTTTATTTTTTTTTCCTTTGGAATTTTGCCAAAGTTGTCTCATCCACTCATTTAGCTATTTGGCTATTCTAGAAGATTAGGAACTCTATCTTGACCTCCATTTTCTTGTGATACTTGTGAGTTAAGAAAAAATGAATTAGCTTATTTTATAATACCCTATAACACTGCAGTTGTCTTGTGTGGTTGATGTACATTTCCATTTCCCAGAACTTTAGTAATTATAGATTTTAATTATAGACAATTATATATTTGCATATTAAAATTTTAATATGTTATTTCAAATACTGATATATGAGGTTCTTAGAACAGCATAGTAAGTGGTCCAAAAAATGCTACATATTACAAGTAAAATATTTCAGAAAATTGAGTCTGTTTGTTTTTATAGCATATAACTGCCACCATGACTCCTAGTTCTTACCTGAATTGCAACCTTAATCATTTTTTTTTCTTTTTCACAAATATATAGTGTCAGAAGGCAGAGACTTTTATTGTGAAGAATGTTTTCTGTTAGGAATTTTTAATGAGGAGGAAAATTTGAAATTAGGAATCTTAAACTTACACATTGTAAAGAAGTTTTTCTTTAAGTACTTGAAATGATCAGATAAATAGACTAATATAAGTTACAAAAACCTGTATGCTGGGTCATGCATTGTCTCAGTGAATTCACTTTAGTCTATAAGCTTTGCTGTGGTTGAAATGACAGTTTGAAAAAGTAAATGGTGGTATTGGATGGCAAGAAAGGGGTTAAAACCCGTAAAGCAGTGGAACTCCTCTGTTAAAGCCATCCTGGTCAGCTAGTACCCAGCTCTCATAAGATAATATAGCAACAGTGATCAAAACTACCCAAACAGAACAAACCTTTCATGTAAAACCCATTTATTTTCCCAATAACCTTGATTCATCTCTAAAAGTTAATGTGTACAGACCTCTGCATCTAAAGCCAAAAATAGCCTGTGAAGCAAGAGGCAATTGTCTTGTCAGGTTGTATCTGTAGACCTTATACAGGCACTTCAAGGTGATGGGTGTTCTGGAGAAAGACAGTCTTTAGATAATCACATTTGCTGCCTAGACCCCTTTTTTTTTTTCACGTCCTCAAACCCTTATAAAAATTTCAGTCTCTCACCCAGACGGATGGCATATTCCCCTCTCAGAGGCTAGCCTGCTGCTCACTTGACAGTATACTCTGACTTCGCATGAGCTGTAGTCTTTAATTCTTGGTGGGGAAGATTTTTTTTTACCGCCTGCATCACCAGCTTTCTACTCCATCTATCACAGCCAGAAACATGTTTATGTTTTCATTTGTTCTGTGAGGAAAAAGTATGTAATTCAGGAAACAATAATTAAATGTGGGCCATACCTTTACAGGTCATTGTTAAATCTTCTGTGCCTTTTTTGTGCCAAAAGAAAAGTCACATGGATGTGTAAGTAATAATATTTCATCAAAATGATGATGTACCTGTTGAAAACATTTTCTCTTGTTAGGTAAATAATATAAGGCCAGCTATCTCTTTGTCAGCAGTACCAAAAGTTGTAGAATTAAGAGGAGATTTATTCTCTCTGAATCTGTCTGGTGATTAATTAGCTCGCTGATTTCCAGAGTGTAAGGGTGGATTGTCTGTAATGTGTTTTAGCTTAATTAATTGCATACAATGATCATATAATAGTTTTTTCCCCCACAGACTTATAATCTGAGTAAACTAGTTTTTTTTTTTTTGTCATGGTTGTAAAATGTACTCTTTTTGTTGTCGTTGTTGTAACGCTACACTGTGTCAGGCTAATGCTTTGTTTTTTGCCTACTATTGTAGCTATTACAGCATGTAAGAACATTTGCACCTCTCTTGTCATCCTTACAAATTTGAACTGTATGTGACCAGACCCAACATTTTTTTTAACATCAGGTAATCAAAGGAGTATACAATATTGAAACATAAACGTGGTGAAGCTCTATGCTGTGCTTAACAACACATTTATTTATTTATTTATTTATTTATTTTATTTATTTTTGTAGAATTTAAAACATAAATGTTGAAATTTAATCTATTAGGTCCTGAAATGAAATCTGATCTAGTAGGAGAGTTAATACTTGAAGTTAATTATAGGTCAAGGAACATGGAAGTGTGGGCAGTGTTCACATTTATCTGACTTCCAAATACTTGGGCTTTAAACATTTTGCCCCATAACTTCCAAAAAACAAAGACATATGTAACAAAGAGATAATGTCAGAAGGACACAACTAGGATTTAATACCCAGATTTAATTGCTATCATAAATGAAATCACTGATTTGTACCTTCTGTGGCCGAAAATTTCCAATTATCCTAATTTGAAGACTTGCAGCAGATCCACATTTGCTCATTTATTCACAAAAATGCTGTATCATTCACTCACTGTTGGAAAAACATTTAAAAAGGTCTGGGATACAGGTAAAGAAATTCCTTTGTATTGCACTTACATGCTGACTTAGAATGATACCATCTCCTGTCCTCATGTTACTCTGAAATAATGACAACTTCCTGTTTGTTCTGGTACTGTAGGCTTACCTTTGCCTTGGTGTCTCCTGACGACCATTCCCAACAAGACTGAGTTCCTTGAGGGTTTCTTTTATTTGTTTGACATTGTGTACCGTGCATATTCAGAGTCTGGAGACATGTTTTTCTGCCTTTGATGAGCTCTTTAAATAGAAACAATGGTGAAGTTACAGTACAATATTATTAAAACTAAAAATTGTAAAAAAAAAAATGGTATAATGAATGTTCAGGCTGCTCCTAAATTCAGTATGTATCCTAGGCTGGCCTCAAACTCAGGGCAGTCCTCCTGCGTCTGCCTTACCAGTGCTGGGATTACAGGTTGTGAACTCCTCCCACTCCCTCTTCCCCCAACCCTGCCCCAGTTTATGTAGTGCTGGGCATTTGGACTCAGGACCTTGCACTTGCTAGGCAAGCACTGTAATCACTGTGCTCTTCCGCTAGCCCTGTATTTCTTAATAGGCTTTACTATATTTAATGTTGAATTACAATTTTATGTGATGTTTATTCTTTGGAAGTAAACTGTTGTCTTTTATACCCAAAACACAATATTTAGCATTGTGTTGATTATTCAAATGTTATTTGTAACTCTTAGGACACTGAATCTGCTTAGAGTTAACAACCCCCAGTAGTATACAGATTAATTACGGTTAATGCCTGGTGAGTCAATATAGGCATGTAGTCTAGTCCCTAAAATCTTACTAGCATGTTTTTTGAGCTGTTTTTATTCTTTTAACTATTCTTTTTTAGTCTTTTAAATTCCTCATTAGATAATTTTTTTCTATTACATAGTAAAGTAGGATAGAAAGAAAATACACAGATAATGTAGGAAGGAAAAAAGGAAAATTATAAGTTTAAAATTGTGGTTTTAGGAAAAACTGTAGCTTCAGGACACAAAAATTACTGTAGTTTTTTTTTTTTTTTTTTCCTCAGCCAGGAAACTCACTTTTAAAAGTTTTTCCTTAAGGATCTTTTCTTTCCTCCCCAGTATTGAGGATTGAACCCATGATCTTGGCTGTGAGTTACATCCCTATCTCCTTGTTGGTTTTTTGTTTGTTTGGTTTTTTTGTGTGTGTGTGTGTGTGTGTGTGTGTGTGTTGGGGGAGGGGGGGGTTGAGAAAGGGTTTTACTAAGTTGCTATGTTGCCCAGGCTGGATTAGAATGTGTGGTCCTCCTGCCTCAGCCTACCATTTCCTCAGGGGTCTTGAAGATACAGTAAGCTTTGACTTGGCTTTTCACCTGTAAATTGCACTTCCCAAAAAAAGAGGGCAACATAATCTCAACTCTGGATACATGTAACTGATTTGCATTCTAACATAGCCCTCCAGATGGATAACCTGGCAGACAGTAGGAATAAGTATCCATCTTGAGAGCACATCCAGGTGCATATAAAATATCCTAATCTCTGACATAGTATGCCTCTCTCTTTAGGGCCCACACACTATTCCCTCTGAGTGTGTACTTTTAAAATTATGGCTAATAAACCTTATGCCTCCTACTGATGCAACTTGGAAATTCTTCTGTAATAGAAGTCACTGCACGTAAAGTCTACCCCATGATTGGGATGAGTAGAGATTTTCCATCTTCACTTTGAGGATCCCCTTTGGACTATGTCTGGTGACAGTTGTATCAGATTCCTTTTCTGAATTTAGAGAAATCCAGTTTTCTTATTTTAATTTGATTTTTAGTTTGGAAGAATGATACTTGTTTTTAATAGTTATGTCTGAACTCTGTTAAATTCTGCTGCCTACCAACTGAGATTCAAAAGTAGCATAAGTAAAGCCTACAGAGTGACGAAATTTGTATCTTAAAGCATATGAGTAGGAATGTATGTACAGGTTGAGTATCCCTCATCCAAATGCTGGGGACCATAAATGCTCTCCTCTGAGTTTTTCAGATTTTAGAATGTTCGCGTAAGTTCTACTGGTTGAACATTTCTAATGTGAAAATTCAAAAATCTGAAGGTATGCTTCTGAATGTTACTGGCTGCTTAGGACATATGCTTGGGTTTGTTTCCTTGCTGTTAGCCGCTGACCAAATCAAAGGATGCCGTTTTCGTGGTAATTAGAATAAAAAATTTAGTTAAAGCTAGCTCCAAGGACATTGAGGACCCCATTTACCTCAAGTCGTTATCTCCTTATATGGAAGTATTCAAGAGTTATAGCAAGAAGCTGAAGTGAAGGGAACACAGAGATAATGTACTGCTCTCAGTTTCCTGTATCGCTTCCAGCTTCTTCACTGTTGATTCTTTCTATGTGGAAGAAAACTAGCTTTTGACCTCCTGGGCCAGCATCTGCATATTTTGCTCAGGGTAGCTCAGCAAATTAGTCTGGGGAAGTTAAACAGAAAGGAGAGGGAAAAAAGGTAAGTCTAAGTTTGCTTTAATCACCTCATCTTCTGTTCTCCTCTCTTGGTGAAAAGGAAGCTACTAGCCTCTGACCTCCTGGGGCCAGGACCTGCCTGTTCTGCCTCGGGCTGAGGAGGTGTTGTTGCTCAGCAGGTTGGAGCAGCTGCTTATCTCTAAAGGAAAAGAAAATATAACTTTTTAAGTTCAACTTTATTATGCTAATTGCAAAAATCTGAAACTCTGAAAATCATGTTGGTGTTCACACTTCAAGATTTAAGATTCTATACCTATATTTTGTTCATAGAAATTCTGATTCAAATTTTATTTTAGGCCAAGCTACAAGACATGTTTGTTATTTTTAAGGCATTGCCTGAGAAAGTACAGCTGTTAGAATAAAAAATAATCATTGATAAGAAAAGAGACAACAAAAACCATAGAATATGAATACAGGTGTCAGAAAAATAGAACTATATAGCAGTAGACATATACAGCCATATTCCATATTAAATTCTGAAGAAATAGTTATTTATTGTTGGTAACACTTCTTATTAGTCACTGATAATGGTAAATTGAATATTCATTTTTTGACATGTAAAACGTATTTAAATGTGAAGTATATATTAAATTATTTTATCTAAAATGACAAAGCTGAGAACTGGTATCAACAGTGTAAGTAAATAATTTTGACTTTGTGATCACAAGGTCTCATGTCAGTTACTCAGCTCTATTTACTAACTTCAAGACCAGCTTGGGCAATTTAGTGAGACTCTCCCTGTCTCAAAAAAGGTAAATAAAAAGGCTAGGATACAGCTCAGTGTAAAGTTCTTATGTAGCGTGCATGAAGTCCTGGGTTCTCTAAGCACTAGCAAGAGAAAAAGATAGTATCTGTTTATAAAAATTATTTACTTCTTTCCAACTTGGATATCCTTAATTTTTCTTCTTTGATTAATTGTTTTGACCTCTGTTACTATACTCAGCGAAGTTGTTAAGTTAGGCCTGATTCTTGTTTTTTCTTGATCTTAAGACAAAGGCTTTCAGTCTTTTAGTGTTGACTACTGTGTCAAGCTGTGGGCTTTTCATAGCATTCTGTATCATAGTGAGAAAGTTCTTTTCTGTTCTTAAATTTGTAATGTGTTTTATCATGAGCGATTTGAATATTGTCCAGTGCTTTTTTCATATTAATTGAGTCATCCTATACTGGTAGCACTTACTGATTTTTGACCAGAGCATGAAATTTGAAGCATGATATTTGAAAGTTTCAGAATTTGTTTTTGGGCCTCCAAAATTCTACTGATAAACAATTTTCTCATTGTGCCATTCTCTTCTCATTCTGTTACTGATTTTTTTGTTTGCTTTCACCTTCATTCTGATTGTATGCCTCTTTAACTAGCACTGCCAACGTTCCTTATTTTAAATTAGTTCATGTTAGTGATATAGAATGAGATTTATCAGTATATCCATGTATCATTTTTTATTTTTTATCATCATTATACTCTTACCACCTTTCTCAAAAGTTTAAGTTCTAGCGTTCTGTCATTATTTGTTTATAATGTTTCTTTTAATATAGATTGTTTATAAGAGAAAATATATGACATTTAACTTTTTGAAACTGGCTTATTTTGCTTAGTATTTATTTTCCTGTAAATGGCACGATTTTGTTCTTTGTGTATGTATAATACTCCATTGTGTATATATGCCACTTTTTCTTTAATGCAGTTATCTGCTGATGGGAATCTAAGCTGCTTCCATACATTAGTAGATTGTGAATTGTGCCAAAGGTTAGTAGATTATGAATTTACACATGGCTAGGCATTTATCGCTGTAATGTGTTCTCCTTAAAAATTTCCCCATTTTTTCTATACTGGGTATTGAACCTAGGGCCTTAGGCCTGAGCTACATCTAAACCTGTAGCCTATTTTTTAGTTTTCATTTTGAGACATGGTCTTGGTAAGTTGCCGAGGCTGAGCTCAACTTGCCATTTTCCTGCCTCAGACTCTCCAGACAGCTGGGATAACAGCCCTTTGTTCCCACACCCGGCTGCTGTCCTTAATTCTTTAAGGAATATACCAAAGAGTGTGTACCTAGATCAGATGGTGTGTGTACCTTTAGTTTTTTTTGAGTAATCTCCATATTCATTTCTGTAATGGTTGTGTTATTTTACATTTTCATCAAGAGAGTAATATGATTGCTTCCCCCTTCATTTTTGCCTGTGTTCTTTTTTTGTGGGGAGGTTTTTTTTTTTAAAAAAAATTGTATTGTGGACCCAACCCAAGGCCTTCCAACTGAGCTACATCCCCATTTCATTTTTATTTGATTGATTGACTGATTGATTGACTTTTGGTGATACTAAGTATTAAACAGAGGGCCTTCACCCTGAGTCTTATCTCCAGCCCATTTTTAATGTTTATTTGAGACAAGATATTGCTGAGTTGTCCAGGCCAAGTTTGAATTTGCAGTTACCCTGCTTCAGCCTCCTAAAGTGCATGGATTAGAGGCTGGCACCAATGGGGTTCACAGCTACTTTTTGATTTTTGAGGCTAATTTTGATTTTGAACTTGTGATCCTCCTGCCTTAACCTCTCAGAGTGCTAGGATTACAAGCCAAAAATCCTTCTGTGTCGTAACATCCTAAAGTGTTTCATCTTTTTCTTTTAACATTAAATTTCATAATTCAGGAACTCGCTTTTAAGTCTTTTTCTATTTGGAATTAACTTTTGTTAGGTGGTGACAGGTAGTATCTTTTTTTTGTAATGGTTACCCAAATTTCCCACCAGATTTTATTAAAAAACTTTCCTTTCTCTAATGTGTGTTCTTAGAACCTTTGTCAAATCAGCTGGCTATAGATTTGTGTGTTTAGACTATTTCCTTTTATTTATCAATGTGTCTGTTTTTATTTCAGCACTGTACGCTTGCGATTGCAACAGCTTTTTAGTTTATTTTAAAGTGAGGTGGTATATTTTCTTGATATTAGTCCTTCATTTCCTTGTTTAGGTATTCTCCTAGGTATTTAATTTTTTTGTTGGGATATTGAAAATGGGAAGACTCTTCAGTAGATGACATCACAAAATGGAAAGACATCCCCTGTTTTTAGGTAGGCAGAATCAATGTAGTCAAAATGACTATACTGCTAAAACTGATAGACAGATTTTAGTGCAATTCCTATCAAAATACCAACAATTTTTTTCCCAGAACTTGATAAAATGATCCTTAAATTCATACGGAATGAAAGGAGACCTTAAAGACTGTTTTTTATTTTTTCTGGAGCTCAAATTGAAATTTTTGTTTCATCAGAAATATTTTAATTTTTGATTTATCTTGGAAAATGGCTTTGCTAGATACAGAATTTACGGTTGTCACATTTTTATTTCACAACTTTAAATATTATCTTCCTATCTCTTTAGTTTCCAAGACAAATATCAAGTATTTACCTCGTTGAAGATTCTTGTGCAAAAGAGTCTCTGTCACTGTTTATAAAATTCTGTTTCTTTGGAATTTGACGGTTTGACTGTGTGTCTTTGTGTGGATCTGTTTGCATTTATTCTGCTTGGAGTTTGTTGAATTTCTTTGATGTATATGTTGATAGCTTACCTCAGATTTGGAAGTTTTTTTTTCCTTTGTATCTTCAGCTATCACTCAGTCTTATACTAGGTGAAAACTGATGCTTTACAAAGTTTTCTGCAGGTGTTTTGTCCTTATTATGTGTGATGACTAGTCTATGAGTGACCTAGTTTTTTGTTGTTGTTTTTTAAACACGATTTCCAAATGAAAGAAAAAAATCCCACTGTCTCTATAAATTCCTTGGGAGCTGGCTAAGCCCATGAGGGTGAAAGCAGTGGTGGCAGCCTTTGTGCTGACTCTGTAGTAGTGAGAAGTTGCAGTCAGAACACAGACTGCTATTTGAAGTCTAAATCCTTGTTGGCTACTCAGGCACTGGCAAGCCACACCAAGAGTGTGCAGACTGTCTCCAGGTTGCTCTTGGGAGAAAGAAAATGAGTGGTAACTGCTCCCATAAGAAAAAATTAAAATTTTGGAGCCTCTTCAAGTGCACATTAGAGGTTCAAAATGATTATTCAGCTAGTTTCTATTTGTTATATCTTTAGATTATATCTTTTTTATAGATAAGATTCATGAAGTGCAAAAACTTTTCAGTTGCTTAAAAAGTATAAGTGACTGACATTTTAGAGTAATCTAAAAATTCTGGAAATAAATGAGACTGCTTTCAGATCTGATTAAGATTTTGGTCATATTTTGTACAAGTTACAAAGTCAGAGACCCCTGTGCACCATTTAGAGGAGCCTGCACTGGAGCATATGCCTTGCACCTGAGGAAACTATCAACCAGTTTGCATTTCTTCCACATGTAGTATAGATTTTAGTAATATTAGAAGAAAAAGATTATCCTGATCCTTAGAGAACTATTGGAAAGCTGAATCTAAGATTAAAAACAGATGCCAGCTTTGTGTTGTGTCATATTCCCTTATACAGAAAAAGCTATTAAATGGACCCAAGGTCATTGGCCTCACCCAGTAAACATTAATGGTTCACTTCTTGAATATTTCATGTGTTCTTTTTGTTTTACAGAAAATTTTAAGTTTTAAGCCTCATTAGAAGTGAAAATAAATCTTTAAAAATACTATTTTAATTTTAAATTATTTTATGGAATTGTATGAAAAGTTGTATTTATGAAATTCTAATACATACCTATATATTACATAGTTATGCTACAAATTACCTAAATATTTGAGGAATGATTTGAAGCATTTTAATATTAAAGATTATTCTGTAACATGAATAATGCTTTTTTAATAACTGATTTTGCTATTTTAAATTGTTCCAGCTGTCCATGCTTGGGACTGTTGTTTGAGTTTTATTTTACTGTAGCTTTTTCGTTGTTGTTGTTGTTTGATTGAATATGTCTGATCTACTGACCTATTGGCCTACTTCTTTGTGTAGCATTCAAATTTTTTTATTCCTTGTAAATTTGGAATGAAAGGAATATGCTATGGGTACTTTTTTCTGGTAAAATTTTTGTCGTTATTTGTCTCAGTAAGAAATGATATTTTCGGAACCAGAGAAAGAAATGCTGAAAACCAGTGTGACAGACAGGCAATCAAAGACTGACAACATTTGTATTACAGAGTTGAGGAAATGGAAATTTTAAGAGTTTATTTAAATTGACCATATTAAGTAAGTCTAGAAAGGAGTGAAACTTGATTGAGCTTTATATAAATTATAAATTTACTGTGGTGAAATGTATTTGTTTTGTATATGAGTAGATTTATAACATGTAGGATTTTTACCTCATAAAGTTCTACATGTTATAGGAGATTGTTTAGTGTTAAGGTATTTTTTTTTTTTACAGAGCATTTCATTCCACTATGATTTAGTTTCCTTCTAATTCAAATGCAGCATAAATACTTCATGGAAAGACAATTCTCAACATAAAACTCGAGTAGGTGCTAACATTTTTCTCATTATACAGAAGAGGAAGCCTAAGGTCATGCAGAATACCAGTAGTGGAGCCAGTGTTCAGACTTCTCGCTCAGTCTTCCTCCAAACTAACAAAGCTGTATTCTCTAGAACTTTTCCTTTGCAAAGCTCAATTTGCAAGCTACTAGAAGTCCTTTAAAGAGTTGATGGGGGTCAAAACTTTTTTCATAATAATATCAAAGGTGGTTTTTGCCATTTTTTGTTATGTTGGGGTTGGCTTTGATAGCTCAAGAACAGTGCTAGTAAAGTTGTTGGCTCATTAACATACATTGACACTAGAGTATGGTCAGCTGCTGTAACATTTGCATTTAAAAAAAATTCACATTAAAATTTTATTTAATGAGGTGGTAAAAATTATTAACTGTATTAAAACTTGACCCATGAGTCACATCTTTTTAATATTATGTATTGACTAAATTAAAGTGGACACAAAATACTTACATGGTATACCTAACTAGTATGGCTGTCTTCCGGAAAAGGTGCTGTATTGTTGTGACTTTGTGTAAGTTGTGAGCTGAATTTGTTAGGTACTTTGTTTTATGAAACACAATTTTAGACCTGGATATTTTTCAGATAATGTAAACCTTAAGGGAAAGAAATGATACGACTTTTTTTCTAAAACAATGATAAGATATGAGCCATCAAAAGGAAACTACAATTTTAGAAAATAAATCTGTCATGTTGAGTTTAATAGCCACCTAGTATTCAAGTATTTTCTGTTGAGATGGATGCTGATACTAATGAATGAGTTTAGTTTTAGTATAAATGAAACATGCCAGCATTTAGAAGATGTGCATAAGTCTGGAAACAAATATTTTTCAAAGGATCAATATACAATATTACAATATCCCATAAAAATGTAAAATGAATTTTTATGAAACATAGTATGAACGTTTCCTGAATAGATTCAGATTTCATATTGCAAATAACCTTCCACTTATAAAATTTTAATGTTAATACTTACGAGAATTCTCTATTATTTTTTGAAAGACTATTAAAATACATCTCCTCTTCCCAATGAGTTGTCTCTGTGAAACCAGGTTATATGGCAGTGAAGTGAAAGAGAAGCAGATACGGGAGTATTCATGAAGCTGGCCATTGAATAGATTTGTAAAATAGGATTCTTCCCCTCACTGTCATTGCATTTGTTTTGGAAAGTATAGATTTCCATAAAAATGTAATTTTTAAATGAAATTAGTTCATTATAGGTAAAGTAAATTAAATACTAGTTTATTTTTATTTCTAATATGGTAAATATTAATGTATAAGTCACATAAACAAATATTCTTAGGGCTTCATTTTTTAAGTGTGTAAAAAGATGCCAAGAACAAAAATATTATGAATTGGTGCTCTAAGAAAATGAGTTAAAAAGTAAAATGTATGTGAAGAATAAGCAACTCAATGTTCATTTAGTGGTCCTACATTATAAAGTCAGAGAAATAATTGTTTGCCTCTTTAATAAGTTCTTAATTGTATGGCAGATAAATTTAGTTCTGAATTCATTCTGTCTTTCTCAAGCCATTTAGATAAGATATTTGTAAAATATTTCCTTTTTCTAAAATTAACATTATACTAATGTTAGCATTTTCTTAAGGATTAGAGGCTTTTATAAGCCGTAGCCTGTCAGAAGTATGATGTTTACTAATTGACCACCAACCTCATTACCTTAATCTCCTCCTTCATTTCTTCCTTTTTCCTCTTCCTCTTTGGTTTCCTCCTCTTTCTTTTCCTCCTATTCATCTTCCTCTTGTTTTTCCTCTTCCTCTATTCTTTTCTTATTCTTTTTGTGTCTTCCTCTTCTTTTAATTTGATTCTTAGTGGAGCTTGTAACCTTACTTTACTGTGAAAAATTAGTGTATATTAATCAGACCTAAATGTTGGTGCATATACTCCTACTATTCTTAGGCCTACTGAAAGGCTTTGGGATGTAGATATTAAAGCTAAAAATACCTAAATATATGTTTTTTCCTTTATTTCTTTAAATCTCTG
Organism: Ctenodactylus gundi; assembly: GCA_004027205.1. Classification (NCBI taxonomy): domain Eukaryota; kingdom Metazoa; phylum Chordata; class Mammalia; order Rodentia; family Ctenodactylidae; genus Ctenodactylus; species Ctenodactylus gundi. The sequence continues at coordinate 168,680 of PVKB01001791.1, forward strand.
CAGGATGACGCAGCTTTGCCAAAGATTTAGAAGCTAAGCAGAAAATGAGCTTAACATCCTGGTTTTTGGTGAGCAGTGGAGGCACTCGCCACAGGCTGCCACGAGAAATGATTTTTGTTGGGAGAGATGACTGTGAGCTCATGTTGCAGGTAATTGCCAGCCTTTTCTGTATGTGTCTACTCAGAACATTGTGATGAAATATTGTTCTACTCTGTTACTGAGCTACACTTTAGATTTAAGCCTTTGTAGCTCTCTCTTAACTAGCTCTGTTTAATCTTTTTTTTTTGTTTTGTTTTGTTTTTGTTTTTGCCCCTGAATCAAGTAAAAGTCACTTCTGTCTTGCGGATGATATTTTGAAAAATGAGAACTAACAATAGAAAAGTTTATTCTTAAGTTGGTAGTTTCATCTTACACACTTTAAAAACAGAATTTGTTAGCTGTGTGTGGTGGTGCATTTCTGTGATCCTACCTCTCTGGGAGGCTAAGGGAGAAGAATTACAGTTTCAAAAAAAACCTAAACAAAAAATTGGGATTGTAGTTCAGTTCAAACACATACACATACACATACACAAACACATACTCTCTCAGTATCTTAACTCCAGAGAAACACTACCCCCCCGCACACACACACACACATGAAGAAAAATGAGAAGACCGGTTAGCTAGGTATGGTGGTATATACACCCATAATCCTAGTTATGGTGATATATACTTGAGGAGGCTGAGGCAGAGGATTACAGGGTTGAGTTCAGTTTGGACAGCTAGCAACTTAGCAAAACCCTATCTCAAAAAATGTTGATGAAAAGGTTGGGGATTATAATTCAGTGCAGTCTCCAGATTCAATTCAATAATTGATTTCTCAGGTAAGTTGTAGAGAAGTGGAAATAATACTCTTATTTACAGAATTCTTTTTTCTACTTATTTTAGTAATTTTAATTTGTCTTAGACAAATTGAAGTTTCGGAGATAGCCTCTTGGAATTTGTGCTTCTCAAGCTGATCCACCTTCAAGTCTCCAGCAAATAATCCTTCAACCTTTTAAGTCTTCCTGCCAGTTGCACTATTTCATGTTTTGCCAACCTGTTTTTTTCTGCATTTGCTTTTCTGACTAGTTCTCAGGGTGGCAGTTTGCCCTCCAATGAAACTAGTATAAGTGGGTATTATTCGTTTGTTTAATTTGTTGTTGCTGCTGTTTTGTTTTTGTTTTTGTTTTTGTTTTTGTTTGAGTCAGCCTTGATATGTTGCCCAGGCTGGTCTCAAACTCATGAGCTCACACGATTCTCCTTCCTATAGTTTCCTTGTACTCTAGACATGTGCCACTATACCCAGCATCTAAGATGAATTTGATTTTTAGTTTGTTTATATCTTCCAAGATCTTAACATGTTGAATTGCAAACTGGAAATGACATCTTCCCATTTTTGACACCACCTTTATTTTAATCTGCAAAGATTGCAAAGTTACTTTGTAATAAGTGGTTGAGTTCAGTTCAGTGGTTGTCTTCCTATGACTATTTATTTTTTTCTTAACAATTTTCATAGCTTTAATATCTTCATAGTATATCTTTTGGATGTTCTATTTGCAAACAACTCATGAATGCACTCTTCTGTGTGTGGGGGGTGGTGGGTGTGGGTGTGTGTGTGTACTTTAAAAAAGGGATCAAAGAAATTAAAAACAGACATAGTGTGTCATTGTAATTCCTTTTTTTAACTTGTCCTGTCTTGGAACTCAATGATTAGAACACCCATTTTTAATGAGGATCATTTTTTAGGAAACATTATTCCCTTCTTTCTAAATGTTTGGATTCTTAATGCAATTTATAGTTTCCAGTATTAAAAGAGGAAAATACTGCAGGGTAAATATTTGTTTCATAATGAGATACATAAACAACATGATTTACATTTCTTATGACAGATTCAAATTAAATGTGCTTTGTACATTCAACAAAAAATGTGAAAATTAGAACAGGTGATTTAGTAGAAAGAATATTTTAAAAATTTGGCTCCTTTCCTTTTGAGAGAGTGATGCCAAATTTGTATTGTCTAATGGCAGGTATATATTTCATTTGATCTGCTTTTATTTTGGTATATTTCCCTGTATCTTTCTAGTGTCTTATTTATATTAGGTATCTGGCCAAATATATTTTGTTTGCTGTTTATTCTGGTGTTATATTAAGTTTAAAAAATTCCTTCCAGTCTCGCAGTGTGGATAAGCAGCATGCTGTAATCAATTATGATGTCTCTACAGATGAACATTTGGTCAAAGATTTAGGCAGTCTAAATGGGGTAAGTTCACAAGTTTATTTTTGTCTCATTTATTTAATTTTATAAGAAGACAAGTTAGATTGCAATTGTTTGTGATACATTTCCTTTCTCTTTAGCTTTATTTATACATATATGTATAAGCATATGTGTGTACATATACAAATAAATGTGTCTATATGTGTATATGTGAATACATAGATGAGTATGTAATCGATGTGTGTATATATATATTTTTTTGTCTGTTTGTTTTTAAGACAGAGTTTTGCTCTATAGTCCAGACTGGTCCTGAACTCAATATGTAGACCAGGCTGGCCTCAAACTCAAGACAGTCCTCCTGTTTCAGTCTCCCTGTTGCTGGGATTGCTGGGATTACAGGTGTGCGCCACCACATCTAACTATATTTAATATTTATTTTGTATTTTGTATTTTCTAGATATAGCACTTTTGGGGTCATATGATAGAATGTGAAACTGGTTCATGTTTGTAGAAAACTAAGCAGTAAATATGAGAATTCGGAAACTGATTATTATGTGTAATTGTTAAAAGATTTCATTAAAGAAAGGATACCTAAGGTTAGCCTCACAATATGGTTGCAGCTTATGTAGGAAAACAGTAGAAGATCCCGTAAGAATACAAGAAAGCACTTGTGGTAGATGAAAAATACAAAGATATAAAAGTTTTGTGCTGAAGTGGAACACCTTCTGTATTAGTTAAACAGAAAGTGAAGCAGAATGTTTACCCCAGCAGACATAGTATGCCGTCTAAGTACCAGTGTTCATTCTTGGTTCTTTGGCTTCAAACTTTTAATTACTTTACTGATACTGCAATAAATATTTTCCTTTTTTTCTTGGTTTTTCTCCACTTGGAAGAATATAAATAGCCACAGAATAGAAGAGAATGGTAAATCAATTAAATTATTTCAAATTTCTGATTTTCATTTTTGTTTCTGTATGCTGTGAGAAAGTAACAAGGGCCTGAGTAAAATCCAATGGAATATGTATGTAAAAAATAAAAAAGTGCCTCAAAGTATGCACAGTGGCAGACCAGGTCATAACTGGAAGAAGCATAATATTTTATGTGTTACTTGCTAAATTTGTACATATATTTTCCTTTGTATTGTTAAATGCCAATTTTGAGAAGCACTAGCATTTTGTAGCAGTTGGGATCCATTTAGTTTCTCTTAAATGAATTTTAAAGATGAGCAACTCATATATAAACATTACCACATTTTCTCATGTTAGCAGAGTCATAAGCAAATTAAGACATTTTTGATACCCATGAACCTTTGTTTTAATACCTTATTTTGAGTGTTTTATTGGCCATATATTGAATCTCATTTTATGTCTTAGTCTCTGTGCTGGATTATGAGCGCCTGAATAGTCATATGCCTTTCATAATCACATTGCCCAGTACAAACCTTGCACAGTTCAAGAACCCACCCAGTAAATATTCTTCAAATAAAATTGAATTTATTTTCTATCTGAAAGACTTTAGATAAAGATTGTTATCTACTTCTCTATTTGGAAGATTTTAACAATGTTATATTGTTTTTCATCTCTGGAAAATTTCATCTTTGGAAAATTTCATCTTGATCACAAAAGCTATTCTTATATGCCCTTACATTATTTTGGGGGAAGTAGTTGTTTTTGTCAGTGGTTTTTGTCCTTTGAAGAGTGTGATCAAATATTGGAATTGTTTGGTGTTGCTTGAAAATATTAGGTGAAATACAAATTCCTAGGCTGATTTTTCTGTAGTTTGATTATACTTAATTTTATGAAACATAGTAAGTCATAGAAAGCAAGTTGTACATTTTGAACTTGAATTAGGACCTGGATTTGAATCCCATATTTATGGTTTAAATTGTTATAAATTGATTAAAATCATTTATTTAATCTCTTCAAAATTATTTTGCTCACGTAGATTCAAGTTGTTTCCTAAAGTGTACAAAAGTGTAATGAAGTTTATAAAAGTAAAGATGCTGCTGGGTGTGATGTTGCATACCTGTAATCCCAAGACTCTGGGAGTCTAAGGAGAAGAATGGCAAATTTAAGCCCAGCCTGGGCAATTTAGTGACTTTGTGAGACCCGGTCTCAAAAGAAAAAATAAATAAAAGGGCTGGGGATGCAGCCCAAGATCAAGGATTTGGATCAATCCCCAGTCATGAAATAATAATGCAATGTAAATTTTAATTATTTTGCCTTAGCTATAAAATATTAAACTGATAATCTTACTCTGCATTATTATGAAGATTAAAGGTGACAATATTGTGATGTGTGTCTACTGCATAGCTTTAAATTAATGCGCAATAATAAACATCTTCTTATCAAATGACTGGCCCAGGAAACCTGTCACAAAGGGCTTTGTTAGCTAAATGTCAATTCTGTTAACTTCCAGCTCTCATGCCTTTTATTCAGAAGCTTATTTATTAATACTCATTAATCCTAGAATTTTGAGATTGGGTTAGAAAGAGTAATTTTAGAGGTGGGAAACAATTAAAGTGATCATAAGTCTAATTTTAATTCTTAGTAATGATATAACCTAGGACAAGTAATGGTATAACCTAGGACAAGTTATTTTTCTGTTTTCAGTTTTTAAAAATAGAAATAATAAAATGCTACTACCTGAGAATTCATTGTAAAGATATAAATTAGTTAATAGTTTAAAAACATACACAGTGAGCTATCTGTATACAGTGGTACTACTACATTTAAAACCATACCCAAACAAAACTTATTGCAACTGTGCTATTTTTATTGCTTTTTTCCCCATTTTGTGGTATGTATAAGTGCAAAATTTAAGGTTTACAATGAAGTTTAGCATTTTGTGCACCTACATATCTTGTCAAGGTGACAAGGACTTTGCCACTCTGCTTTTGTCCCCCATACCCACCTCACCCTCTATCCCCGCCCTACCCCCCTGTTTTACTTTGTTTTTCGTTTTAAGTTCCATAAGAGTTGTGATCTGGATCTCTCATATCAGAGAGACCATTCGATGTTTCATCTTCTGCTTCTGACTCACTTCCCTAAGCATGATGTTCTCAAGTTTCTTTCATACGCTGTTGGACTTAATAGATGCATAGTATTCCATTGTGTATAAATACCACAGTTCCATTGTGTATAAATACCACAGTTTGTGTGTCCATTGGTCTGTTGATGGGTATTTTGGTGACTTCCATATTTTAGCTATTGTTAGTTGTGCTGCTATGAACATGGGTATGCATATATCTCTGCTGTGTGTTGTTTCGGCATCTTTTGGACATATTCCCAGGAGGGTGTCACTGGATCGAAGGGGATATTTATTTCTAGTCTTTTGAGAACTCTCCATACTGCTTTCCAAAGCGGTTGTACGAATTTACATTCCCACCAGCAGTGCAGGAGGGTTCCTTTCTCCCCACGGCCTGGCCAGCACTGATTACTATTTGACTTGTTGATATAGGCCATTCTCTCTGGAGTGAGATGGTATCTTAATGTTGTTTTGATTTGCGTTTCTCTTATGGCTAGAGATGTTGAACATCTTTTCATGTATCTGTTGTCCCTTGTACTTCTTTGTGAGTGAACTGCCTTTTTATTTCATTTGCCCGCTTTTCAATAGGAGCCTTTATTTTGGTAGGCTTACTTTTCTCCAGCTCCCTGTATATTCTAGTTATGAGTTTCCTATCTGAGTTGTTGGTGGTGAATATTTTTTCCTAGTCTGTTGGTTCTCTTTTTACAGTGTTGTTAATTTCCTTCGTTGTGAAGAAGGTTTTTAATTTGACAGGATCCCATTTGTTAATAATGGGGATAATTTCTTTTGCTCTTGGTGTCTTGTCAAGGAAGTCTTTGCCTACTCCTTTGTCTTTTAGATATTTGCCTCATTTGTCTTCTAGGAGGTTCAGTGTTTCACTTTTAATGTCTAGGTCTTTGATCCATTTTGATTTGATTTTGGTGCATGGTGATAAGTGTGTGACTAGATTGATTCTTCTGCATGTGGATGACCAGTTTTCCCAGCACCATTTGTTGAACAGGCTGTCCTTTTTTATTGTATGCATTTGGCTCCTTTGTCGAAGATTAAGTAATTGAAGGTATTTGGGTTTGTCTCTGCATCTTCAATTCTGTTCTACTGGTCTATCTGTGTATTTTTGCACCAGTACCATATTGTTTTTACAACTTTTGCTTTATAGTACAGTCTGATGTCTGGAACTATAATGCCTTCTGCCTTGGTCTTGTTGCTCAGGATTGCTTTGGCTATTCTTGGTCTCTTTTGGTTCCATATGAATTTAAGAATTGTTGTTTCAAGTTCTTTGAAGAAACTTGTAGGTATTTTGATAGGAATTGCATTGAATCTATATATCAGTTTCGGTAGTATAGCCATTTTGACTGTATTTATTTTGCCTATCCAAGAGCAGGGGATGCCTTTCCATTTTCTAATGTCTCCTATAACTTCTTGCTTTAATATAATGTACACTAACAATGAACTTATTGAGCAAGAACTCAGAAAAACAATTCCATTCTCAATAGCTCAGCAAAAACTTAAATACCTAGAAATATACCTAACCAAGGAAGTGAAGGACTTATATTTTTATTGCTTTTTTTAAAGGTAGGACAGGTTTAACACTATCCTATACACTTCTCAGTTAATATATTGTTATGTTTTAAAGAATTAGCACATATCCACTGAAGTCAGTTTGTAAAAAGATCAAATCCCACTTCTCTTCTATTTTACCTTATGAAAAGATATGTTTCCAAAGGAACTAAATTTGTATTTTATGTTATTATCACCATAAATTAAACAAGACTAGGCTATAGGAAGTTGGAGCTGATTGTATTGCTAATACTTCAGTGGGCCATTTTCTGAGAGCCTGAAGCTTCTCTTTATGTGGGAGCCGCATTAGCCTTCAGTTCTTACTCTTCACTGAGCTCCTTCCCTCTGCAGGCAGGCTGGGCTGTGGTCGATTCTGCCCTACTGTCCTTTCCAGTACTGCTTTTGTTGCTGTGCTGTTTGCCCACCACCACCACCCCAGCAATCTATACTTCATCTCCTGTCCCCTTTTTGCACTGGAGTCCCTGCCAGCATGAGAACATGATCTGTGGTGGTTATATGGATTCAAACTGTAAATAATATAATTTATTATGAGTAAATCAAGTAGGTATTTAAGTACTTACGTTTTTTTTTTTTTTTTTTTTCGTGGGGGAGCTGGTGTTAAGAGTAGTTTTGTGGGACTGGTTTAATTTAGACAGTTAATCTCTCTTGATGTGGAGAGCATAGATTAGTAGTTCTGAGACCTGGGTTTGAGTCCAGCATTACTGTATCTGAACTCTGAGACCTCGATCATTACTTTCCTTCATGTGACTCATTTTTTTCATCTGTCCTTCCTACCAATTTAGAGATGTGATTACATAATTTTGGCATATAAACAAAACTTGTTTCTTATGTAATTTATTAACATAATTCATATTTGATTTACTAAAATGAATTTTTCTTCTGATGCTCTTTGAATTTTAATTTGTAAATTTACTTTGTAATTTTAGACCTTCAAGAGACTATTTTCTTCTCTCAAATATTTTCACTTTCATTTTTGTGAGTTGACACTTTATCCGACTTATTTCCAAAGCCCTTTAAGACATTAGGGAACATTTCTGTCATAAGTGGTTACATGCTATAATGTTAAAAAATCTCTGAAGTTTCTAGTACATATGATAGTTGCATTACATTTCAGAGAGTTGAGCAATCTTAAATTTTAAATAAGCCTTATAGATCTTTTAAGTAGACATTGTCTACTATAGACTTTTCAAGTAGACATTGTCTTTCAGATTATTAAATACAATTTTAAGTGAAACTGGTTCAGAATTCTGGCCTTCCTAATATACACTGTCTTCTGTATATCAAGTAACAGTAACTTAGTATTTTCATTTATTCTTTTTGCTTCAGTTCTCTCAGCTTTTTCCTATTTTGGGAAACTCAAACTATGAGTTTTAAAACACATGTTTATTTTGTAAATTGAACCAAAAATTAGGGTTAATAAGTACTACACAAGCCTTTGAAATTTCATTGCATATCCTTATGTTTTTTCTGTTTCACACTGGCATCTTGGGATTTGAGATTTTTTCACAGATTTTAGCAGTCTTGAACTGTTACCGTGTATCTGTGATTGGAATTAAGATTATCCGCTTTTTCTAATTTCTCTTGCTCCTGACTGCTCATCAGTTCTCATATGCAAAGAGCTAGTTATACATAGAATTTTGAGAAAATAATTATAATTATCTAATCCCTCATCTGCACTTTATGTCATTCAGGACCCTTCTAGACTTCTTCACCATGGAAGGAGGCATCTCAAACAAACTGTTATGGCCATCTCAGTTACAATAGAATGGACAAAAGCATTTTAAAGATTCAATTTACCAAAGAATTTTGTTGAGTATTTAGTTGACGTCTGCACTTTAGGCAATTAATTAAATATAAAATTATTTTCTATGCTAGAGAATTCTAACAAATTATAAGTCTGAGTCACCACTATTTAACATATGTGTTTAGTGGATCCTTTTATTTATGTGTGTATTTTTAAAGTCCTTTTACAAATACTTTATAGAAGTAAAAGTGAAAGGATAATGAAAACAACTTGAAATTTTATTATGTAGGTATGATGAATATAAGCTTCCTTCAAATTTTCCCAATTTAAAGTATGTAGTGTATACAAAATGGCAAATGTTCTCTGAATGCTCCCAACTGCTCGTCAGTTGTCAGATATGCATCTGGAGTATACTCATTCTGTGAGTGTTGATTCCGGGTCTCACATCCATTTATAATATGTTCTGCCTTAGAACCTTTGGTTTTGTTTACTCTTGAATTGTCAAAATAGTGGTTTAAGAACTAAAAGAGCTCATAATTTTCTGAAGAGGCTGGCCATCTTTATTCTATAGTTGCAAAATGTTTCTTAGTTTTTTGAACAAATAGAACTGTCCAGTAATTTTATTTCTCCATCATTTTTTTCTTCTAGTCACCTTTGTACTTGGTTTGAGCATTTGTTCTCTAACAAACTGTAGGAAAGAAAGATAAGCAGAGGAAGGAAAGAAAAGGGAAGGAAGGAAGGAAGGAAAGAAGATGTCAGATTTTCTCTTATAATAAAAAATGTCTTAGGATTTTGCTAGAAATATTGTAAAATTTTTATTTAGTAACAAAATAAATGAAAATACCTTAGTATCTTTTTTTCTTCATAATATTCTTCTCACTGATTCCTGTGTTATAGAAAATTTCTGCAGGATTCTCTTCACTAATAGTGATCCTATGTTATTAGTTTTATCTTTTTGATCATAGAATAGAATGCTGCTGCCTGTATTCATCTTATAATTAAGCTTATTCCTTTTTTCTAGTCAGCTCTCTACACATTAAATGAGAAATTCTGAATTTTCAGTTCCATTCTTTTATATTTTAACAATACCAACAAAATTACAAAGGTAGTGTATCCACATATCTTATTGGAAAGCTGATACAATGTCCTGAGTGTTGCAATAGGTCACTGAAGGATGATAAAATGATTTACATCACTGTTGCATTGTTTATCTAGATTTGTACTTTTCACTACGTTAGCCAGTATCCACATGTGGCTATTGATCAATTAAAATGACTTATTTAAACTCTAAAACTCTTGCTCCACCCTGCAAAAAATAAAAGTATGTACATGGGTTATGCACATATATAACCTTTTTAAGTTTTACATTTCTTGTTAAAACAGTGATTTTTGGATATGTTGGGCTAGTTAAAGTATAATATTAAAATAAATTTTATCTCTTGTTACTTTTTATGTGCCTGCTAGAAAGTTCAGTAATACATGTGCTGTGAATTTTGACTTGCAACATGTGTGTATTTTAGATAACATTGTCCTAAGAAATTAGGTTTTCTTTTGCTTTAATATTTTGGTCATTTTTAGCATTGCTAGAAGTAATTGAGTAAAGCTAGAATGAATATAATTATGATGAAATAGCAGAACTTTGACATACAGGAAAAGTCAGTTATCTAAGATCCCATAATGTATCTTAGATTCATAGAAGGACTTGATGGACCCATATGACAACTGTGAAAATGAAAACAATTTTATTCTGTTTTTATTTTATTTTTTCCATTTTATTTTATTTTCCCATTTTATTGATATGTACACATGCAAAATTTTATTCTGTTTTTAAAAGTAAATTTTCTTTTTGATCTTTGAATTAATTCTATGAATAAAAGTCATAAAACATTAATTCTCACATGTTTTTCATGAAAGCTAAAATTGGGTCCAGTGAACCCTGATGGTGCATTAGCAGTTCAGTATTTCAGATACCTTTACGACTTGCTAGCTTTTCTAGGCAACATTTTTAGGAACAATTCTATGTGCCTATATATGACTTGGCAGCACCATGTTCTTTGTGTGTTATTGGTAATAAAGAACTTAATATAATATGAAATAATTTATCCTGCTATAGAATGTGAGGTACAGTTTATTGATAACCAAACTGTGTTGTCCACACACTATATGATATTTTTTAAGTATCAGTTTTGAGAATTTGATTGTCTGTAATGTGAGAATTAATATTTCATGGGTACTATAATGTCTTTTCTTTTTTCTTTGTAGACTTTTGTGAATGATATAAGGATTCCAGAACAGACATATATTACCTTGAAACTTGAAGATAAGCTAAGATTTGGATATGATATCCTTTTATGATTTTCTGCTTTTATTAAAGTTATTGAAAATATTTACTCTTGTATAAATTCACTTTTCTTGAGATCTGAGCATTCCCATATAAACAATCTAGAAATGTCTATGTTTTGAGTGCCCTACCATCGTATAATACTACATAATTGTTTATATATATGTAGGTATGTGTGTGAATAGATATGTGTGTGTTTATAGAGATTGATGTGTGGGGGATGGTATGGTATTGGGACTTTTAATCTGACACTGAGTCTAAGCTGCATCCCCATACTCACAACTTTTTCTTTTGGAGACAAGATTTTCACTAAGTCACTGAATTGCCCACGTTAGGCTCAAAGTTGTGATCTTTCTGCTTCCTTCAGTATACTGACTGGCGTTATAAGCATACACTCCCGTGACCAGCTTAAAAATACATTTGGTGAAGTTACTTTGTCTGTCCCTAAAAATAATTTGAGAGAAGTTGATGGACTCAGCTTTTCCTTCTTCTATATTTGTGTAGTTTCATCAGCAGTCTCTCTGCAGTGCTTTTGCATATGCAGTTTGGGGCCAGAGATTGACTGGGGAGAAGACAAGTTAATATTTCATTTCTGTCCAACCCAGGAATTCTTTTCAGTGTTTCTTGATGGTACAAATCAGCTTCTTGGAGGAGATGTAAGAATTTTTTCCCATTTTATTGATACATTTATATGCAATACGTAATTTTTACACTGAACTGGAATTTTTTGTACATATGTATCACGTCAAAATTACAAACCCTTTCTTTTTCTTTGTTTGACCCTCCCCTCCCCACTAGTTCCCACTGTCCCCCCACCCCCATTTGGTTCTATGAAATGACTATGGTGTGGGTTTCTAATATTAGAGAAACCATTCTGTGTTTAACTTTCTGCATCTGACTCACTTCACTGAGCATGTTGTATACAGTTACCCACAAAAGCCTCAAAACTGTGTCTATACATTAGTCAGTGCAATTACTATCAAAATACCAATAATTTTTTTCACAGAACTTGGAATAATTCTTAAATTCATATGGAGGCAAAAGAGACCTAGAATATCCAAAGCAATCCTGAGTAGCAAAACAAAGACAGGTGGCATTATGATTCCAGGCATCAAGTTATATTACAAAGTAACAGTTACAAAATCATACGGTACTGGCACAAAAACAGACAGGTCGACCAATGGAATGTAAGAATGTAAACCTGCTTTTCCCCTCATTCCCACTTTAACTCTGTTTTATGTATTATATGTCTATTGCTTATATAGGTAAAACTTTTCAGTATCATACGTTGTATGACATGCACTCCATGACTAAGTGCATTATGCATTTAGTGTGTATCTAAAACTTTTGTTTAAAAAAAAGTGTCTAAAAACTGAACAGGAATGTGGCTGCATAATGCTGTGTAGTGTAGCGTGAAAAAATTCCTAGTGAAGGGAAAGAGCACGATTGAAGTACAATAAAACATTTCTGTATTTCAAGGCAGGAACCTTTTAAAAAGAATTTATTTATAATCAACACTGTATGAGGTATTTTTCTTGGGTTTTAGTTCATGGATTACTTTAAAACATTAGCAAGATAAATGGGCTTTATCACTTTTGCAGAAACATGGGAATCTCAACTAAAGATTTTCAAAGTACACTAAGACTAGGTAAGGTTATATACTAACACTTATAAGTATACAAAAATGAAGTCTAAACTTGAATTTAAAACTCGAATTTGTTTGTTTGTTTGTTTGTTGCATTGCTGTGAACCTAGCCCAAGATATTCAGACTGAGCTATGTCCCTGACCTTTTGATTTGAGATACGTTCTTGCAGAGTTGCCAAGTTACCTAGCCTGTGCTTCAATTTGCGATCCTCCTGCCTCAAGGCCTGTACCACCTGCCCTGGCTTTAAAAAAGGTCTTAGAGCTTATTTTTGCAGTACTTACATTTGAAGAGCCAACAGAATAATTAAAAAGTCAATCCATGAATAATTATTACATATTTTAGATCTTCAAAAATTTTTGTTTTATAGAATAATTAAGAATTAGCGTTAAAGTCTTGAAAAGAGTAGATCACCAGGATGAGTTTTGTTTAAAAAATGTATATATTGTATTTAAGTATCTCCTTTAATTTACCTGACATCAGTTGTTTCAAAACATGAAAAAATACTAAGAAATTTAAATTGTAATAAGCTACTAAGGGAGACATGGTGATGCAGACCTGAGGTCCCAACACTTGGGAAGCCAGGGCAGACCATCACTTAAGCCCATAAATTTGAAGACAACCAGGGCAACATAGGTAAACCCCATCTCAAAAGAATCAAGACACTATTAAGAAATATTCCATACTGTTGTAGATTGTATTGTAGATCATGTTTCTTATTAGCAAACTAATCTTTCTTTTTATATACCAACTCTTAACATGTCTAAAATTGATAGGACAAATGTTTTGGCCCAAAGGATTTTCTCATAGTTGTATGATCAGTCTTGACTACATTTCAAATGCCAAGAAAGCCTCATTTAATTTTATTGCTTTAAAATAACTTATTCGTGTTGCTTATGATTCTGAGCTTCTTCCACAAATTAACATGGGGCTATTACAGTAGCAGAAATTTTATTAAAATGAAGTGTTATAAATTGTTTTGACATGTTACTCTTTTCTTTAGCTATTCTGTATTAACTTACTCCTATTCAAGTTAATTTTAATGAGCAATCTAAAAACTCTATTCTTTGGAGTAGAGAACTGTTCTAACCTGTCACCTCAGTAGAAAAAAAAAAATTTTAACATGGATTGTCATTAGAACTGTAGACCATTATTTATCTGTAATAATATTTTTTTCTTAGAGAAATTAAATAATTTGGGAAGATGTATGTGCAGTGAAACATCTAAATTTTATAATTTAGCAAACTCATGAGGAGTGCAAAAAGGTTGCAGTAAGCTTTAATCACTCTTAAGTGGCCAAAAATGTTGTAGATAAAGAAGCCCAAGTTCATTTACTGCACATTTATTGGATGTTTCCCATGTGGCCACAGAGAGCTAGTGTTGGGCCTTGTCATCACTCTTCTAGAAGTTCTGTTTTAATGGGTTTGGAAGAAACACAATACACAAATATGAGTATATCAAATGGTGATAAACTCTGTGGGGAAAAATATGAAAGGGGGTGGCCACAGAGAGCTGGTGTTGGTGTGTTGGAAGTTAAAATTTTAAAAAGGATATTAAGATGTTGTTGAGAAAACATCCATGAAGCAAATATGTGCAGAAAAGGAAGGAGTTGCCCATATGGTATCTGGAGAGATTACTTTTCAGGTAGATGGAAGAATAAGGAGCAAAGGAATTGAATTAGTTGGCATGTTTGAGAAGCAGTGTTTAAAAGCCGTTAAGAGTTAACAAAGAATACTAGTGTTACAGTTTAGATCTGAAGTATCCCCAACAGTCTCATGTACTTAAATATAGTGGGGTATCTGTGGAACTATGTGCTGTTGGCAGGTGAGGCCTGGCTGGAAGGAGTGAATGCTTGCAGCTTGACCTGGAGGGATTGTGCCAACTTTTTGAGATTTGGGAGACAGCCAGGGCAGAGCCTACATGTGTGATCTATTGATTTTGGGGTCAGGGAGTGAGGGAGGGACACTCACTCTGTCTGTGGGGAGCCCAACTGGCAGCTTCAGCTATGTAAAGGAAGGAAGAGCATTGTTACAGCTCTTCCTGGGAAAGCTCTGGCCCTGCCTGTGTCTCTCTTAAGACAGGTAGTATATTGGCAGCCCAAGTATTTCAGCTCTGTTAGGCTATTGTAAGAAATAATGACTTAGGAGTGAAATGAGGCGACATTAGAGGTTAAGGCGTGATGTGGCATGTCTGATGAGATCTTCAGCTACAGCTGTTGAGAAAAGATTAAAGATAGAGATGGATAGGACAGAAGGAAGGAGATCGTTTGTATTGCGGCAGTTAGCAAAATGGAAAGATTCTGTGTGTACTTTGAAGATGGAGCTAATAAAATTTCCTAATTTGCCTGGATTTCGAATGAGTGAACAACTCAAAGATGAATCCAAGCCTTTGCTCTAAGCATTCAGTTGGAAAAATGTAACTATTAGTAATCGATTCAGAGGGTTTTGGGTTAGAGCAGGTTTTTTGGAAACAATGGGAAAAAAACATCTTAGGAAACCTGTTTAACATTTGAGTTTTCTCTGAGACTCTTACCTTTTCCATTGTATTCTGACTTCTTTTTCCAGGTGGAAGCTAAGGTCATTTGACACCTTATTTCTTTTTTATTATAAGCGTTCAGTGCTATAAAAATATCCCTAAACTATTCTCTTAATGTTCTAAGAACCTTTTATCTTCCCATTTGATTTCCTTTTTGAGTAATAAGTTAGTATATTATTTAATATTCAAATATTTGAGTTTTCCAGAGATCTTTCTGGTACTGGCTTCTCATTCATTTCCACTTTCTGGTATGTCTCAAACCCTTTTGAATATATCAAGACTGATTCTGTAGATCAGAATTTGATCTACCTTGGTAAATATTCCATGTGTTCTTGGAAAGGAAATGCATTCTGCTGTTTTGGATGTGAATGTTATAGAAATGCTCACTGGGCCAAGTTGACTGGGTAGTATTGTTCAGGTCAACAAATTTTATTGCTTTTTGTGGTCTATATATTTGTTCTGTAAATTATGGATAAACAGTTTGAGATCGCAGACTCTAATTGTGAGTTGCCTTTTTGCCTTAGCACATTTTGCTTTATTCAGCTTTAAGGTCTGTTTTGAAATGCATAAACATTGAGGATTATTGTGTCCTCTTGTGAAATTTTACTCTCTTCAAATTATTTCTATATTCATCATCATATTTTTTTCTCCCAAATCTAGTTTGCCTTGGTTATGTAGTTGTTCTAGCTTTTTATTAGTGTAGTGTATCAGTTTCCATTTTTTTACTTTTAGCCAGCTTTTGTCTTCACAGTTGAAGCAGGCCACATATACTTGTTCTTTTTTTATCCATTATGATCATATCTTCTTTCATTTGGGGATCTAGACCATTCATATCTTACATGATAATTGTTGTAGTTGGGTCTAAATCTGTCATTTTGACATTTGTCTTCATGTATTTGTCCTGTCACTTTTATATTCTGTATTTCTTCTTAAAAACTTTTGGGCTAGTGAATATTTTTTATGATTCTATTTTATTTTATTTTATTTTATCTTTTTTTGACATAGGGTCTTGCTTGTGCAGGCTGGTCCTGAACTTACTATGGAGCCAAGGCTAGCCTTGTACTCTGTAATCCTCCTGCCTCAGCCTCGTAAGTGCTGGAATTAGTCATGCGCCATCACATCCAGATTTATGTGATGCTTGGGAATCGAATCCAGGGCCTTGTGCTTGCTAGGCAAGAACTGTAACTGCTGTACCATTTCTCCAGCCCTTTTTTATTTCCTTTTTTAGCCTCTTAGCTATAACTGACTCCCTAAAGTTATTTTAGTGATATCTTTAAGATTTGTATGTTAGCAGTTTAAAAGGAGATTTAAATCACTCAAGTGTATATATTAAACACATTATATACTTATTTCTTACACCAGAAGAGCTGCCATTGCTGGTGCTCTTCATCCCTTCATATAAACCCTTAGTTTTACCTGGTGTCATGTTCTTTCTGCCTAGAAGGCTTCTTTCAATATTTATTTCTATTCTGTTGTTGTTAAGACAGGGTCTCTGTGTTTTAGGCTGGCCTCCAGTGTGCAGTCCCCTTGCCACAGCCTCCCAGCTTGCTGGAGTACGGGCGTGTGCCACCATGTGCAACCATCATTCTTACAGCATGGCTCTGCTGGTGGTGATCAGTTCTTTCACCTTCTCTGTGTCTGGAAAACCATCTCGCCTTGGTTACTGAAAGTTACTCTTGCTTGGCGTAGTGTTTCAAGTTGACATTTCTCTCAGTACATTTAAGATTTCATTCTTCTGTATTCTCACTTCCTTGTCTCTGTTTAGTCCTTGTTTGGAGCCATGTATTTATGATATAGTTTCTTCCTGGTTCTTGTGGAGTTTGTTAAGTTGCTGGGCTATATGACTTAATAGTTTCAATCAAATTTTGAAAAAAAAGTCTACTTCATTTTTATTTCTTCAAATATTTGTGTCTATCCTCCATACTTTTCACCAAGGACTCTAGTGAGTATTAGTACTCTGGTGTATATTAAACTGCATGAAGTCATTGCACAGCCCACTGATGTTCCATTTATCTTTTTAAAGTTTATCTTTTCTCTCTGATTTGATTTGGGTTTTTATTAGTGCTGAGTTTTTGTGTTTTTTGTTTGTTTTGTTTTGTTATGTTTTTGAGGCAGGTTCTCACTGTGTAGCCAAGCTCCTCCTAAACTCACTAGGGAGCCAAGGCTGCCCTTAGACTCATGGCAGTCCTCCTGCCTTAGCCTGTTGAGTGCTGGGATTACAAAAGTGTGCCACCACACCTGGTTTGTGTGGTCCTGGGGAATTGAACCTAGGACCTTCTTGTGCAGCAAACGTTTTAACCACTCCGTTCTTCTTCCAGCCCAGTAGTGCTGAGTTTTTAAGTTCACTAATCTTTCTTACATAGCATCTGATTTGCTCCTAACCTATCTAGTAAATAGTCACTATGGATTTTGTTTTTTTGTATCTTCAAAGTTTCTGCTTATTTTTAACCCAGAATATGACTATAACAGCTGTTTTAATATCTTCGTTAACAATTTGTCAATTCTGAGTTGATTTAAACTGGCCGGGTTTTTTGTTTGTTTTGGGGTTTTTTGTCATATGATTAGCATGAAATTTACTGAATCTCTGAAGTTGTTAATTTTGCTTTGTTGAATGTTTTATGTGCATTTTTATGTTCTTGTAAATGTTTTTGAGCTTTGCTTTGGGGAAATAGTTACCTGGAAACAATTTTATTCACTTTGGATCTTGTTTTAAAATTTGTTAGGCCTATCCAAACATGATGTTGAATGTTCAGTCTCACCATTCTGGTAACTGAGGCAGGAGGATGTCAAGTTTGAGTTCAGCCTCGGCAACTTATTGAAGCCTTGTCTCATATAGACAGACAGGCAGACAGATTGTTAGAACACAGGTATGTCTACTAATTTACATAAACGTATGACTGCCTTTATTGTACCATGGAAGAGCCAGTTAAATGAAACAGATCATGTGGCCTGAAAAGCCTGAAATATTTGTAACCTGGTCCTGTACCCCAAAAGTTGTTTGACCTCTACTTTACCCAGTGACTTATATCCTGAGCCTTTCCAGTTTGGCTGATGGATACAGGCAGTATTTTTGTCCTTTTTTGGAGACCCAGACACTGTTAACCTCTAATACTTTTAATGTTTTGTCCCTAGCCCTCAGTAGCTTTTTCATTTGATGATCCATAGTTAACTGAGTGCTAGAATAAGACCCTCTGAGAGTCCTTTGAAACTCTCTTTGTGTAGTTTCTCCTCAGTCCCTTGTTTCTTCTCTACAGCTCAGGGACTCTGTCAGACACTGCCTAGATTCCTCTCCTTTGCAGTGGGAAGTGAATACCATCAGGGTAGTGAGTTTGGCGAGCACTTGGACTCACCTTCATTTGTTTCCCTTCTTTCAGAGATCATTATCTTTTGTAGCCTGATGCCGGTTACATGGTAAACCATATTTCACCCATAAACTTTCGTCATTTCAAGATATATTCTGGTATTTATTATATCATTTTTTGTCTTGAAGCCAAGATCTGAGAGATCAGTTTGGGGCAAGTTGGATATTAACAGATGAATCAGAAAAGTATAGACCAACAAAAATGTGAGAATTTTGATTTGTGAGTATTTTAGGTGTTGAAACTTAATGAGATCTCAAGGGAAATGAATTGGAATTGGTTTGATGTCCACAGACTGAAGTTACATTCTAATATGAAGGAGATGAGATGAGGAACAAATGAGAAAGTCTGAAGACCAAGACGAAACTGTTGCTGAGTTGGAAGGAAAGTCAGAGTATAGTATAGCTTACACATTTAATGGAAATTATTTCAACATTGGTTTAATTCTATAAATCTCAAGATCCCTCCTTCTCATTATACCCATCATATAAGTCATGAGATGAATCCAGTGCTTTTTTAAGATGAGGGATTCATATCTTTTCCTAAGAATGATTCGGTCCTTCATACTAGAAATTTGGTAGAAATAAAAATGAAACATTGATATAGCATTTATGTTTGGAACACTATATGTAGCACTTTTTGCTGAGCAACCTAGATAGTGGCTGCTAAAATTACCACAGGAGAGATAACACAATTAAAAATTAAAGTCTTCATTCAAAGAAATTAGGAACTTCACTGAAGGATATTGATATCTTCAATAGAACAAGCATTTTTTTCCAATTTTCAAAAACAGATGACATTTCTCAGATGTTAAGATAACCCAGTTTAAGAAATTAATGGATATGAGCTAAAAAATGAAGTGATAGAAGCAACGTTATTATAAAATCAGTTGTGGGTAAACTTCATGAGGAACAAGGTCTTATACAAGTTGGAAAGCTGTTCAAAATAGTGGCTTTTTTCAAAACTTAGATAAGGATTTTATCTTCAAAGATTTCCTTCTGCTTTTTTTTCCTAAACTTTGGCATCTCCTAGGACCTGCCTCATTAATACAGTGTGGCATCTAACTTACATGATTGTATATTTTCTTATTGTAATTTTAGTTCAATAAGAGATATTTTTCATATTACAAATAAGAAAATCCAAAAAAGTGGGATAGCTTTGGAAATAAAACCTAGGTCTAGAGCAGCCTGAAATCTCATAGCAGAGAGCATTCTCTAGGTTTTCTTCATTTATACATAAGGCTTTTCTGAATGTGCAGCCTGAATTCTCAAGTTCTCCCTGACCTGAAATGTGTCTAGATGTAAGAGGACAGACACCCCCAGACATGTCTTGGGGAATAACTTTAAACACTTCCAAGAGGAAAACCACGCACCAGGATGTCCTTTTCAGAGGCCAAGCGCATTTACATTAACATTGGAAAAATTGAAATAACTACATTTTTAAAAGATGTTATTTTTCCATTGAAAGGGTAGTGATGCTATCTTCAGCAATTAATGGTTAGTCCATCTGTCCATCCGTCCTTCCCTTCTTCCTTACTTCCTTTTTTGGTGTAATACCTAGGATTGAATCCAAGACTTTGTGCTAAGCTACATGCTCAGCTGTTTTTATTTGGAGATAGGGTCTTGCTAAGTGTGCCAAGTTGGGCTGGAATTGTTAAATTTTATTTTTATTTTGGTTAAAAAAATCACATGACATAAAATTTAACTTTTTAAAAATAAATACATGAATTCCAGATTCTATAACACATTATAACCATGGGGTTCAGGGAATTAGTGAACATCTGTGTCCACCATTTTTCGAAGTTCACTCCTTTCCTATTTGACCTTTGTCTCTCTTTCACCCTGCTATTCATGTTTGGGCCTTTTTATGTTATTATTTTTGTGCATTTCGTAAGAGGGATACCCATCTATAATCAATCTTTGCTACTTGGTCCATTTCACAGATCATTATTAACTCAAGGTGGCCCTATTTTTGTTCAAACACTTCATATCTGTCTTTCTTTGCCTGCATAATATTCTCTTGTATATAGGTACCACATCTTCTTTAAGCCATTCCTGTGTGGATGGGCAAGTAGGTTTCCAGGATTTGGCTATTATGAATTATGCTTCTATAAACATGGTTATGCGTGTGTCATTTTAGTATGTTGACTTTATTTCTTTTGGAAATATGCCCAGTAGGACAGTAGCTGGATCAAGTGGAATTTCCTTTCTCAGCTTTCTAAGGAACCTCCAGACTGCTTTCCATAATGGTTGCACTAACTTACATTCCCACCAGTAGTGGAGTAGAGTTCCTTTTTTCTCCTCGTCCTTGCCAACAATTGTTCTTTGAGTTCTGGATGTAGGCCATTTGCACTGGGGTGAGGTGAAACCTCAGTGTTGTTTTATTTGCATTTCTCTGATGGCCAGTGATGAAGAACACTGTTATATGCTTGTTGACCATTTGTACTTATTCTTTTGAGAAGTTTCTTTTCATTTCAGCTGCCCATTTATTATTGGGGTCATTTATTTTAACGGGTTTTATGTTTTTCAGTGCCCTGTGTATTCTAGATATTAATCCTTTGCCTGAAGTGTTCCTGTTGAGTATCTTTTCTTACTCTATGGGTTGTCTCTTAATTTTGCTGATTGTTTCTTTTGTGCAAAAGCTTTTTAATTTAATGTAGTCATATTCATTGATTCTTGCTGAGATTTCTTGTGCAGTAGATGATCTGTTCATAAAATCCTTTTCTGTCCCTGTGTCTTTTAGGATTTTACGTGTTTTGTCTTCCTGTGGGCTGGAGATTTTGATCCTCTTGGTTTAGTCTTTCAAAATGTTGGTATTATAGGTGATTCCCTCCTGGATTTCAGCATACCCACCTTATTAATGAATTTTACGGGGCAAGTAAAACAATATTACTAGACATTATTTTCATCTTACAGTATACTTTGTTATGAGACACATTTCCTTATGTGCCAGATAATATATGTTAGCATATGTACATGACAAGGCAAACTTTTAATGTTTCAAAGCTATGAGAAACTATGTGAAATAATAACAATGCCTTGAACTAGGATTCTGTAACTAGATTCTAGTGATGGTTTCTATCCGTCCAATCTCCAAGTGTTTTATCTGTAGAATAGGAAGAAGGATTAATGGAATTTAATAGATAATTTTTCAAAACTCTACAATTCAAAAAAATCTAGGTTTTATTTTAACAAATGCAAAAAGACTATAAATACACATTAAAACCTTGACTGCTTCCACCATGTTTGGAAAAATCTTTTTTTTCCTCCCACATAGTCATGATAATTACAGTTTTCTACACTTGAAGTGATTGCAGAGTCCTTCGAATTGACAAAAAATAGACTTTAGTACATGACTATAAAGGTCCTTTTAATACAGGGATAACTCATAGTGGAAAATGTGACCTCTACTCTCCAGTGAATGGATCTTTTTAGATACACAGAGACATTGTTCTTTTAAACGTAGTAGTGAAAGCATTCATTTTATCCAGCATTTGCTTCCAGTCTGCATAGGATCAGTTATTTTGTAATGTAATAAGACCCTGATGGCAGTATGTGGGGGAAAAAAGGTGGTTGTGCTTGTTGTGTGGACCCTAATTATACCATTCTTTTTTCACTTGCAGAATGAACTTCATTTTTATCATGCTTATGAAAGTCTGAATAATAAACTTCTTTCAGGACTTTCTGTTAAGTAATAAGCACTTTATTCTATTTTTACATTTTTGTGACTAGCCATCAATATAATTTGATCCAGGGGCTTCTTCATTATTGTATTCATATTATTATTGTTTATGAAAATTAAAAATGTCTCTACTATAATTAATCACCCAGTTATTTACATCTAAACTGCCAGTATAACACATGGGTAGGAATATTTGCTGGATTTTACGATTTTTAGTATGGAAAAATGAAATTTTATATTCATAAGTACATTTTAACATTAAGCAGGATATAAATATGTGATTGCATTATATCACTATGTTGAATGGTGGTGATTTCTATGTTACATGTGAGGAACATTTTGAGCTTGATTACCAGAATTTTGAAGTTGTGTTCTTCCTTAGCCCCGTTTACATACAAACCTTTTCACTGTAGTACGAGGAGAAATGAGAGTTCCTGAGGAAGCACTTAAGGTAAACGTTTTTCCCTTTTTTGTTTTTGTGAACCTACCACTCACTAAAGTTGTTCTTTTTCAAAGGCTGTCTTTTTAATTTTATTTTTTAGCATGAGAAGTTTACCATTCAGTTTCAGTTGTCCCAAAAATCTTCAGAATCAGAACTGTCAAAGTCCGCAAGTGCCAAAAATACTGATTCAAAGGTTGCAGATGCTGCTCCAGAAGTACAACACAAACCTACAGAAGCCCTGAAGTCTGAGGAAAAAGCTATGGGTAGGCTAACCTCTTGGAAAATACCATATACTTGATGTTTAAGAAATTTATATTTTGTTCTCAAAAATTTGATTGTGTTCATATAAAACTAACTTAATTCAACATGCATTTTAATGCATTCCATACATTACAAAACAGGTATTTAAGGAAATTTTATGTTAGGGAAGTATGGTTTAAATATTTAAAAGAAAGAAATATGCAGGATGTCACAAAAGTTTGTTAATTCTTTTTGTGTATGACCTTTGGTCTACCCTGTGTGTTGAATTAAGTGCTTGCATTATTTTTCTCTTAAGCATTCGTTTTACTTTAAGTATTATGATAAATCAATCCTGGACAAACAAATTTTTGTCATACTGTAATTTATTATATTTTCAACCTTTTTAAATATATGGCAGCCATTGGGACACTTCAGTTTAGAGTTGTAGTTTACCTTACAATAATATTTTATTTCATCTTTGCTTCTATTTTTTTTCTCAATTAAAATAACTGAAATACAAGGGTGAGGAAATCTGAAACTCAATATGCTGTATCATCATAATATTCATCATAAAATCATAGTTTTAAGAACTATAAAAATTCTGACAGTAAATAATTCTATTCACATAGAAACATTTTTTAAATTGATACTGCCATATTTGCTCATCTGTTTTTAACAATGAGATTAAGTTTAGTCATTGTACATTGCAGTTAAGTTTAAAAACAATTAGAAAATGGCTATTCATGTGAAATTTTACTCTTAGCTTCATCTTTTATATTTAGCAGTGTTTAGCAGTACTTAACATTTCTTACTAGACAGGTTTCATTTTCCCTAGTTGATGACAACCTGGTTTCAATAAACTTGTTCTGCTCATGCTACTGCTTGACTAAATATTTAAGTCAGAGGTCTTTTTTTATAAGTCTCTCTATATATGCAAAAGATTCTTAACAGTTCAGCAGAATGCTGTTGGTTTATATGTTGGCACATTACTTAGAAACTAATTAGAACACTTTTTAGCTCTCTAGGTTGTACTTAATCAACTAAATAATTTTGGCATCCTGTGAAATTGTATTATGATGGTTTTTTATCCACTTAGATAGATCTTTCTCACCACTTTCCAGATACTTCTGCAATGCCTCGTGGTACTCCTTTGTATGGACAGCCTTCATGGTGGGGGGATGATGAGGTGGATGAACAAAGAGGTCTCAAGTCCAATGGCAAGACTGAAGAAAAAAGTCATGAGACTGGAACATCAGGTAAAAATATCTTAATTACTGAAATATTAATTGGGTATTCTAGGCAACATTTCTTTTCGCAGCATAATGCTGTCCTACACTGAAAAGATGTTATCTGTAACTTAATTTTAAAAATATGTTGATGAATGTTCTAATGGCTTTGTTATGTTATTGTAATTTAGTAATACATGAAGTTTTAATTTTAACATCTTTTGTAAAATACTTTAAAGTAGTTTTTTAGTTAATGAAATTGTTAAAACTTGCAACAGATTAATGATATACTGGGGCATTTAAAATATTTTATTATAATTATTAACATGAATCTGGCCAAAATAATAGGTACATGGTTTGTGTTCAGCAGCCAGAGTGAAGAAATAGTTGTAGATCAGATTGTCAGATTAATCAAAGGAATTTATTCTTTCATTACTTGGAGTGTGATTTAGTGGTGAACTAAGTGTCCAAAAACTACAAAAATCAAGATTTCCAGGAAATAAATGGAGGTGTCAGTTGTCTGCCAAAAAAGGATGTTGAAGAAACACCAGAACAGAAGGATGGAGTAGCTGGTTTTGTGAAAACAGCAAATAACAATCCAAAATTGAAGGATGTAAATACAGACTCCAAGATTCAATGTGGAGGACCTAGTCTGACTATGATAAATTCCATCAAAATTCTTCCAAATTTCTACCTTTGGCTCCAGTTCTATAAGATAAATAAGACAGTTTTCTTATCTGGGGAATAAATGTACTGTTTGGAGACGCACTAATTTTACCAGGATAGAAGTCTAAGAAATAAGAAAGCTGGCTTTATCTGCACAGTCTTATGATACCCCAAACTGAATTTGTCAACTTTGCAAATAAATTTCAAACCCAGCTTGCTTCTTTATTTTGCCAACACAGCTGTCTTCATGACCTAGCATGAAGTGTTAAACTATTCAGTATTATTTAGCATCCTTTCAGATGTAAATAACAGAGCTGCTACCTGACATTACCAGGAAGGAGATTGGCTCCTATAAGTGACTCTAACGGGGTTGTGCAATACAGCTTTGTCTAAGCAGTGTTTTAACTAGCTGGTTTTGACGTCTCTCAGTCTCCTTGTCCTCTAGGGTTGTGTATTAAGAGTCTCCCCTTACACAAGCTGCTGGATAGCAGCAGTCCTGGGTACCTGCCATTTTTATATGAAGCATCAAAAAAGAATGCAAGTTGCTCCCAGAATTTGGATGACCTTTTCTAAAAATTCTCAGTTCATCTCTCTTGTTGGCCTGTCGCAGGTCAGGAATGGTGCCTACTTATTTTTGAATGAGTCCTTGGCAAGGCATGTCATATTACCCTTATACCACTCTTGCTCATTCTGAGGCTCACTGGAGTTAGTTTTCAAAAGGCTCTTGAGCTCTGTGGGGAGTGACTACCAGAGAATACTGGAGTCCTTCCCGGAAGTAGGAAAAGAAAAAGATACTGGAAGACAGCTAAAAATGTCTTCTTTATTTTAAAATCTGTTTACCTTTGTCTGATCTAATATAGTACCTACTTTTTTTGCCTTTTTTTCCTGACTCACAGTTGAATTTTCAACCTTAGTTTTTCTACATCTTGCAGTTCATTTTGCATAGTAAATCTGAACTTATTTTTATTTTTTTCAGGAGACTAATGACTCCATTTTGCATGCCATATGAGTGTGAAAATTTTTGAAATCTTAACATAATCAAAATTTCTAATTTGATCTTGTTTTGTTTGATAGGGTCTTATATACCATTATTAGTTGTTTTAGTGTTCTCTTGGGAAATATACCTGAAAGTCATGCTGATTCCTGCATTCTCTTTAGCTACAGAGATCCATACACACATAGGTGTCAAATGATATAAAATTGTAAATGATACATCTATATGTATGTATTGCTAATAAGTGACACAACTTAATTCAGTTCTTTGTGTAAGTGTTCTCTGTACAACTAAACTCTAAATTCCTTGAAGTACTGTGTATTATACCCTGTTTGTGTTACAGACACCTGGGTAAGAGAGGGGAAGGTTAGCCTGTTAGTTGGTTTAGAAAACAAATCTGAAGTATCTTGTTCCCAAATTCTAAAAATAATTGTGACAGTGATTTTTTTCTAGCCATTAAAAATGTACTCCTTTTCCTCACTCACAAAATAACTTTTAAAATTTGAAGCACTAATCTTCTGAAATACTGTGAAATACATGTATAAGTATTGAACATAGTCATGACTTAAGAGTAACTAATAATCCAGTGGTACTTATTTCATCTGTCACTCTTCTATGTGCTTTTGTGTGTATTTAATCCTCACAGTAGTACCTACAGAGAATTACTATTATTTTTGTCTGTAAAATAAAAAGATCTGAGATCTAGTAATATGCTTCATAGTTTACTGAAATGTTGAAGAAAACTCTGCAAAGAAAAGTATTAAAAATTGGTCCCTCATAGCTGAGTGTAAGTTATGTATGTCTCTGTTAAAAAGCTTAGAGTTAAGTAAGATTTTTGCTTTTTCATATTAAGATGAAAATGTTACTGTTTCAGATTTATAATTTGCAGTTTTTTTAATAGAAGAAAAGAAAAAAATTAGTTTACTGACCTGAAATAATTTATGAAACTAGAAGATAATAGTGTTCTTTTGTATCTGTAATAATTATATTCCTCTTTGGTAAAGTATTTTTTTAAACTATAAGTGTTTTAAATGTTTCAGATTATAGTGTATAAATGATTAGTAACTTAGACTGCAAGCATATGCTTTCATTAGAAACAAAACGTGGGTTTCCTCTTGCTTATCAAGTTTTAGAATTTAAAAACTTAAGTGCTGGGGGTAAAGTCCAGTAATTATTAGCCCTTGCTTAGGAAACACGAGGTTCTCTGTTTGATCCCTTCATTACCATGTAATAGCTGGGCATAGTGGTGCAAGTTTTTAATTCCATCATTTGGAAGGATTAAGGTGGGAGGATTGCTGTGAGTTCGAGGCCAGCCTAAGCTACATAATGAGTTCAAGACCAGCCTGGACTACATAGCAAGACCCTGTCTCAAAAAAATAAGCAAATAAAAAATGTAAAAACTTTCACTATTTCATATAGAAGGTGAAAGAATAAGTATCTACTACCTAATCCTTTTTATGTTCCCTTCTGTGGTGCTGTATGTATCCAGAATCTCTTAACAACTTACCATGTAGTCATAAAAACTTTTAGAAGCAAATATTTTTATTAGAGCAGTCATTTCTCCTGAAATTGTGTGATTCTTTTGAATAATAAAGAAATTTTTCCTTAGTTTGTATCTTAGTTACTTTTTAGTTCCTGTGTCAGAATACCCACCACACACAAATTGGGGAGGAAAAGTTTATCTTAGCTTACAGTGTCAGCAAGTCATAGGTGGCGGACAACAGTGGAAGCACATGGCAGAGGCAGAGGTGGAGGGAGGCAGCTCCTCACAGCACTGCCTACAGGAATCCACATCCAGGAGGAGGGGAAGAAGTAGCATACACCTTTTAGGTCCTTTTGAAGTGATGTGTCCCTTCTGGGTGCAGCCTCAGTATTCTATCCCTTCCCTAATCCGTCACAAACCTGTAATCTATAATCCACCAAAGACCTGCAATGTAATCCACAGGCATGTAATAGATAGTCTGCCACTTGCCTTCCTTCCACCCCACACTTAATATCTACCACACCTTCATAATCTACCATAATCCACACCTCCTGCCCAGGCCCATATTTCTAACAGTACATGGTTCCATAAATAGCTCATAGCATCCAAATACATGAGACTTTTGGGGAACATTCCAGATCCAAACCACAATAGGTTAGCTACAGCTGTATCTGTCTGCTAACTTGGTTTTGTCATTAATTTAAATGACAGATAAAGGCCTTTAAATGTTGCATACCTTTTGAGAAGGCATTTAACTGTAAGTGATATATAATATTTGGCTTTTTTACATTGACTTTTAATCCAAGCCCACTAATTTAGGAAGCCTCAAGTACCTATAGCAACTTCAAGTATTTATAGCAAAAGGAGTTTGCATTCTTGGTAATTTGAAGTGCTTGTCTAAGCTGGATTAGTTGGATGTTTTAAGCAGAATGAGCCAAGATAATTAGAATCTTTGTCATCTTAAATTTGTTGAATGTTTTATTTACTTTAGTGCAGATGACTAAAGTGAACACTTGGATTATGTGTACTGTAAGGATCTTGGAAAGGTCACACAATTGTAAAATACTGCAAAGAACATAAGCGAGATTAAAGATTGTTAATCTACTGTTAATCCAGTTAATCTTCGGATTTAAAAATACAGGATTAATTCTTGCATAATCAGTTATGTAATTTTTTGAAATCTAGCAATAGAAATTGATAAAATATTAGTATGACTTAGTATGCTTTAAGTTCATAACTTTCAGAATATACTGTCAGTATTCTGAGAGAAGAAAGCTGTTTTATTTTTCTCTTTAGAAAATTCCTAATAATTTTTCTAGCAGGATCATGCTTTATCTATTTTTATCATTGTCAGGGAAGTATATCTCCTTTCACATAACGAACTTTTCATAATGAACTTTTCAGATTATCAAACTTCACTTTTACAACTGCTAGTTTTTTAAAAGTTGTAGCTACTTCATAAGTTTCTACTAAATGTATCACCCATATCATTACCATCTTAAACATAGAAGTCTGAGTAAAATTTAAAATGTTTGTGTCTCAGAATCATTTTGAGCATCATTTATTAAACTGTAATACCTTACAGTGATGTCCTCAGGAGCTTTTGAAGTATGTAAGGTTACCCTGTAGGGTCAATAGTGTAGAGTACTTTGTTTCTGAGGGCTTTCATCTGCTCTTGATTTTTTTATTTCTTATCTCTGTCATTGCTCTAATAAGGTAGAGAGTTTTCCAGTGTTATTCTTTCATTTTCAGGGGTAAACAAAATAGAGTTTGAAAACAATGATTTTTAGGTTGAAAATTACTGATCTTAGATGTTCTCTTTATGTTCTGTTCGGGTTTTTATAGGCTATCTGTTATTAATATTGATATTGGAAATGAAGCTTAATGCCTTCTGTATGTTATTATACACATTTAATTAAGGGAATATTACTGTCCCATTCTTCTATAACTTAAAGTCAGAATCCTCTTATGATTATTTCATATTTAAAGTTCTGTCAAGTCAGCACCAAAGCATTATATTTGAGAAGATATTTCAAAAGACTAGATACTTCATTTATTAGAAATTATTGGAAACAGCCTAGTTTCCTTGTACTCTCTTTCTTCCTAATAAATTGTAAATTATTTTTTTCTAGCACTCCATGTAAAAATTGTATTTTTGAAACTTGGAGAAGTAGATTTCATTAGAACTCATCCTTTACAATAGACCATGTTCATAAAGCAATGTGATTAATTTATTTCTTCAATAACAGCAGTTTCATCATTTAATTTTTTCTTTTACATTTTCACTGTTTTGTAGCACATTTAGAGCATTGCAATTGTTATTTTCATTTACATACTTTTATTTGTGAAAGCATCTGTATTAATACATTCAAATCAGTTTCAAAGGGACACAAGAGTAGAGGTAGTATTCAGCATTGCTTGCTCTTTCTGCCAGTTCTTGTTATTAATCTCAGGCTTGCTATTCACCTTTCCTGCAAGTATTTTTACCACTTGCACACTTTCTGCTATGCAGAAATGTAAAGTAATTTTCTTTCAGAGTTGTTAGCCGGTCTCTAAATTGCCTCTTTTTACTTTTATTTCTTCCATCCTTATGCTTCTATTTTCCTGCAAGCAAACCATTGATTTTAACTTTAATCCAATATAGTCATTATAAAGTGGATATGTCTTCTTCCAAGGACCACATATCAGTACTACTACTTTCGTTATCCTAAAAAGTATCTTCTCCAAGTATAATGGTAAAGAATGGTAAGTGGAATCATTGCTTGGAAAACATCACTTACATAGTTACTTCATGTTCATGATCTCATTTGAGTACCTGTTTTTCATTGGAGCATCATATTTATTCATGGATATTTCAAGTCTCTCAACCTTTCTCACTTGATAAGGATGCCATGCTCTTTCTGTCACTCTAGATCTATGTATTGAACTTGCATTTCCATCTGAATTTGATTTCAGTTCTGTTCTTTTTCATCTTGATACTTTCTAGATTCAAGTTGGAAAGATTGTGGACCAACCCATGCAAAGTCCATCTCTTAACTGCTTTGTTATCTTTTGCCATTTCTGCTGCTTATGTTGCATCTACTATTGGTAATGGCTTGTTTATAATCAAGATTCTTTCTTCCTTGTGACATAACTTCCATTGTTTTCCATCCAGACTGATATCCTTCTGCTTCTCTCACAGAAATGGAAATGATCATTACCAGTTGCCCTCAAATGCTATAAGCTCCCAAATATTTTGAATTCTTTCTTATTTTTTTTTCACTAGGGTGCGGCATAGATGCCAAGCAAGTTGAGGAACCATCTGCAGCTGCAAGTGAAGAAGTACTTTTTCCTTTCTGTAGGGAACCAAGTTATTTTGAAATCCCTACAAAAGAATTCCAGCTACCATCACAAATAACAGAGAGCACTATTCATGAAATCCCAACAAAAGACACACCAAGTTCCCATACAGCAGGTGCAGGGCATGCATCATTTACTATTGAATTTGATGACAGTACCCCAGGGAAGGTAACTATTAGAGACCATGTGACAAAATTTACTTCTGATCAGCGCCACAAGTCAAAGAAATCAGCTCCTGGAACTCAAGAATTGCCGGGAATTCAAACAGGAATGATGGCACCAGAAAACAAAGTAGCTGACTGGCTAGCACAGAACAACCCTCCTCAGATGGTATGGGAAAGAGCAGAAGAGGATTCCAAAAGTATTAAAAGTGATGTTCCAGTGTACTTGAAAAGGTTGAAAGGTAAAGTGAATCAATCATTTTAGAAGTTCCTATTGTATAATAAGAAAAATTTAATCTACACCATTACCAAACTCCTCTTAGTTATATGATAGAAAACATCTGCATTTTCAAACTTTGGATTTAATTTTAAACTTCAAAAGTAAGCCACATTGCCCATGTTCAACTTATTCAAATTGACCTTTTTTCGTTTTCTTGCTAGATTATTGGTTTGATGAATTTTTACTTATGCCGATAAATATGTTTTTTTGGCTTACAGAAATAGAAAGTTTAATTCAGCAGTGGAATTCCATAGAATTCCATCACTTTCTTGATTTAGGAAAAGATACATATGTATAGTTCTGATCTCTATTATGATGCTTCCATTAAACTATCAATAAGTAGATTTTGAAATAAAATTTAAGGCGATTTCACATGAGCAAGAAGTTTCACTTGAATAAGAAAGTCACACTGGTAATGGAGTGCTTCAAACTGTTGTTTGCTGTTTTGAAACAAATACTTTTAGTTTAGAAATATTTGCTAAATATTTCTATTAAACTATTTTACTCTTAGGACTTTTTGAGAGTGACAGTTGGATATTCATTTGTGAAAAAGTTATTATGCATTCTTTATTAGGATAGCTGTTACCAAAATTATTAAAATCTTTATACCTGTACATTGATAGTGGCAGCTGATCAGTGTTTTATGCCATTGATTTTGACAAATAAATGTATTTTTAGAATTTCTTGAATGTAAATTTATGTTACTTTGTATTTAATAAGCTGTGTGGAAGTGAAATTGTGAATGTATATTAATGCAGCAATTCTTTTAGCCATATTAGGAGTTAATGTGGTTTTAAAAATATAGTCTAATGTCTGAAATCATTTGTTTTTCACTTTTAAAGCCTTAACACTTCATCAGGCTAGGTACTGAGTAATTCGAGAAATAAGTGATCTAAACTGAACTAGAATGACCTTGACTGATCGTGGCTTAACCTACACTTTATACCTGGAATTCTGATCATGTAGTGAAGAAATAGGATTTTCCCCTTTTTTGATGCACTTCTAAGATATTTCAGGATATTGAGACAAAATGTTTACCTCATTCTTTTATGCCAGCTATTAACAATATTTAATAGAGTCACCAACAGCACTTACCTGACATAGGTACTTTTTTGCATTAAAACTTAGATATTTGTTTCTGTTTCTGATACTTAATGTTTTGCATTCTTTTTCTGGAATTGATACCTATGTAAATCACACCTTGATCATTTTCTATCCCAGATCCCTTGCTCTGTTGTCCCCTCTGTTCTCGTCCCCTGATCCTTTTCCTTATCTTCAGCAAGTCTGCCTTCCTGTTTGTTGCCATCTTATTCTACTCTTTATTTACATTTCTGGTTTCTCATTTAAGAGGAATGATGTGATATTTTATTTTCTGTGTCTGCCTTGTTGTAGTTAGCAATATCTGAAGATTCATTCATTGTCCTGCAAATGACAAGAGTTTATTTTTCTTTTTAGCAGAGTAATATTTTAGTGTAT
Source organism: Ctenodactylus gundi (assembly GCA_004027205.1). NCBI lineage: Eukaryota > Metazoa > Chordata > Mammalia > Rodentia > Ctenodactylidae > Ctenodactylus > Ctenodactylus gundi. The sequence goes on from PVKB01001791.1 coordinate 201,131, forward strand.
GTGCGTGTGTGTGTTTTAAGTGTTCGTGATCTATTTGGCCATTTTGGGGATTTAGATCTTCTCCAGAGCTTAGCTATTGTGAATTACACTGCTATAAACTTGAATATGCATGTATCACTATAGTATGATATTTTTAACTCTTCTGAGACTATAGCCATATATATACTTTTGAGACATACTTCGTTTATTTTGCTTTTATTAGACAATGTTAGTATACAGTTGAGACCTGGACTTGAATATATAGCTTAAAGTGCACAAATATTAAGCTATCTATAAATGGATCATTTATACGAATTGAATAAAAACTACTCATATCATAGTATAATCTGAGGTATTATGAACCTTGACAATTTTAAGACTTTTTAAACTGCTCTTAGTAAATATACAAAATATCTAGCTGAAAAGATTCTTTAAACTGTTATCATTTAAAAATGTCCCTGGGAAATCTTTTCAATTTTTAAAAAATTTTAAACTTGTATAGCTTTTACTTTTAAACCATCGTTTCGGTACATTCTTTGCTTTTGAACAAGGCCTATTTGTGAACCTAATTCCAAATAGGTCCATTAATGTCTACATAGACATTGTAACACTACATAACTCATTAGATATTTTAAAACTTTACCAGAAATTAAGCAATCAGATTACTGTTCTTCAACTTTGATTCATAGGAAGGCATATATTTTAGTATGATGCTATTGCTGAGAACCCTTCTTCTGGATTTGCCTTTAGATCGTTTTACAGTCCATCAAAGAAAATAATATTGTAGGTATAATTCAGTTGTGATCCAAGATAAATGCTATTTTGTTTCTCTAGATTTATGTACAGTGACATTTGACTTTATAAGAGCCAGACCTGCTATCATTCAGTAAAGTTTCCCATAGTTTAGGATATGAAATAAATCTTTAAATAAATTCAGTTTCATAGCAGCCAGTAATAATTTTATAAAAATTAGACTTCCATCCAAAGTTTAAATCATCAAAAATTTGAGAGTAGGCAAAGCAAACAAAAACACCTTGCTCCTACAAGAGTAAAGTGCACGTGCTTTGGGACAGTGAGGAATATAATGTTCACAAAGCCCATACACTTTGGCCCTTTAGGAGAGTTGCAGCTTCTTTTGGGTACAGCTACTGACTAGGTACATCTGATCTACCCCAAGGAACATTAAAAGAATCTCTGAGTATTAGTCGTGGTTAATAACAAGCAGTAGCGAAAAAAGAGCCCTGGTGAGGCTAGTTCCAGGTATGGAGGGCCAAGAAGGGAGAGGGGAAGGGTTTGTAATTTTGACATGATAGATATGTACACAAAATATTCAATTTCAATGTAAACGTTATATTTCACATGCATACATATCAATAAAATGGGGAATAATTAAAAAATAAAAACAGATGAATACAACTCTGATCAAGTGTTTTACCTTGTGTAGCCCCCAGAGTAAAAGAAGGTGTAATAATTCTCCAGCAAAGAAAATGGCTAATCTATAAGAGAAGTTTTAAACTATAAGTTGTAGTAAAGGTAGTTGAAAGGGCCTGATCTCACTCTCAACCTTGGTGTGTTAGACTAAAAAATTCTGTAAAGATAGCATTTTCAGTAAAATATATGTGTATATGTTGCAGGCTGGATGGTTTTATTATGCAACAAATACTGGCATTTTGTTACTTCTAGCTCTTAAAAACTCATTACATTTCACTGTGTCTAGTACAATAGTAAAAAGTAAGGTTTTAAATGAATTTTTGTATTTGAACTAGTGCCTTTATTTGGATTTTGCTTTTCATCTGCCATCTTAGATTATCTGAGGCAGGGGTTTTCTTTTCTTTTGTGACTGTATTTTGAATAGTTAGTAACTTCAAGAAAGAGTTTCAGATTTGTCATACCTGACTTTCAACCTGTGATAAGATGCTTTTGCAGCCTCCATTATTCTGATCTAACCTATCTCTCTGTTTCCCTCACCTATTACTTATCCGGTGCTTGCCTATTACCCAAAACACCACCCTTCTGTGTGTGTTCTGCCACTCTCCCTTCTGAACTCTCACCTCGTTTATGTACTGCATTTGACAGCGTTAAACTATTGCCACCCTTTGTTAATCTTTGCATTTATTAGAAACAAGCTTTTGTATATTAAAATTCATCTTTTTAAAAATATACCAACCCATTTTCAAACTGTCTGTACTGATTATTGTTTAATGCAAGACCACATTATTTGGCAGGGCTTCACATCAAAATTAGTAGCCCTGAGAAATTTAAAAATCACATACAGTTCCAGATGCATTAGAATGTACTAATGAATATTCTGCTGTATAGATTCATTTTTAGCTTTTAAAAGTTCTATTTTAATTCCTGGTTTGTGATTTCATCTAAAACATGCATAGGGTAACTCCTGGCTTTCCCATAATTTCATGCTTTAAAAAAATACAGTAATTATCATGTCATGCTTACCTGTTATTTAGGTAAAGGAAATTAAGTGAAAAAAATGATTTTTATAGTGTCATATCAAATCTCTTAAGAAATAAGAGATAATTACTTTGTGGTTTTAACTTGCTCTAATACAGAAAAACTTTTACTAGGAAGTAGATGTTTCAGAATTCAAATATACTTTAACTTGAATATATGCTTTTTGAAAAAGAGATCTAGTTATATTTTGCATTATGTTGTTTGCCCAGGAGGAGTCCTAGACTACTATTTTTCTATAAAAGCCTCTTAGTATTTATTTAATTCTTCAGGTATTAATACTAGATACTAAAACTACAAGTTCTATTTTTAAATAATTCTTATACCTGAAAAAATTTATGCAGCTATTAGTGGAACTACAAGTTTGAATCTTCTTTTAAAAAAGAAAGACCTGCTGAACTTTTGAAAGTATTGACCATCATTGAAAGTTAGTATTCATCACATACTTTATTGCATTTACATTCTCTTTCTGTGTAATGATGAATATTTCAGTGATGTAACTCTTTTTCTTATCTTGTTCTCTAATGTTGGAGTCAGTTTTTTGATTGTGAAAAAGGTATAATAGTTGCAGGCAGAATTGTTTACTGATGTTAAGAATATAAACTATGACAAATAGTAAGAGTATTGCTTATTTGTCAAGGCATCAATGAGTCATAAAGTTAAGATTTGGAGAAACAAAAGCAATCCTATTCAGTTGTTTATAAAAGACTTCATTGTTGCTTGGTAAAATTTGAATGTAACCATTAAGACTGAGGGAAGTTTGCAGAGCCTGTTACTGAAAAGGACATATGACTTTGGATTGGAAAGGGGGAGGGGCCAAAACAAATAGGACTTTTGTATATGCTTCTAATTTTCTACATGGGATGTTTTTCCTCTCTATTATGTGATTTCTTTCTTTTTTCTGTCCAGGAAATAAACATGATGATGGTACACAAAGTGATTCTGAGAATGTTGGGGCTCACAGGCGCTGCAGCAAGCGTGCCACTCTGGAGGAACACTTAAGACGCCACCATTCAGAGCAAAAGAAACTACAGAAGGTCCCGGCTACTGAGAAGCATCAGGACCAGGCTGTTGTAAGTCAAACTGCTGTTACGATTGCATGATTGCATTCTTTGATGAAGACAATCCCAGAAAAAGGAGATCATATTCTTTTACACTAAGTACAGGAATCCTGTGTCAGGAACCTACTTACTCTACACCACATACATAACTTGAAAAAGCAAAATATCCAACAGCAGACGCCAAAGTGGTTTCTTTGTCTTTACAGACTAGCTCTGCGCATCACAGAGGAGGGGGGCATGGTGTTCCACATGGGAAATTGTTAAAACAGAAATCAGAGGAGCCATCGGTGTCAATTCCCTTCCTACAAACTGCATTATTAAGAAGTTCAGGGAGTCTTGGGCACAGACCAAGCCAGGAGATGGATAAAATGTTAAAAAATCAAGCTACTTCTGCTACTTCTGAAAAGGATAATGATGATGACCAAAGTGACAAGGGTACTTATACCATTGAGTTAGAGAATCCCAACAGTGAGGAGGTGGAAGCAAGAAAAATGATTGACAAGGTAAATAACTGAAATTTGAGTATAATGTTAGTTGCTGTGTGGTACATTTGACTGTTGGAAATTATTGGAGAACCAGCGTGAAATATTCTCATGCAGTCAATGGTATTGTAATTTTAGGGTTTTGTTAGAGAAGTACAAGACAAAAATGATTTTATTTTGTTTATATTATGAATTTGGCTAGGTTTCATATGTCAAGTCCTATACACTTAGATTGGTCAGACCTTTTATAAGTGTGTAAATTTAAGGTAGGTTTAAAATGTAATATTCTTTGGACTTCTCACTTTTCACTTATATCCACACTAAACAAATAAATAACTCTGATAGCGTAAGTACTTCAAGAGAAGTTTCCTGCCTTATTGGATGCACACGGAAATACCTGTTGCAGTTAGCTTTGTCCTAATCTCATTTTCTGTTCATAGCTGTCTTTGGTGACTGAAAATCCGTGTATGAAAACGTAATTTTTTAGTTTTTTATATTATTTCATTTTGATAAGGTTTATGCTCAGCCATGATTCTTGTTTATATTTTACACATATTCTTTGATGGTATTGGTTAATGTGTAAATGATTGTGGTATGTTTTAAGAAGTAGTTTTCTTATTTCAACCATGATAATGGAAAGCCACTTGAAGAATCAGCTATATTGTTTACTTCTTGGAAAATAGCATGTTTGGCTAAACATGAATCTCTTATTTAAACTCTTGTTACTGGAAGGGTGCTTGGGTGAGCAGTGTTAATTAACATCATTTAGGATGCCTTCCTAAACATGCTGAATATTTGAGCATCTGCATGGAGAAAAGGTAGCTAATTAATTCAAACTCATGTTAACACTTGAAATGCACAAATTTATTTGATGAGTGTTTTTTTTTTTTTTTTTTTAAGAATTGCCTCTCAGGGAATAGGCAGTACAATTCTTTGGGATACAAGAAAAATAAAGACTTACCTTACCTTCAATTTTTTATATTCTATTTTGGAATGTGTTCTGTAGTGTCTAAGTTTACTGTTACATTAGTAGACATAGGGTAAGTTTAATCATATATTTATTGAAGAACACCTGGTCAAAATATTACTGCTGAAGTGCACAGCTCCACACTTTTTAAGACCTATTGGTTTAGGAACTAGATGTTTTGTAAGCAATATTGTTATAATTGTTAATAAGGAAAATATAGAGCTCAACAGATGTTTCTTTCATGATTGATGTGTCTCCTTTAAAACATTACTTTACGTGGGCATTTCCAGGTAGACAAATCTAGGATTTACTATAAACTTTGTATATACTAATGTGTGCACTTGGGTAAATGGTTAATAACCACTTTAGCTTTGTTTCATTTTACTTAAAATGGAGAAATTTTATTAGAGTTTATAAAGAACTCAGTAAAACATAGAATGCATATCACAATGTTTATCATATGAGCTCTGTTAAGAGTGTCTATACAAGATACTGGAAAATCTTAGTCCTTTTGGTATTAGTAGGGTCAGATATAAAGCCAGAGTAGAAACTGTGATGGGAGGGACTAGCCTGGCTGGGACAAAAACCCAAGAAAGAAACCATTGTTACAGCTGAGCCTCTTTAGGAAACTTACGGGTAGAAAGATTAACCACAAAATCTGTTTTACATCTATTTCCTATAATTATTATAAGTGTCCATCCCTTTGGCATTTTCAGAGAGTCCTAATTTTGACAGCAAATTCTGTGACCATGCTATAGATACAGAAGCCTAAGATTTTAGAGCAGGACTCTTAGAGGAGTAATGGCAGTGTGTGACTGAATAGCTAATCATTCTTAGTGTTTAAAAAGCAGCAAACAAAGCTGAGATGATAAAGATCATTGCATTGTTTTGTGATTAAAAAAATAAAAGAGCTGAGTCTCTTAACCATGGTTAAAGCTAGAAGCCAAATTCTGGCTAAAGTGAATGTGTGGGGAAAGGAAAGCAGGGAACCAATAATAAACTATATGAAAAAGATGAAATATTCTTTGGTGTAGAGGAAACAAAGACCAAGAATAGACAGCATGAAGGCATACGATGCACTTTGGAGGACAGGAGTAGATAAAGGCATCATATCAAATGGCTGGAATAAGCTTTATCTTCTCTCTCTTGAAGTTTGGGTGTGTGTGAAAGAAATAGTAGCCATCAGCTGTTGTCCATCTGACCTCCAGTGATTTTTAGTCCTAAAATCTTTCATGTGGTCTCTTTCCTTTTTCACTCCCATCTTTTGAGAACTGGTTTATTTCATTGATAGTATATCACACTTGGTGTTAGGTAGGAGTGTTTCAAATTGAAATACCTAAATTCTTCTCTGCAGGAAATGAACATGTAGTAGGATAGAAAAAGAAATGAATTAAAAACACTATGTTGAATGCTTTAATAGATATACATTGTGGAAAGAAAGGTACCAGTAGTTTCTAGGAAGAGATCTCAGGTTAAACATTCCTTCTGCAGCCCAAGTATTTGATCATCAGCCATTTATCCCGAAGAAACCTGCTGGAGCACTGCTGTCAACTTGTGTTTTAATCATAAGCCTTATTGCTGCTTCACTCATCCCTGTTTGTTTGCCTCTTTCCTGTGGAAGGGAAGGAGAGAGAGAATATGAACTCCATGACAACAGGAACTTACTATAAACATATAAAATATCTTCAGTAAATACTGAATTGCCAGCTGAGCTAGTTTTCAGCATGTGTAATTAATCCCTAACAGGCATAGCATGTAGGGTTTTCTAAAAATATGAACAATGTATTCAGAAGCACAGAAGCAAGTAGGACTTGTTCAGGCAACCATGGTTACTATTGGAGAGATGGCTTTGGACTTGATATTAGAGTCAACATCTTTAATTCTTTGTTTATTTTACTACTGAATGGTGTGGAGAAACATGAGACCTATGTGTGTTACAGTCATGACTTTAGCCATTTTCTTGCTGAAAGTAGTGGGGAGTTACTGAAAACAATCACTGTCAGAAATACAAAATGTGGATTGAAAGAAGTAGGAAGGCAGTTTAGAAGTTGCTGCCATGTATAGTAATTAGTTGAATTATAAGTGTCTCAATCTGAGGTAGTGTCTAGATCTCTGGGCTAAAATTACAGATTTGGGGATTATTAGAGCATAGAGGGTAGTTGGTTGCAGAATAAGAGGTGAGAGCAGCCAAAGACTATAGAGTGAGAGGAGGTAAAATACAAAAGGATCAAATTAGAGAGGAATAAAGAAAACTAAAAGGAAACAGCATCTTAAAGTCAAAAGCAGAGTCAGAGCAAAGCACGTAAGCATCTGTATCATATGATCCACCCATGGTGAGTGTGGTAAGCATGGGGTGCCTCACCAGTTTTCCAAAAATACATTGTATTCTTGAGTCTAGAGATGAGCAGCAAATGTATTTGCATCTTAACTCAGAAGTGAAATGCAGACCAAGTAGGATCTCTTGAAACAAATGACCACAGGCTGAAATGCCATATCCTTATAAAAAGTACTGAGATAGCCTCTTCTCCAGCTCTCAAGTTATGAGACTATGGCATCTGGGTTTTTATTTTTGTGCTGTGTCTGGCAATAGATAATTTTATTTTATACGTGTTCCTAAGTTTAGCTTTTATAACATTAGCACATGCCTAGTATTTATAAAGACCTCTTAAGTTTTACAGTTAAGCTTAATGGGTATGTAGTATAATAAGTAAGTGCTGTGTGCTGCTTGAATTGGATAAAATCATTCTCACAGTAATAATAATCTCCTTTGTCCCTCCTCCTCTCTCTGACAGCCACAGTCTTAGTTACTTTTTCCTTGGTGGAACATAATAGCCGACATCCATAACTTAAAGAGGAAAGATTCATTTTAACTGACGGTTTCAGAAAGTCACAATCCATTCATGGGTAGCATTTCAGCTCTTCACAGCAAGGCAACGTGGAAGTGTAATCTAGGAGGATGGGGCCAAGCTACCATTCTAGGTCCCACCCCAGTGTTCCACCCTTTCTGAGCCAAGCCTGCGTGTTCTGTCCTCTCCCACCAGGCTCTACCTCTCAACAGCCACATGAATATTTTACAGCAATCAAATACGTGAGACTTTCGCTGGGACATTCTACATCTCAACCATAACAACTACCTTCCTATAGAACCCATTTCATATCAGTTTCAATTAAGAACATGTTTTACCCAGATGGAGGCACAACAGAAAAAGAGCCCTATGTAACCATTAAAAAATTGAAGTAAAAGTCACATAACATAAATTGGATATTTTAACTAATATGTACAGTAAATTTTTAGAACATTTTTATCACCCGAAAAAGAAATTTTATGCTCACTGACTAGTCATTTCCCATTTATTCTTCTGCCAGTGCCCCTCCCCCCGCAACTACGTCCTGTCACTGCATTTGCTTATTTTGCACATGCCAATAAATGGAGTCCTGCTATATGTAGCTTTTTGTGACTGGCTGCTCTTTAGAATAATACTTAAAAGACTCATCAGTATTGTACCTATGTTACTACTTTGTCCCCTTTTATGACTGAATAATATATCATTGTGTGGGTAAATATGTTTTATATGTCTGTTTATTCATCTTTTGATAGATATTTCCACTTTGGCTGTTTAAACATTATTACTATGAACATGGATACACATATTTTTCTGTGTGTGTCATGACAAATTACAAAACTTTTCTTCTAACTCCTTTCTTAGTTCTTCTCGTAGTTTTATTTGATTTAAACTTAAAATTGATTAGAAAATATTTTATAAAAATCACAGTGTAAAGCATTCATGCTCATTTTACTGAATTTAAGGGATTATTTTCTCTCTAATACTGAAATTAGAGTTTTGTGTAAAACTAAAGTTTTTAAAAAAATTCTTCCCTTAAATCATCTTGATTTAGTCCCATGATGCTGGAGGCTAGAATTTTACATCACTCTTTGTAATTACATGTTGAATGACTTTTGTAGGATTTGGGAACTTCTGCTACTGATATGAAGAATTATTCTTCAGTACATGGTCCTTTTAAATAATCACGGCAATGATGATATTAATATGGTAATAAAAATGAAACTTTTCGTAGGCTTCGTTTGTATTACGCAAGTTTGTCTGTTGTTATCTAGAGAACATTTAACTTTTAATTAATTAATTTGCTGGTACTGGGAGTTGAACCCAAGGTCTTTGTACTTTTATTTGTTTTTATTTATTTACTTATTTTGTGACAGGACCTCAAAAAGTCACTAAATGGTCTGGCCTAGGGTCAAACTTACTGCCTTCTGCCTCACTCTCGCAGAGTGTTGATATTACAAATGGATGCCATCATGCCTAGCTTCTTTAAAATTAAAATTAAAATCGAAAAAATAGTCTGGGTTTTATGAAAATTCAGTTTTATTTACAATACAGTTCCCCTGCTTGGTTCTTTGAGTTGACCTTCCTTGTTTTTTTTTTTTTTTATAATCTCCTTTGTTAGATAGATTTAACCTTGAGAGAAAGGTCTAAGTCAAGACAGATTTTTAAAACCCAAAAAGAAAATAACCCATACTAAATATCATACCTTGGTGAAAAGTTGTCAAAATTTAGCCACTGAGGTAAATAAGTGAAAACCTGTTGTGAGATACCAAATATCATATGCACATTTTGGACTAAAAGATGAAAAATATTCTGTGATTCAACAGAGAGAGAAGTAGTACCGAGCTCTCCTATTAACCCCAGAATGGATGTTTTATTTTTTAGGCTGTCAGCTTCTAGAGACCTCTGATAGTGCACACTCCTATACCCTTTCTTCTTTTTTTGGCTTTGACTCTGGACGAGTTAGAAACGTGACTGGCAGACTTTCCTTAAATGAAGTTTGAGAATTCTCCAGTGTCCTAGTAGAGAGAAAGTGGAAAAATCAGGAATGTAGTCTCGTCCTCTTCCCTGCTGTAGTCTGAATGGGAGACTTAGATTATCAAGTTTGGTCATTTGATTGAAACCAGCTCATAGTGGGTAAGAGAAGAGAATCATGAGCCTAGAACCAGCATACTGCATTTGAAATATCTTTAACCATCCAGAAAGAGGAATGATAGGTAAACAGCTCTAGTTTCATTCATCTGCAGTTGATAAATGAATTGAAGCCTTGAACATAGATGGAGTCACCTAGGGACTGAGCCTACGGTGAAAAAGGAAGAAGCCTAGGAACCTTGGTGTTGCTCTTGAAGAGTTCTAAGGTTCTCTCCATTTATTAGGTCAGATATTTGATTGTATATGCTTTTTAAAATGTGTAAGTATACTGGCTTTAGAGTGTCTTGTCCATACCAACTGCTTATACCCATTGTTTTCACATGAAAGTTGTCACACATGGAGAATTTGTGTACCTGGGCATAGAAATAGAATGAACCTGTGAGTCATTGCTATAAAAATGTAAGCGTAAAATATAAATGCTTTTTACCCCAGATAATCGTCTTCCTGTCCTACCAGTCACTTGGAAAAGAAATAATTGTTTCTTCTCTAACAGACATGTATATAGCTGTCACCACTCTTTTAGAAAGAATGTGTACAAAGTCCTTTGAATACTTTCTGTCCAACTTCAGCTCCCTTTCCTCAAAGCATATTTTTGTAAATCTTATCATTTCAAAATAGTGTCAGAAGTGATTTGGAAAGGTTTACTATATTTCATTTGAAGCTACTAGTGCTTTGGTGCTTAAGAAAATGAAGTTTGAGTATGGATTAGAATTATGTATCACCAACTAAGAAAATCATGTAAGGTAATTTCTAAATTGACATGTCAAGATATGCAAATAATCTTACATAGTTACTTTTACATTCCACTTTAAAACTTGAGGCAGATTTTTTTCCTAGTAATTACAAAAATAAAGCAAGAAATACAGTAAAATTGGAATTCATCCATTGGAGTGAGAAATGACTTCTTTTTTGAAAAACTTAACACAAATCAACTGGAATAGCTCTAATTTGTTTTCTTTATAAAAGGATATAAAGGCAGATGACATAGGTGTATTTAATTTAATTTTTACTCTTTAAACTCATCCTAATATTTAGCACTATGAAGTAGTTTTTTCTTCTCTTCACTATGCTTTTATGTATTATTGAAATTCATATTTAATATACAATTTTCTTTTTAAGCAAAAGCTATTTAAATGTTTAAACAATATTAAATCATAATTCTTACAAAAAGTTACATTTTAATCAAATATTAAGTAGTAAGGCCATCAAGTGGTAAATTTTTCAAGTTTTAGTGAATTTAGAAGTCTGGTATTTACTAAATATCAACTTCAAATTCATCATGTAGCTGTGTAGTGTATGATTTTTTTTGATAGGGGTAATTTAACTCGGGGTCTTTGGATTGAGCCATATCCTCAGCCCTTTTATAATTTTCTATTTTGATAGAGGATCTTTCTAAGTTTCCCAGGCTGGGCTCAAATTTACAGTCCTCCTGCCTTTACTTCTTAGAGTAGTAGGGTTATAGTGCTTGAGTTGTCATGCATGGCTGTACTGTGCATCTACTTTTGTTCTAGAGAATAGTTTAAGGAATTTTTACTTGACAAAAGGAAAGCTTTCTCTGATTATGTTGTAAAGATCTTTTCTATAAGTGGCTAATTCAGATTTTTTTCCTTATTTTGCCTTATTTTGGGGCGGTCAATCCCATAGCCTCACACATGCCAGAGAAGTGCTGTAACACTGAGCTTACCAGGTCCTATTTTTAAAATTCTAGTAGAGCCATAATCAATTGCTTGTAAGAATATGCATTGTGAACAAAGTAGAGATTTGATAGTAAAATATGTCAAAAGTTTATATGACTAAAAATATTTCCAGTGTATTTGGGAATATTCGAGGCCTTTCATTTTTCAGGAAATAAGACTCAGGTCCTGCTGATATAAAAATAAAACACAAAATAAAACAAAATACCTTGAGTGTTTGTCTCTGTATTTAGCAGGACTTTTCAAAAGGGTTAACCACTGACAACCTCCATTTTGAAAACACTGGTTTGTGTGAGTAGGCCTAGTAATATGCGCTTTAGACAGTGTTATTTGATTGTAAGGCAAATGAAGATTGAGAATAATAGTATACTCTATATGAAGGTCTTACAATCACTACTGTTATGTAATATTTGATAGGGTTTAGTTAAAAAATAGTCATGTCTGTAGCTTTTAAACATGTTTCTCAAAAATAAGATCACAGACTGAAGACAAGTAAAGAGGTACTCATTCCCAACTCTTTGCATTATTATATCAACATTACTAGATATTTTAACAATCAAATATAATATCATGAATTTTTTATCAACTGGAATATTTGTTAAATATTTAAAAAGGTTGATCATGTTAACTTAAGCTTCAACTGCCAATTTTGTGCTCCAACTTCTCCTTAGACTGATTAGCTGTTACTCCGTAACAGATTTTCATTGTTATTAAAATTGTCTGTTGAGATTAATTAAGAACATTTTTTACTTGGCTTTTGGAGCTAATGATGATGTTCACATATTCATCTGGTGGTCAGCTTTTCATTTTCACATATAATTTTTCCTTATAGGTGTTTGGAGTAGATGACAATCAGGATTATAATAGGCCTATTATAAATGAAAAGCATAAAGATCTGATAAAAGATTGGGCTCTCAGTTCTGCTGCAGTAGCAATGGAAGAAAGAAAGCCACTGACTACACCTGGATTTCACAACTCAGAGGTATACATCTCTTCTGTGTAGTTAACTTTTTATGTACTTATAGTATGACTTTCTCATTGGTAAGTTGCACCATTTTAATTGATAATATTCCCTTGTGAAATAATTCACATAAGAGCCTGAAGCAATTTTGGCTTAGATTGTGTGTTTTATTACATTATTTTAAACTTTGTCAATGAAAGAAATATTAATTTTATTAAGAGCTGTATGCTTACTGTCTTAATGCCAAGGCTTTCCTTGTTTGTGAAGTAAGAATTTGAACCTTAGGAAATCTGATTTCGTGATTTAGTCTCTCACTCATTATGCTGCAGTGCCTGTCAAGAAAAGAGCTGTTGTTTTATTTATATTAATATGAATTGTAAGTAAAATACCTTATAGACAGATAAATAGACCTAATAGTTTTGTTTATTACTGTTATAAATTATCCTCTTATGGTTTGCCATTTCCTAAAAACTATCAAAACAAGTTACTGTATTTTAGTGTTCTTTATTCATCATTGATTTGGAGTATTTTTATTCAAGTTTCTGTCTTTACAAGATATTTACTTATTGAAAACATGATAGTTACTTGAGCAATGTAATCCTGTTTTTATTAATTCAGGAGAGGCTTTGGTGAATGTAAATTTAAGTACACTCTGCTTTCTTCTTTGTCCCCTTAATTCATGGTGAGTAATGTTATAAGGACTCATTATGTTCTTCCTTTGAAGGAATCACCCAACAGGCCATTAGAACATTTTGCAGAATGGTTCTTTGTGTGTCAGTGAAACCCGCCCTGTTGTGGATATTTTTAGCATGGTGTGAATGACCTGGTACCACCTTCTGTCCTTAGAAGTGTGGGCAGATACCACAAGCTCTTAGAAGAGAGTTCAGGATCACCAGTGGTTGGTACCCTTAGTGTTCCCTTAGATGTCACAGTGTTGCTGTCATTCTCTGTACATAATTGTTTTAACCTACTATTTCTGAAATGATGTAGTATATGAAGAGCATGAAATATTCATTAGACAGTAAATCTGATACTTTAAATAACAGATTTGTTTTTGAACAGTTTAAAGAAACTTCTTCATAACTTTCCATCCCTAGTTGTCATTCCATTTTAATAAGAAGCCAGTTTGAATTTTATTAACACGAATCATTTTAATAATATATATAGGCTATCTCAAAAATTTGTTAGTTTACTCTGTATGTTGAATTTGGCACTGCATAATTTTTCTCATAGCATTAGTTTTATTTCAAATATTATGACAAATTAATCTTGAGCAAACAATTTTCGTATAGTATCGTGTATTTTTTATGTGTATGGCAAAGCTTAGGGTACATGGTGTTTTTCTGTATCACACTCGATCTTCCAAATTGAATGCCTAGATTACTCTAGTCTTAGAAATCATCTATGTATGTCCATAAATCTATAGAACCATATAATGAATTAAATTCTGTTTTATTTTTAACTGTAAGAGTTTATAAAGCACCTGCCTTAAAGACAGATTTAAACACAAGCAGATGTAGGATCAGACTTACTGGGAAAAAATCATCAAGACTGAATGATTTCTAGCTTCTTTATGAAATCTTTGTTGTAGAAAGAAGTCTAAAACCTTGGGTTCTCCAAATCCTGAATCTCAATTTCTGGGTATAGGTAGAAAGCCAGAGAATAACGCAGGAGTGGGACTTTAAACTCTATTCCTTGTAGAAGAACTAACTTGACTGGGCTAACCAAATACCTCTTTCCCTGTGCCTATCTCGTAACCTAGTAAATTTTAAGCCCTATGCATTTTGATATTATTCTCATTTGAGTTATAGGGGAAATTACGTCTGCAGTAGTAACAATATGTTCTAGTTAGAAAGGATGCCAAGAGAGTTTTTATTTCATTGATGATGACATGTATTAAATAATATATAGCGAGATTCACGTTTGGTTTTCTATGACATATTAATGTAACTAATTGAAATTCTGTTTTGTGGGAAGCAGACTTTACCGGACTCTTCATCGGGAAGCAGACGTTGGGTTTCACAGTGGGCTAGCTTGGCTGCTAACCATACAAAGCATGATAAAGAGGAAGGAACAGAATTGTCGGTGCCTGTTTCTTTAGAAAATGGTATTTTTCTTCCTCCTCTTTCTCTTCTATCTTTGCCTTTGTGTGTGTGTGTGTGTGTGTGTGTGTGTGTGTGTGTTTGAATTTACATATCAGTTTTTAAAAGTAAGCTAAAGCTATATAATGATAAGAAAATGAAACCTAAATAAATGTGTTCACTGGGGCTGGAGGAATGGCACAGTGGTTAAAGCAGCAGACTCAAGGTTCTGAGTTTAGTTCCCCAGTACCATATAAGGCAGGTGTGGTGGTGCATGCCTGTAATTGCCATGAGGCCAAGGCTAGCCTGGATAACTTAGGATGATCCCAGACCACAGAGTGAGACCTCTGTCTCAAAAAAATAAAAAAATTCATTTATTCTTATATTTGTATTATGTAAATAACCTTTTTTTACAAGTAAAAAGCTGATTCCTATTAGATATTTTGTATTTTAAGAGCTTTTAAAGCAATGAAAATTTTCTAAATATTAAATTTTTTACTATTTTGTTTTATGATACTGGGAATCAAATGCAGGGTCTCATGTATTCTAGGCAGGCATTCTCCCTCTGAGCTATACTCCCAGCCCCAAAAATCCTTTGTTCTTTAAAAACTTTTATGTACTTAGTAAGTTGAAACTCCTAAGGAGAGATTGACATTTGCTAAGATTCAGTAGTTTATTCTAAGGCATTTTTCTTTTTTATTACAAATTTCTATTCAAGTATGGCTGTAAAACTTTATGAATTTGATTTAAATGATATATCTTCTTACTGTTTTTGTTGTGTATTTGTCTTAAGATAATGTAGTTTTATTTTGATTAATGATATTAAAATATAATCCTAATTTATAGAAGATTCCAAAATCAAGAAAAAACACAGTGAGCTTGACTACTCTAAAACACATTGAAAGAAGAAGAGCAACAGATGTAGATTTAACATCAGAAGACATTGTACATGGTGGTACCTATAGTTAATCAAATATATACTTGAAAATTGCTAGAAGGTTAGATTTTAAATGTTTTTCCCACACACAGCGAAAGCCCAAGTTTAATAGGAGGCAATGAATATATTAGCCAGCTTGATTTAGCTATTCCAGTGTGTAAATACACAATCAAAACAATCATGTTGTATACCATTAATAACAACAATTGTCAATTTAAAAATAAAGAAACTGAAGGTAAAGGATGACCAGATGGCTGTAATCTTCATCTCATATGTTTGTTTTCCTGAATGCTTTGCAAATAGCAGGTTATTCATCTGCACAACTTGGAATTATATTTGCTTTTTAAACTACTTAGTCACAGTGCTGGTTCATTTATTTTATACTTGAATTATTCTTAACTTTACAATCTAGTGTAATATGATACTACTTTTTCTGCTCTAATTGTTTTTTAATAGAGACAGATGTCAGTGAGTCTGGCATTTCACTAAGAAGTGGCTGTGCAACCTCCTTGGCTGGACAGGTAGAGAGAAGGAGACGAGCTCTTCCTCAGCTTCCAAATGAAGAAAAGTCTCTCGACAGCTCCAGAGTGAAGGTTATAACACAGAGGTCCGAGATTGGTGAAAAGCAGGACACAGAACTGCAGGAGAAGGAAACACCTTCACAGGTATACCAGAAAGATAAACAGGATGCTGACGGAGCCCTGAATAAAATGAACAGGGGAGTAAATGGTGAAACCCTTAAAAGTGGTGGAGATAATAAAACCCAGCTTCACTTGGGAACCTCTTCTCCAGGAAAGGAGAAGAATGAGGCTGATATGGAGGCTTCTTTGGTAAAACAAACATTAGCTAAAATCCAGCAACAACAAGAACAAAAGGAACAGGCCCAGTGGACACCAACTAAATTGTCTTCAAAAAATATTTCTTGTCAAATAGATAAATGTAGGGAGGAATATTCTAAACAAGAGTGTCAGCCTCCAGGACACTCTATAAGCAAAGGAGAAAGAGTGATGCAAAATGAGAGCAAGAGAAGAAAAGCTGAGGAAACTCTGAAGAGTCAGATTACAAAGGGAGGAGAAAAGAAGGAGTCTTCCAAGTCATTAGTGCGACAGGGAAGCTTTACTATAGAAAAACCTACTCCCAACATACCCATAGAACTTATTCCCCATATAAACAAACAGACTTCATCTACTTCTTTAGCATTAGCATCTGCAAATAGATTACGAGAAAGAAGTGACTCTTTGGATACCGATGCTAGTATGGACACCACCCTTATTCTAAAAGACACAGAAGCAGTGATGGCTTTTCTAGAAGCTAAACTACGTGAAGATAATAAAACTGATGAAGGCCCAGATACTCCCAGTTATAACAGAGATAATTCTATTTCACCAGAATCTGATGTGGACACAGCCAGTACAATCAGCCTGGTTACTGGAGAGACTGAAAGAAAATCAAGTCAAAAGAGAAAGAGTTTCACTAGTCTGTATAAAGATAGGTGTTCCACAAGTTCTCCTTCCAAAGATCTGGCAAAATCATCTTCAGCTGTTAGGGAGAAAGCTGAAAAGAAAACAAAAAGTCGTTCCACAGATGTAGGTTCAAGAGCAGATGGTCGCAAATTTGTGCAGTCGAGTGGAAGAATAAGGCAGCCTTCAGTAGACTTAACCGATGATGACCAAACCTCCAGTGTACCTCATTCTGCCATCTCTGATATCATGTCATCTGATCAGGAAACTTATTCTTGTAAATCTCATGGAAGGACTCCACTTACCTCAACTGATGAGCATGTACATTCCAAACTGGAAGGAAGTAAAGGAACGAAATCTAAGACCTCTCCTGTGGCACCTGGCTCATCCAGTAAATCCACCACTCTTCCCAGGCCGCGGCCTACCAGGACTTCCCTCTTGCGGAGAGCACGACTTGGTGAAGCTTCAGACAGTGAACTTGCAGATGCTGACAAGGCATCTGTTGCTTCTGAAGTATCCACAACAAGTTCTACTTCAAAGCCACCCACAGGAAGGCGGAACATCTCTAGGATTGACTTACTGGCTCAGCCTCGCAGAACAAGGCTTGGCTCGTTATCAGCACGCAGTGACTCTGAAGCAACAATATCTAGAGGCAGTGCCTCTTCACGAACTGCAGAAGCCATCATTAGAAGTGGAGCCAGATTACTACCATCAGATAAATTTTCTCCTAGAATTAGAGCTAACAGTATTTCTCGACTATCGGACTCCAAGGTCAAAAGTATGTCTTCAGCTCATGGCTCTTCTTCAGGTAAATTTGATCTAGATTTTTAATAATGGCATGTACTCTTATGGGGCTTCTTTTTAAGAATTAAACTTCTAAAATATTCAAGACAAAGGTCATGATGTTTTTTTTATCCTGAAATAATTTTATTTAGCTCAGTGGAAAATTCAGAAATGAATACACTTCAGTTCTGGGGCAAAATAGTGATTTCAAAATTCAAAGTTCATGGAATTGATTTAGGACTTTTAATTTTATAGTTGACCTATCTGATTTTTTAATCAAAAGCACATAAGGAGCTGGGCAGGGAGCACTCTGGGAGACTGAAGCAGGAGGATTGCAAGTTCAAGCCTAGCCTGGGCGACTTAGTGAAAACTTGTCTTTAAAAAAAAAAAATAGACTGAGTACAGGGCATGATGGTGCATGCCCGTAATCTCAGAAGTCAGAAGGCTGAGGCAGGAGGATTGCTGTGAGTTCAAGGCAAGCCTGGGCTACATAGTGAGTTCAGAACCAGCCTGGACTACAGAGCGAGACCCTGTCTCAAAAAACCCCCAAACAAACAAAAAGGAGGCTGAGGATGTAGCTTTGTTTGAAGGCCCTGGATTAAATCTTCAACTCCCCCTGCACTTAAAGTATGTTAAGAATTATCTAGACTAATAAATAAATTAATATTGTGCTTCTAAAAGCACATGTTTAAATGTAAAACTCTGCAGATACTCAAAGCCCTTATGAACCTGGTGGGGTGCAGTATACCCTTTATAATTTCTTTCAGAGCTGAAGGAAATCACCAGCATCTTACTCTTTTTTCTTTCAGTTTTTTAAAGTGTCTTATATAGTTTATGTACATATTTTAATGTTTAATTTGTTTATGGTTTGGAGAGGTGAAAATTAACTATTAATTTATTTCAGTGGAAGAAGATGGATTCACAAGGCACATGAGGGTCTGACTGGGCTGTAGAAATTGTGAGCATTATCTCACAAAGTAATGTTTTTCTCCCCATTTTATTGATATATATACATGCAAAATTTAAGGTTTACAATGGAGTTGAGCATTTTGTGCACATACGCATCCTGCCAAAGACACAAGGGCTTTCCCACTCTCATTCTGTTCGCCCCCCCCCCCACCTTCCCCTCCCTATCTTCACCCCCACACTACCCCCCTATTTCACTTTGGTTTTTGCTTCAAGTTCCATAATAGTTGTGATCTGGGACTCTCATATCAGAGAGACCATTCGGTGTTTTACCTTCTGCTTCTGACTTACTTCACTAAGCATGATGTTCTCAAGCTTCTTCCATTTGCCCGCAGAGGCCTCCACGCTGTTGGACTTTATTGATGCATAGTATTCCTTTGTGTACAAATACCGCAGTTCGTGTAGCCATTGGGCTATTGATGGGTATTTTGGTGACTTCCACATTTTAGCTATTGTTAGTTGTGCTGCTGTGAACATGAGTACACATATATCTCTGCTGTGTGTTGTTTTGGCCTCTTTTGGATATATTCCCAGGAGGGGTGTTGCCGGATCGAAGGGGATATTTATTTCCAGTCTTTTGAGAACTCTCCATACTGCTTTCCAGAGTGGTTGTACGAGTTTACATTCCCACCAGCAGTGCAGTAGGGTTCTTTTTTCCCCCACATCCTCGCCAGCACTGATTGCTATTTGACTTGTTGATATAGGCCATTCTCTCTGGAGTGAGATGGTATCTTAGCGTTGTTTTGATTTGCATCTCTCTTATGGCTAGAGGTGTTGAACATCTTTTCATGTATCTATTGGCCCCTTGTACTTCTTCGTGAGTGAACTGCCTTTTCATTTCATTTGCCCACTTTTCAATAGGATCCTTTATTTTGGTAGGCTCACTTTTCTTCAGCTCCCTGTGTATTCTAGATATGAGCTTCTTATCTGAGTTGTTGGTGGTGAATATTTTTTCCCAGTCTGTTGGTTGTCTTTGTACAATGTTATAGTTTCTTTTGCTGTGCAGAAGCTTTTTAATTTGACAAGATCCCATTTGTTAATAATGGGGATAATTTCTTTTGCTCTTGGTGTCTTGTCAAGAAAGTCTTTGCCTACTCCTATGTCTTTTAGGAATTTGCCTAATTTGTCTTCTAGAAGGTTTAGTGTTTCATTTTTAATGTTTAAGTCTTTGATCCATTTTGATTTGATTTTGGTGCATGGTGATAGGTGTGACTAGATTGATTCTTATGCATGTGGATATGCAGTTTTCCAGCACCATCTGTTGAACAGGCTGTCCGTTTTCCATTGTATGCCTTTGGCCCCTTTCACAAAGTAATGTTGCTGTAGTAATTAGCTGTAATTGAATGCAACAACTGCAAAAAGTACCTAACTCCTTGCCAGAATGTGACTGTTTTTGACATACTTATGTACTGCATAACTAGAGCTGAAGCCATTTAGAGTACATGTGTTACTAGAGTAATAAGGTGATTGGTTGGTTGTATCCTGTAAGTAAGATCTTAGTGCACAATCAGCCTGTTATGAGGACACGGCTGCAAAGGCTCAACGGAGATCAGCTGTGGTATGACCTGAGCATTGTGACTACTATTAGTCAACAAGCATCTATGTGAACCCCCAGTCTTCAGTGAGAGTGGTGAAAAGCTGGTGGATAATCATACCTTCAAATTTTTATTTGGTTTGTGTCTTACCACAGTATATCCTACAAGACTCCAAAGTAATGGTACTTTTATATGCTGTTGGTATTATTCCTATTACTTTCTGCTTTCTAATTCTCCTTTTCACTGTTCCTTTTCTTCATGTCTGTTATCCAGTGGGCTTGATAATGATACTCATAGGTAGAGAACACATAATCATAGTTCCAAAGAATAGATGGCATTTTCCTTACTCCTCTGGTCCTTGTTTCCACACTTCAAGCTTTCGTTGATTGTTCATGAATTTATTGTTAAATTGGGTCCAGTGTTGTTATTCTCTTGTTTCTTATGGCTCTAAATTTTTAACTCATAATTTTATTGAGCTGCGTTCAATGATACATACCCTTTTAAAATTTCTTCTACCATACTGCTTGCTTTATCCCTTCTCTTCCATTTAAGTATATTAAAATATTTTGAGTATTCTTTCATTCTGACACAAGCTCTGTAGCATAAGCTGTTGGTTTCCAAGCATGAAGTGTCTTTCTTATGTATAGGCTGACTACCTCTTAGCACAGACTAATCTGGTTTTATCCTCATTGTTCTTGAGGGGCTTACTTGAGATGTAGTCCAAACGTGTTTGGCAAGTCTAAGAGCTATAAGATGCCATGTAATTGATATAGATAGAAAATTTTTATTTTCTGCTTTGAATGCAGAACTTATTATTCAAGTTTTCAGTGTTCAAAAGAGTTTGTTTGCTTCCTGAATCAAATAGAAGAAGATTAAGATCTGTGGTTTTGGTCGTCATATTGATCAGCAGTATGTTAAAGCAATTATAATCATGGAATTTAAGAGCTAGAAGACTTACTTTGGAGACTGCAACCTGGAGATGAAATGACTTGGACATATGGCTCTCGCAGGGATGGAATTAAAAATCCAAAGCTTTGGATTCCTAGCCTGTTGCCTTTCTACTACATTCATCCTAGCTGTCAGAAATAGTGTTATATGCTAGCTTCCAGAAGACAAATCAAACCTACTGTATTGTTAACCCTCTATACAAGGTCAGTGTACAATATGATTTTGATGGTGTTTACTAATATCTTTGCAGTTCTGATATTTTATTCTGTTTATATTCTGTGTTCCACCTTATGGGTCTAGAACTGCCTTATGATCCAAAGTTATGTATTCAGATTCACTCAAGATGTCCATTTGATATCATTGTATCTTATCTTATCTGGAAGGGCAGTGGCCGCGATCTTTTAGTCCACTTGAGCATACTAAAATAGTTGCCGAGAGTACTAACATAAAAAGCAAAACACACATACCCACCCGCACACACACACACACGCATACACACACACACACACACACACAACAAAAGCCCCAACTCAAACATACCTGTTTGCTTTTGCTAATATAGATGTGTTTGATATTATGAGTTTCTATTTGGAAAAATTTATATTATCTTAAATAAAGTAGAAGAAGAGTCATAGCTTTTTAAATGTATTCATGTGAGGTTTTAAAGATTTTGGTTTTATCTGACCTTAAAAATAGTTCTGCAATGCTTAAATTCCATATTTTAGACCATACCTTAAAATTTTGAGAAATGACAACTAAGAACTGAAAATTAAAAATGTTTGCTTTAGCAATGTTAAAGTAAGATTTCTTTCATGCTTCTCTGATATAATTTTCTTCCAAGAATTCAACTAAATAGTTGCTCCCCAAAATTCTTTGAGTAATTCTTTCATACTAAGTTATACCAAAAATATCCAGATTTCTTTAGATATATTCACAATGAAAGACCCTGAATTATCAAACTAAAACGTGGCCTTATTTTTACATGTTATTCTAAAAAGTACAAGCATTGTACTAATATCCTTAGAAACTCTGAGAATGTTTGCTTTCCTTTTTTATTGTAATTCTCAAAGTTTAAAGAAATAGAAATTAAATGTAGGACATGCAAGGCCCCAATTAAATTTTCATACAGGTAAAAAGCCAAAGCAGTGCATTTTTAAGAATTATTTCCCCCCAAAATGATCTTTTTTGCTGTATGTTATAAATATACCTGCAAAACATGTTTGTGGTTTAATGTTATGCTAAACTACTCAGATTTAGTATGAACTTGCTCTGTGTGTTTCATGGAATCTTTAGTTGTAATGTGTCTTCGGGCAAAGTTTAATTACAATAAAAGAAAATGGAGCTATGACAGGTAGGTGAGAAATTTTTCAGTACTGTAAATATCATGGATAATAGTATTTTTTAGTAAATATAGTAGTTCATTATGTCCACATGAGGAAAGGGTGCACATTTTCTAACTAAAATAATTAAAATAAATTTTATAATCAATATTATAACTACAGTGAGTTTCAGTTGAACTACAAGATGAATCCAGGCCACTTGTAACTTTCTCTTTAGCATCTGTGCTCTCAGTATCTCACCAATCAATAAGCCTTTTAGAGATTGACATTTTAAATACCTACAGTACAAATTTTCAATTTAGTGATCTGTATTATTATTAAGTGTCTTAGTATTATTGATCTATCCTATAGGCAGTCTATCATTTTATCATGTAAAATGAAACTTACTGTTACCTAAGCAGAATAAACTTCAAGAGAAAGAAATACAACTTTTCTTCAAGATAGGTAGACATTAGAAAAATCATGATTCTATGAGAAGTTGAGAATGTCTTTGAAGTTGAGAATGTCTTTTTAAAAAGTAGCTTTAAACCAGGCCCTGTGGGGCAAGCCTGTAATCACAGCACCCTGGGAGGCTAAGGCAAGAGGATCATAAGTTCAAGCTCAGCTTGGGCAACTTAGTAATGAAAGCTTTTGTCAAAATAAAAAAAATAAAAATGGGCTGGGAGTGTACCTCACTGTTTAAATACTGGGCTCAATCCTCAGTGTCACAATAATAAAAATGTAATAATAATAACAACAACGTTAAAGAACTAGTAGTTTTATTGGAATGAAAAAAATTAGAGTTTTCTAACAGTTATGAAACAGAAAAATTAGTAAGTTTTGAATTCTGGGAATCAATCAACTGAATCTATACTTTGATAGAAGCAAAGAGGTATCTTACCTCTGGACCTGCCTTTTCTTTATGAATCGAAGCATTTAGGCTTCCTGTGACTAAGAGCATCCAATTCCAAAATTCTATGCATTAAGTAGGTTTGGAGAAAGTTGAAAGCATTCTAATTTGAAGTTTCATCTGTTAGCTGGTTGTGAAAAATTGTCTTCATATAAAATGTATAAATGCTAAGAATTTGGAAGCAAGCATTAATAAAAGCAAGAAGTTTTGAAAGAAGTTCTTTGAGAATAAGAAGTTAGCAGTCTGGGCATGAAGTTCCCATTCACGTTCTCTTCACAGGAGTGGGCATTTTATTCAGTCTGTGCTCTGTTGTTACCCAGGCTGAGCAGGCTGAGTATTAGTGCAGCATACAGGGTGACATGAAGTTTTCTTCATAGAACTTTCTGTTTATACAAATGACTTAATTATCTGAAGATTTATTACTCTTATTTTTGTGCTCTGCCGTACTCATTTTGCCTTCTTTGCCTTCAGTTTTAAGGAACAAACTTAGAGACTTAGTGAGACCTGTCTCAAAATAAAAGATAAAAAGGGGCTCAGCATATAGTGCAGTAGTGTAAAGACCCTTGGTTCAATCCCCAGTGCCACAAAAAGTATACATATGTGTGTGTGTGTGTGTGTGTGTGTGTGTACACGTGTGTGTACATGTATGTCTCATTCTGTGGTCCAGGCTGGTCCTGAACTCACTATGTAGCCCAGGCTGGCCTAGAACTCATGAGCAGTCCTGCCTCAGCCTCCCCAGTGCTAGGATGACAAGTGTGTACCACCACACCTAGCTATTATGTGGTTCTGGGGGATCACTTCCTTGGCAAGCACTTTAATCACTGAGCTAGGTCCCAGCCCCTTATATTTTTTATTACTTTGATCACTTTTTAAAATCATTACTAGATGCTTTCATATTCTTACTGACATCTAGATAGACCTATAGAAGTATAAAGCTTTTTAACAGCTTACAGTATTTTTCTCAAAATGTAATTGTTTTGTAGTATAGGGCAGGGGTCCGTAACACTACCTGTACTGGGGTCATTACTGTGGTGGAAGCAGACTGCAGGGATAGGTGAAGCTGTGAGCAGGACTTGAGCTGAGGGAAGCTCCACCCCATGTCAGGTGCTCCTGTCGGGTTCCAAGGCTCCTGCTGGTCTGCAAGAGGCAGAGCTCTGCTCCCTGCTCCCTTCCTGTTCCCCTAATAGGGCTGCTGGCTATTGTGAAGCTGTCCTCCAACAACCTACTGCATAACCAGGACACCCCCACCTCTTAGCAGAATAGTCTCCAGCTGAGCCTGTACCCAGTGTCAGAAAGCTTGGGGCCGCTGATCTAGGGAGTCCCTATTAAACATTAGTTGTGACGTGGTTGTACTTTCATATACTTCGTAGGTGTGAGATATGTATACTTTAATAACAATTTCTCATTCTGTTCTTATATATTGAGTCAGAATTATCCTAAAGTACTTTAGTTTCATAATTGTTTTTATTTATTCTGCAATTAATTAGTTCTCTGTTACTGGTTTTATTTTCTCTCCAAACAATTTTAGTTATGAGTAGGGTGATCATTGTTTCCCAATTATAATAGGAAATGTGAGCCAACAGGTTATCTGAGTATTATTGCAAAATATCAAAACACACTTAGCATTTAATGAACTGCCTTAATTGAAAAGTACAAGTTCTTTTCCATATCTAGAACTTAGTTTGTTCTGTTTTTACCTTTTCTAAAACTTTTTTGCTCTTAATTCCAAATTTTTCGTAAAATTGTCTTTAATTTGGAGAGTAATTTCAATTTATGGGAGTTGTCATACGTCATATTTTCACCCTGGTAAGAGTACTGTCTGTGTTAACAAATATTACAGTATTAAAGTCAGAAATTGTAGTTAAACTGCTCTTCAAAAAATGTTCATGATTGCTAGAGTTCTGTATGTTCTTGCATAGACTTTTTACAGAGTTCCATGCCTGTCTTCATTCTCTTGCGTTCATGAATCTAGACCAGAAGTTCTGGATGGGCGTGTGAGTTAGGACAAAGGAGACTAAATGTTGTATACCTTCCTCTTTCCCTGTTTCTTACCCGAGTTCAGGTGGCAGGGCGTGTCCATTTTGTCTGTGAGCAACTCAGCCTTAGTCAGCCCCAAGCCAAAAAAAAATTGTGGGAGGAAAAGCAAAAAGGAAAAGTTTTAAAATTCTAGTGGAAAGCCGATAAAGTAGTTCCCGACTTCATCAGTGTGTGTGGCTTAAGTCAGTTGCCCTTGAGCGAGCGTGGTGCTGGGGAGAGGGAAAGGGGCCCTGGCCCCAGAGTATCAGTCACCCCTGGAACCCTGGCATGTGCTGAGGTTTTGTCACTTTAAATACCAAAAACATTTCATGCTGTTTACTAGGTCTGAGAGAACAAATATTTTATATATAGGGACTCATTTATTCAGCAGTATTTATTAAAATTTTGCTGACCAAAAATCCTGCAAAGTGCAGGTAGAGATGAGTCAGGCGGGCGCGGCTCCCGCCCAGGAAGGCTGCCATTGTCTCTGCTGGGTACTTCTCTATGCTTCACAAATTATTTGTATGTTTGATTCTCATTTACAGCAGTAGTGGTCTGCATTAATTTGTCTTCTGATTTTTCAGACGTGTCAGCAATATCTTTTTTTAAATGTCTTTACTAACCTTAAGTTAAGAAAGTGATTGCCACTTTTCATAATGTGACCAATCACAATCTCTCCTGTGCCTTAAATGTTAATGGTTGTGAGAACAGCATATAGTGTCGCTCTTTGTAGACTTTATACCATTGTCTATTTTCACCATATGCTTTCCGTGTCAAAGCAGCAGACTTGTACTAAAGATGCTTTGTTGTGTTTTTTACCATGTAAAAAGATTTTTTCCAACCATAGCATAACAGGATGTTGAATGACTGAGGTAATGTTTTTTTTTTCTGCCATAAAGGCATAATTTCCACAGCAGGAATTATGCACATTTGTATGTTGGGAAAAGAGAGTTTTTACCATTTACATGTTAAAAGTCCATGTGGCATGAGAAAATCTTTTCCCTTGTTTTAATTTTTGTTGTTGTTGGTGGTGGTGTTGCTGTTATTTTTTTTTAAAATCCATTTATTCACTCAAGAAGTATTTGCAGTTGAGAAGTGCCCAAGTTAAATAAACATTTATGAATAGAGCTTGCTTAGTTGTTTATCATTAGTGGAATTTTTCATCTGAATGTTTATTCACTACACTACAAAAAACCAGTCTTTCAGTTTTAATTATTCATTGTTTTTAATTCACCTAAGTGTGATGTTTTTATATTTAAGGAATAGTAAAGTTACAGTTTTTGTGAGGTATGTGTGTCAGCTATTGAAAATTGTGCTGTGTGTGCACTCATTTTGTTTTGAGATCATGATTTTTATTTTATCTCCTTTAAATGATAACATAATAATTCTTTTTTTAATAATTAAACTAATTTAGTAAATTCAAGATGGAGGCGCTTTCCTACTGATTATGCTTCCACCTCAGAAGATGAATTTGGATCAAACCGTAATTCCCCTAAACATACCCGTCTGCGTACTTCTCCAGCCCTGAAAACCACTCGCTTGCAGAACACTGGGTCAGCAATGCCTACTAGTTCCTCTTCATTCAAGCACCGGATCAAAGAGCAGGAAGACTACATCCGAGATTGGACTGCTCATCGTGAAGAGATAGCCAGGTTGGTTTTAGGGAGTGACTTTTAGGAGATGAAAAGTTTCATCTGCAGTCAACTTGGTAACACAGTTTAGCTTTTGCTTATTTTGTTACTAATATTTTAAAAAGTGCAGTGCACAGAAAGTAAACTCAGTTTTGTTAGCAGAATTACTCTCCAAGCTTTTTGCCTATTGTTTTAAAATATTCTTATTTTTAATTTAATGTCTATGCTACTAATTATAGAATATTTTGTAGGATTATTTCGGTCTTTTCTTCCTTTTTGCCCTTTCAATTTCTAGTAGAGTTGCTGATGATTAAGTGTAACTTTTGAAAGGTAATGTCAGTTCTGCTTATTTAGAAATTGTTCAGTCCATTTACCTTTGATTCTTTTTAACTTCCAAAGTGGTAATGGCCAGCTGCCATTAGAGATGTGTTGCTGATATTTTCTGGGTACAATTATTTTGAATAGGAAATATGAAATACGTATTTTTAGATTTTGTAGAAGAAATAAATCTTATACTATAGCCATGATTTGTGATTAATAACTCACTGTGGTTAAGCACTGCAGAGAAGTTATAAATAAACAAATGCTATAAGTTGATGAAAGGTAAAGTTTTTGTTTATAGTTTATGAGATATTTTATTGACGGATTCTGTATGTTATCTGAACATTTTTACTACATATATACTGGAGTTGTCTCTGCCTTTAAGATGCTGATCTTCACATTTTGTATTTGGCAGTGTTAGTAAAGAACAATTGTATAATAATTGTTACCTGTGTTACTTTTGAAAGCAATATTTACCGCATTTTAATGAATTGTGTTTTTTATGGCTCATTAGTTTAATGTAATATTTAATTTGCTTTAATGACTATTCACTTAATAATTGCTTTTATTTTGGGGAAACATGACCTTCTAATCATGTTATGTTGTGTAAAACATTTATGTTTTACTATACAGATGCTTTTTATGAGACTAATTATTGGTGCATATTAAACAGTTTTTCTAGTTAGAGGAAACTCATGCTTTGGGATCAGCAAATCACCCTGGTCCTGTAGAATGCATGTAGTGAAGAACTCTTGGCACATTTTATCTTCTTCTGGGAGCAGCTGGCAGTAGCAGGTCTCACTTGTCTCATTATTTTCCCCTTTTCGTGAGGAAATGTCTAGCTGCACAAGGTCCAGTGGTGCCTAGAGGGACTGGAATATGTCTGTCTCGGTTCAGGAGTTCTCCACGCAAGCTCTCCCTTCTCAACTGGAAACACTAACCTTCTGGAGAAAAAGTACTTCCTTTCTCCAAGTAGAAAAGAGTTACAATATAAAGCAAAGAGGGGGGATAGTGGCTGTGTGTTATATTTTAACTTGTTCTCATTTTGTTACCTGCACTGTGTTACTGGTGTCTGTGTGACTTTATTATCTGTGGTAGGGTTCTGAGACTGATCCCCTTAACCTCTAATGGTTTCCGTGCTTTGTGCTTTGCCCTGTATTTTGTCAGTAGCACTGTATTGATAAAACTCACCTGTGAGGTTTTAACTTTTCAGCTACATATCTCAGATCCAGAGAACTGTCTTTAAAAAAAAAAAATGCAGCATGAAGGAAAAGGAAGGATGCAAATTATGGAAATAAAGTTAGTTGCTAGACTTAGGGATATGGTTCAGTGGTAGAGTGATTTCCTACCATTCACTGAAGCCCTGGGTTCAATTCCCTGAACCACACATTTACACAAAAAATAAAGATAAGTTAAATGCAGGCACAGTGGTGCACACAAATAATCTCAGCACTTTGGCAGGGTGAGGCAAGAAGATAGCAATTTGAATCCCTCCTGGGCAACTTAGTGGGACTCTGCCTCAAAATAAAAAGTCTGAGGATGTAGCTCAGTGCAAAGGCCCTGTGTTCAGTTTCTAGTACCACACACACACACACAGAGTTGCTATTTAATATTAACGTAGAATGGTGGTAAGGTAACAATGTGAGAAAAATTATTTTCAAAAAAACTTTGAATCACAAGCTAAATGTGAGAAATAATTTTCGCAAACAAGTTACATCTGTCATTTGAAACAAGCTCACATACTGAGAACAGTATGTATTGGAAAGAAACTGCCTTTCCTAATGAACAAATAAAATAGTTTTAACCTAAAAATACACTGGAAGATTGTATAATTCTTAATTGATTCACAAGGCATTCAAAGGTATATTGATGTTTTTTCTTCATTATTGCACATACCGTAGTATCATTAACTTGTGTTTTTTTGGGAGAGAATTATAGTTAACAGTTTTATTTTAAGAGTTAACCAGCTTATTATGCATATGTTACCTATGAAGGTTAAACGATAACGCCAGTGTGTTAATTATCCTCAGATTGGCTGAGTGCATTATTTGCAAAGTAGTATTTGTTTTTGTACGTATCTGCGCAGTCCTATTTTGGATTCAAATTTATATAAGAAACTTAAACTTAAGTTCCTTATATATGTTGTATGTATATATGTTATATCAACTACCAAAGAATTTTTAAGCTCTCCTGTAAGCAAAATGTAGTGCTTAGTGGGAGAGGAATGTGAATATGACTAGGTACATGGATACAGTCAGAGTTAAAGTCAAAGGAAGGAAACAAATGCATATACTTTTGATAGAACTCAGAGTGCTATAATAAAGGTTAAAAGAGTACGACATATTACTCATATGTAAGGCATTTAAGGGATGCCCAAGGAGTAAGGCTTTCATGTGGTTTTGGGAAATCGAACTTGGATCCTTGTATTTGCTCGTCAAGAGCTATAACTGCTGTTATTCCTCCGGCCTCTAAAACTTATTTTTAACATAATTTCATTTGCCTTATAGAATTTCCTCACAGGGTGGTTGTGAGAATCAAATGAGTTATATATGTAAAGTTTCTTCATAAAGTTCTCATTGTACTATAATGGTGCTCACTATTTATTCTAAGCTCCATAAGGTCAAGGACCCTGTACACTTCACCATGGTAACCCATAGTGTAGTATGTGCCAAAGTAAAGGATCAGTAAAAAGTTGTTTTCCTGCCTTTCTACGTTGGTAAATAAAAGAAAAATGAATCATCGTTTTTGTATAAAGTAAATCAATTAATCATAAATTGCTCATATTGGCCTATAAATTTCAATTGAGCTTCTTTTAAAAATCTAGTTAATTTTGTCCTTGTTTTTGCTTATATGGTGTGTGTGTGTGTGTGTGTGTGTGTGTGTGTGTGTGTGTGTGTGTGCGTGCATGTATATATGTATGTATGTATGTATGTACGTACGTGCTGGTCCTAAACTCACTGTGGAGCCCAGGCTGGCCTTGAATTCATGATTGTCCTGCCTCAGCTGCCCGAGTACTGTGATGACAGGCATGCACCACGACTCCAGCTTATGTGGTGTTAGGGAATCGAACCCAGGGTTTTGCACTTGCTAGGCAAGTGCTTTTACCTCTGTGCTATTCCTGCAACCCCTAAAATCTAGTTAAATTTTTATTACTGCAATTACTGCATTCCTTGAAAGTCTTTCCTGCTGATATTTTGCAGAAGCTATAAAGTGTTACTTTGCACTTAAATACTTAGGGGTTTTGTATTACAGAAACTTTTATATATACTTTTACAAGTGGTCTGTCATTCTCCATCCTTCCTTGTGGAAATAGCCAAGTTACAATGAATGCATGATGTGGAAAAATTGCATATCTGAGTAAATAGATAACTTTGATGGATCACCCAGGAATATCAGTGGTAGATTGTATAGGTTTCCATTTCAAAGAAAAATGCTAAAAAAATTCCTCCCCTTGGTTTATCAACTAGTAAATTATTTAGTTCATCAGTCTTTGTGTTGGGAAACAAAAGCTGTTGTATGAAAGTACATGCTGAACCTGGGGTATGATCCTGACTTAACTGCTTCTGCATTATGTGTTTTGAGCAAGCCAGCCACCTTCTCTGAGAATGTATTCTGCATCGTTAAAACCAGTCAAATCCTTCCTCACAAGAATTTTGTAATCGATTCTATGATTCTCAATTGACATAATGTATAATAGACAGTGATTTGTCCGAATTCTTAACTTTGTGGTATCATAAACCCCATTGGCCATCTGATAAAGCTTACAGAGCTGTCTCAGAGTATTTTTAAGTGCATAAACATAAATACTTAGAATTACTAAGAATTCCAAGTAAAATATGGTTGTCAAAATATTTTAAAGTTATATAGTAGAATATGGTTCTTTAGTAACATTTTAGATAAAATGTTATTGTTGTGTGTTTAATAACTAGTAATTTCGAAGGAATGAGGACCATAAATGATCTATAGCAACTGTAATGTGGATTTTTTGGTGACACAAATTACCTGCGTTGCTGATACCTCTGGTTTTTTGCCTGCGTTTATAATTGAAAGAAATGCCAAGCAAGCATCGGTTGGATGTTAGTAAAAATATCATTGTCTCTTAACCAAGTTGAGAGATCTGTAAGTTTTAAGAACCCATTAGCTTAAGGCTGCTTTACTACTTCAAGGTGTTAAAAATCCTTTCTCATAGTGATATGCTGTATAATATTTGTAATTTAGTTCCATTAATCTTAGTTTTTGGAGTTTGTCTTTGAGTATCAAAATAATTAAGAGCATTTCCAAAAATTCCTGAAGTTTTGGGTATGAGTTATTCAACTTATGTAACAGATTCTACTATAAGTGATTGCTTTTACAGCTGTTACTTATAAGAAATTAAACTTCTTCTCTAAAATTATTACCAGGATCAGCCAAGATCTTGCTCTCATTGCTCGGGAGATCAACGATGTAGCAGGAGAGATAGATTCAGTGACTTCATCAGGCACTGCCCCTAGTACCACAGTAAGCACTGCTGCCACCACCCCTGGCTCTGCCATAGACACTAGAGAAGAGGTAGGAGATCTTCATGGAGAAATGCATAAGGTTCTTTCTTTTCTTTATTTCTTTTGCTTTTAGCTTTTTGCTTAATTTTAGTTATGTCCACTCTTCCTGTTTGCATGCAGCTCTGCATTTTTCAACTTTGTTTTAACAATTTTTTTTTAACAAAAGTAGTAAAGGCTACCATTTGGTCTACTGTTAGCATGAAAGTGGAAATCTTTGATAATAAACACTTTGCTAATTCCTTGTCCAGAGTTTTACTTGAAATCCAGCAAGTATGCCAACATTTATAAGTGCATGTGTAAAGTTTATCAGTGAAAATACTTAAGTTAAAAAGGTATTTTCGTTGTTAGTCAACCAGTCAGTATCTCTAATAGCAAAGAAAGAGGAAAAGTTACATTTTTTTGCCATTTCGTTCTGCTGATGAACACATACATGTAGGGGTATTTTGAAAACTCATTTGTATTCTATATACACACATATCGAATACATAGAATACTCTGGAACATAAATTAGCAATATGTAAACTGTTGGCCATCCCAAATCAGGCCTCCCACAGTACAACTCTGAGGGGTAGAGTATCATTTAAATATTTTCCAAAAGATGCTTTTAGCCTGTAAATTAGTATCTAGTTATGTCTTGTCCCTCAGTAACCATGGGGAGATTGTTCTAATACCCTTTCCTCCCTTCTGTAAACACCAGAATCTGAGAATGCTCACAGTATAGTATTTGCATAGAATTTATATGACCTTCCTATGAACTTTAAATTGCTTCCAGATTATTTATAATACCTAATAAATATGAATGCTGAGTAAGTAGTAATTATACTGAATTATTTGGAGAATAATGACAGGGAAAAATTTAATACAGATTAAACAGTCTGTGTTTAATACAGATGGATTTAATAAAAAGTAATTCGTTTGGTTGAATCCCCAGGTGGAAGATTAACTGTTCTCTCCAGCCATGTTGGCTGATTTGATCTGGGGCAGAAATTGCAAGCAAGGATTAGCATTTAGAAGAATGAAAATATTTGTATAGTTCTGAGGTTAGCAAACTGTTGCCTGACTACCTGCTTACTTGTGTGACCTAAAAGCTAGAATTAGTTTTATATTATTGAAAACATCAAAATGTAAATAACTTACAACATTAAAGTTATATGAAAATTCATGTTTAGTTTGCTTGCTTACTTTTATAAAATAATGTTCCAAATAATAACCAAAAATGGCGAGCCTTTTGACCAATTTAATTCTGGTAAACTGAACTGATAATATTTTCCTCAGTTGCTTTTGTCACATTTCTTCTTATGTTCTTTAGTGATCACTTTTCGTTGTTTGTCTTCATGTGTTTACTAATTTAATAAATGATGTTCATTAATCTGTGTAGAGTTTTGTTACCATATTGATCAATTGTAGCTGTATATGAAACATCTTTATTGGTAAAAAAACAAAAGGATCTTCTTGGTGGCAAGACATACACATTTCTCTGGTACATTTAAAGTGATGATGTTATTTTCTCAGCTTTCTAACTAACTTTTACCTAACATTCACTCAGATACAATAAAATTACATAAACATTCCATTGAGTAGACTTCCATTTTTCGTTTTTGTTTTGTTTCAGAATATTATACCAGTTTATTCGCTCTTCAGTAAACCCCAGTTACTTAGAATGTATCTCTGTAATTTGCACTGTAGATGGCAGCATATCATTTTTATCAGATTTAATTTCAGTAATATTGTTCAAAAGAAATACTTATGTGGATTTGAATTTTTTTCTCTTGTAAACTCAATTCAAATTTGCAATTAATATATCTTGTGAAGAAATTTGGCACCTGGGTTTAGGGAAGAAAAACAAGATAGAGCAGAAAGAAAAAGAAACATTATTTTATACTGGTAAAACAGTGTGAGTTAAATGAACTCATTGTCCATCGTATGACTCTTATGTTTTCTATTTATCTGTTTTCTCTTAGAGAAAATTTTTTTTCATGAAAGAATTGAATTTACCTTAGCTACATATTTGGATCCTGAAAATAAAATCTATGTAGATGAACATATGTTTTATAAAATAAATACCTTTGAAGTGCTTAAAAAAGTAATTGGTTTATTGAAGATGACATGTTTCTTTCTGTTACTGTTTGAGAATGCAGTAACTTTTATCTAATCATAAAAATTAAAGTGCCATTATCTATATTTTCCTGAATTATTCTATTCTCATAAGAGTTTGCTTTTGTCTTCTTAGTTGGTTGATCGTGTTTTTGATGAAAGTCTCAACTTCCGAAAGATCCCTCCATTAGTTCATTCTAAAACACCAGAAGGAAACAATGGTCGGTCTGGTGATGCAAGGCCTCCACAAGCAGAACCTCCTGATCATTTAACAATTACAAGGCGGAGAACGTGGAGCAGAGATGAAGTAAGTAAACCATGAACCTTAACATATGGAGTCATGCTCCATCAGAGTGGGAGAGAGAGGAACTGTTCAGTTAATAGGGCTGAGGAAAAAGTGGTTGTCCTTACAGATAGAGATTTCATTCCAGCATCACATCACATAAAATAACTCCAAATGAATTAAATTCTTCAATGGTAAGAGCAAACCTGTAGTATTTGTAGTAAAAACTGTAAGTAAATATCTTTCAACAAAGCGGAGGGCAGATGCTGGGACTGGGGGGATAGTGGTGGCAGAATACAGAAACATCTTCCAGTGGTGATAAGATGTTATCGGGAGTGAGAAGTTTTAAACAGTATCTACCCTGCCGAATTGATTGTTGGTCCTAGTTATTTTGGAAGGTGGTCAATTCATTAGTACACCATTAAAGAGAAAGAAGAAAAAGTCAGTCATAGGTGATTTCTAAAAAAAAAAGAAAAGATTTGGCTTTAAAAGATTTATATATTTGAGTATATTAAAATAGGATCTTTAGATATCAAAAAATAATGAAAGAGATAAAGTATACACTTTTGCAAAACATATAGCCTACAAAGGATTATTATACAGAATATGTAAAGACTTCCTGCCAGCTAATAAAGACATAAGCAATTCAATAGAAAAATAAACAAAAGATGTAAACAGCATTTCTGTAAAGAGAAAACATTGGATGCCTACCAAATACGAAAAGATATTCAGCTTTATGAGTGCTCAGAGCCATGCTCTTTTAAGAATATAAGATTTTATATAACCATTCAGCTGGCAATGCATTATAAAGTCTTAAATTTATAGAGAAGATGTGGTTACATATGCTTTCTTATGTGTTGCTGGTGAATTAATTAGTGCTGTAACTCTGGAAAACAACTGGTATTTTCTATAATTAAACATAAAGATATCACATGGTATACAGTTTTTCTGCCGGTATATACATAAAAGAAACCTTTCCCATGAACCACAGAAGGCATTCAATAAACATACTTAAACAGTTGGTACCCTCTTGTCTGTGAGGGATGCAATCAATTCTAAGACTTCCAGCAGAAGCCTGAAACTATGAATAGACCTGAACCTTGTATACAGAGTATCTCAAAGGTCACCATACATATAAAAATATAAAATATATAAATTTGTCCTGGATTAATTTTGCATTTTAAAGTAAAACAAATGCTGCGAGAAAAATTAGGCAAGCATAAAATTCATTGTACAGCATGTTTCAGGGTTGCCATATGTAGGAAAAATTCAGAGGAACTCTGCATATTGTCTTTTTCCCATACATACTACCTATAATA
The DNA here is from genome assembly GCA_004027205.1 of Ctenodactylus gundi. Taxonomy (NCBI): domain Eukaryota; kingdom Metazoa; phylum Chordata; class Mammalia; order Rodentia; family Ctenodactylidae; genus Ctenodactylus; species Ctenodactylus gundi. The sequence continues at coordinate 236,876 of PVKB01001791.1, forward strand.
AAGTTTAGTTCATAAATTGGGTACAGTAAAAGATGAACAATAACTAAAAATATGTACAATTAACATACTTAAATAAACTTTTTATAAATAGTCTTTATTTCAATATATCTTACTGGGCTATCTTCACCCTTCTTGTTGTAATGATGATGGGTAAAAGTAAGATTTGTGTCGTAAGCTGGGGATCTAGTATTAACTAGGCTACTGTCTGAGTACATGAACCCAGGTATGGAGACACTGCTGTACTCAGTCATCCAGTCATGTGTGACTACTAGTGACTGATGGGGATAATGTATTAGAATGTAGCATCATTACTCTGCCTGAAGGGATGGTTCATGTCCAAGATGGGTCAGAGTGGAGTGGTACTGGAGGTTCATTGTATTATAACTGCAACTTAGAATCTATGAGTTGTTCATTTCTGAAATTTTCCATTTGACATTTCAGACTATAGTTAACTGTAAGTAGCTGAAGCCATGGATTTAAAACTGCAGATAAAGGGACGGGGGAGGGGGCGACTTCTGTAATGACATTGTCGATAATAACATAAATTTGGAAACTTAAGTATTTGTATTAACAGAATAGTGAATGTATAAGCTGGTATGTCAGCAAATTAAGTGATTTACCAAAGTAAACAAATTACCATGATATGCAGTAGTGTGGCTATGTTATAACAATAGAACATTAAATGGAAATCATCTTGGAAGGTTATATATAACGTAGTTCTTTGTCATATTTCAGTAAGTGAAAGTATATGCCTACAATATAAGTAGATCTATCCAGTATTATAAAAAATGAAAATGAGGGATTAGTAAATGGAAACAGGATATTTTTTACCTTAGGAGGAATGAAATGGGGAGATGGGAGAAAGCCATCTGAGTATTTCAGACTTTTGCTTATGTGACATCTCCTAGCATCTCGTTGTCCAAAACATGGCTGAGGGCAGATGCTGGGGAGATAGAGAAGTATCTTCTTCCAAAATGATGTTTAGATGGTGTAGGGAGTGAGTGATTTTGAACAATTGCTATTGTACCATGTTTATTGTTGGTTCTAGTAATCTTCAGTGGTGGTCAATTCATTAGCATGCTATGAAAGAGAAAGAAGACCAAATTATTAAATTGGACCTATGATATATATCATGAACTAATAATTATAATTCCATGAACCTAGAGACTAATATTCATAAAAACTACTAAATTATCATTTTTAATGAATATATCACCAGTTATTGTGACCCGTGTCTGTAGTCCCAACTATCTGGGAAATTGAAGCAGGGGGACCACTTGAGCCCAGAAGTTTTGAGACCAGCCTGGGCAATGTAACAAGGCACTAACTCAAAATAAATAAATAAATAAAAGTCATATGTTAGTGAGAAATCAAGGAAGGCGGTTTATTGAAGAAGTTTCTGTCAATGGAAAGATTAATGAAAGGAGTTTGGGAGGGGAATCATCTTTGATATAAAGATATGTTTTCACCAAAAAATTAATTCAAATAGCACCATAGAAGGGACTAATTATGGAATAAGATCTGGAGGTCTTGCTGGATAGCAGAGAGTAAGTAAAAGATTATAAAAAGGCAAAGTTAACAAGGGACTAGTCATAGGTAGGTATTTTTAGATGCCTGGGTTTAAGGAATGGGATCTGAAAATTAGTATGTAAGAATGTATGTTTTTAATAGTACCAGCTAGAAACAGATCTACCAAATGAAAAAACATGTAAGTTGGTCCAGAGCTCCGCTTGAATAGACTAGTGTTACAGCACTTACTTTGTCCTGAGCTGGCGGTTGGTTCGTTCTTGAAATCAGGAATAGGGCCCTTTAGTCTTACCACATCTACACTCTGTTGTGGACACTACAAAGACTAATTCCACTAACTGTAATAAAATTATGTGGAAGAAGTTTCTGATTTTTGAAGAGGTTGGATTGACAGTTATCTTAGGTCAGTGTTAGAAATATATTTATTGTGATGTGACATTGAACTGGACATTGAGTGTAGGGGAGAGAGAGATCCAATTTTATGTTACAATCTTTCCTTGGATTATCCTGGCCTTTCCATTCTTTCCTAATTTGTGTATGTTTTTCTTTTTTTTTTTAAATTTGTTTCCTCAAGGTCCATGATCTCATTATTCTTCCTTTATCCTTTCTTTTGCCCTGTGTTCCTTTTCCTATCTTCCAGACTTCACATCCTCTCTTCCTCCAGTTCCAATTTTTCTGTGGCCACTTCCTTCCCTGCCACTCTCATTGGACTTGCCTTCACTGGAGCTCTACAGTGCTACATCACAAAATTCATTTAACACTTCTGTGCTTCCCTTCTTACAGCATAATAATAGTGTTCCCTGTATATTGCACCCCCCCCCACCCCCCGCATCATCCCCCTGTAGCTGCTGCTGTTTGAAGCATTTTGACATCCAAAACTGTATCTTATTTCCTGGATTCTCCTCTAGAGCCTGAGTACAGTTCTGACATATAAATTGTAAATGGACTTTTTATATACTGCACTAGGTTTGCCTTTCATAATTTCTATGGCTTGACACATCACACCCCTCAAGCCAAATCCAGCCGCCACTGGTCCTGTGAATGTCACAGCTGTGCCTGTTTGCTCCCAAATGTGTGACTGCTCTTACCCAACAGCAGGAGAGTTGAACTGTGGTAGAGATCAAAAGGCCCGCAAGCCTAAGTGGTCACTTCAGGTGTTTTACAGAAGGTTATACATCCCTGATTTTTCTTGTGAATCTACACTCCGGTGGTACCAAACCCATCATGAAAACTTAGTGTATGTCATTTGAAGTAACTTTTTAAAAATTCATCTTTTACTCTAGATTCTGGAGAACAAGTGTCAAATTCTTCTTGATCTTTGTATTCATAGTACTTTCTGAAAGAATAAGAAATTTGGTGTTCTAAGTATTTATATTTTCTCTTTTATGATAATATGAATGGCAGATGAAAAATAGGGTCCTGACAGTAACTCAGGGTAGGATGAAATAGATTATTCTTAGAAAATGATATGGCAAAAATAACACAGAAACTTAAGTCATTCAACAGAGGACGCTTTTGCTAATAATATATTCCTCAATTTAGTCAACATGTTATTTTACATTCTTCGTTTTTAAAACATTAAAATGAGCATAGATACTCAAATCATCTAAGTATGGTGAGTGTGACTCATGGTCTGAGGTATGCAATAAATATAGTGGTGATATTTTAATATCTACTTTTTCTTGGATATTTCAGGTCATGGGAGATAATCTGCTGCTGTCATCTGTCTTTCAGTTCTCAAAAAAGATACGACAATCTATAGACAAAACAGCCGGAAAGATCAGGTACTTTTGTTAATCTTGACCTTGCCTTCAGGCACCTGCTACCACAGCTGTGAGGAAACCAGAATTCACAGGAATCCATCTTTACCGCTGCCGCCATTGTGTTCCTTACTTTTTAGATATAAGTGATAACAATAAACTAAATGTCTTTTATAATAATCTGCTTTGTAATTGAGAATTAACAAGTATAATCTTATAATTTCATAAACACACAGAACATCTTCATTTTCCACAAAATAGTATTAAATATTTTAAAATCATGATTTTTTTATAGTACTTTTCTAAGACCACTAACTTTCCTACAGTTTCATCTTGCTCATCGATGAAAGGACCAGTTCTTACAAGATTTAGGAAATTTACATAACAGCTTCTTAAAGATAAAAGTGCTGTGTGGACTACCTATCTTTAGTTCCACATATCCAAATACTGTTCTTGATTAAATGTGTTAAATTATAGTATTATTTCAATATTTGACCTTTTACCTAACCTGATTCTTATGGATAAAGACTGTTCTTTATTGGACATTATTGAACGTTAAATCCTTTAGTTGAACAATAATGAATGTTATACCCCTGAACATTGAGCACAATATCCTGTGTTGAGCATTATGCCCTTCGGTTCCCTGCCGTGAAGAACATACTTCACAAATATTGATGAAATGAATAATTATAGAAATAGCTTTACTATACATCAGTAAAGTCCAACAGCATGGAGGCTTTTACAGACAAATGGAAGAAACTTGAGAACATCATCCTTAGTGAAGTAAGTCAGAAGCATAAGGTGAAACATCGAATGGTCTCTCTGAGAGTCCCAGAGCACAACTCCTGGAACTTAAAATGAAAAACAAAGTGAAATGGGGATAGGGTGGGGGAGGAAGGAGGGAGGGAAGCATAGGGGGAAGGACAAAGAGAGTGGGAACGCCCTTGTCACCTTGACAAGATACATATGTGCACAAAATGTTCAACTCCATTGTAAACCTTAAATTTTGCACATATAAATATCAATAAAATGGGGGGAAAAGAAAAGAATTAGCTTTGGTTCATTTTTGTCTTAACTTTTCTTAGAAAAGAGCTGAACAAGTGATACTGAGGTAGAGAAAAAGATCTGATAAAATGTAGAGAGGACTAGCCTGATGGGGAGAGCCCTCGATGGTGGTGGGACTTTGTGATTCCCTACGCATCTGTGAGCTGTTTGCCTGTTGCCTCCTGACCCCAGTTGTGTCATCTTACACATAGACTGGGTGTGTTTCGCTGACTGCGCTTAGAGTAGTTTTTCTCACATATGTGTGTCTGTGTGTGTGTGCCTATGTGTGTATGTGTACATATATAATTTATTTTTTAAATCTACAGTACTACCTTTTTCTACTAAAGGTTGCTAATTCTCAGATTTTCTCTATTTTGTGTGAATGTGTTAACTTTAGGGAAAATTTACCCAAAGTAAATAACTATCAAGTATTACTTTATAGCTTTAAAGTCATTAGTAATTTCAAGTGATTAAGAGACTTAATGTCATAGTACTGCAGAAATTTTCACTATAGGTTAAAATTCTCAAATTTAAATGCTGCATATCTGTCTTTCTTTGTGGCTGCACAGTATTCCATTGTATATAAGTACCACACCTTCTTAAACCATTCCTGTATGGATGGCAGGTAGGTTGTTTCCAGGATTTGGCTATTATGAATTGTGCTGCTATGAACATGGATATGCATGTGTCTTTTTGGTATGTTGACTTTATTTCTTTTGGGAATATGCCCAGTAGCTGGATCAAATGGAATTTCCATTCTCAGCTTCCTAAGACTGCTTTCCATAATGGATGTCCCAGCGTGCATGCCCACCAGCAGTGGAGTAGAGTTCCAAATAATGCTCAGAGAAATGGACCAAGCACAAAAGTCTGACTATAGACGGTGTCCCTCTTATGAAAGGCAGAAAAATAATGTCATAAAAAGGCCCAAACATGAATGGCAGGATAGAAAGAGAGGCACATGTCAGATAGGAAAGGGGTGAACCTCTGAAAAAGGGGTGGACACAGACGCTCACTAATTCCCTAACCCCATGATCCTAATGTATTACAGAATTTGGAATTCATGTATTTACCAAAAAAAATGTTAAATTTTATGTCATGTGATTTTTTTTTTACCAAAAATAGTTTGCTAGTCTTAGAAGACGAATGTGGATAAAGTAGGACCATTAATGTGAAAATAATAATTGGGCATATTTCCAAATATTTGGACAGAAGAATAAGATAATTTCTGTTACTATTGAGCATTACTAGCTGAACTCTTAAGCCAGTTAAAAAAAAAAGCAAAAGAGAAAGTGAAGTGAGTTACCCTTTTTGATAATAAAAAAAGGTCTGGCAGATAATTAAGAAAGCAGTATTTTCTTTGTAGAACTAAAATTGAAGTAGATATTCTGAGAAAATACCAGATAGCATTTCAGTTGTCTTTTGCAAATAGAAGATGATCTTTTATTACAATTTTATGCTATTAATGAAAGATTAAGGGGCAAAATTAAATATTTTTAGCAAAGACATGCTTATTCCAAATTCATAAAAAATGACACAGGGACGACTCTGATTTACATGTTTAATGTCTGTCAGAAAAAAAAAAGGCTGTTAGAAGATCTAATTTTATTTCCCTGTTGTCTGATTTTGTTAACTTAATCTCTAAAATGTGAGCTAAAATTTTTACTGGTTTAACAAAAACGTGGAATGTCCATGTAAATCTCAGATAAATAATAATTTTTATTTCACTAAAAATAATTAAGCAATATTTAATATGTACTTATGCCAGTAATTTTTTGTTAACCTGGAATCAATATTCAGGTGAATATCCTATATTTGACTTGTTAACCTAAATTTTAGAATTCTTGATTCCTGAAATGTTACCTCATTTCAAGAATAAAGTAGTGGAGACTGAGCTAAGAGAACCAGGCAGGGCCACTTTGGAGGAGGCTGGTCGGCTTCAGGGACGTTTTTCACGCTCCTTGTTTCAGGGACCTACGGCTAAGGCCGAGCTCGGTGGGAGCCAGGCCGGGCCACTTTGGAGGCGGCGGGAAGGCCTCTAGGGCAGGTAGGCCTCTAGGGCAACTTCCCCCGCCCCGCGCCTCGGGCCAGCTAGCAGCAGACCTGGGCCGCTCCTAAAGCAGCTGGTCGGATTTGCGGACATTCTCTGCACCCCTCGCCTCGGGGATCTAAGGCTGAGGCCTGGCTCAGTGAGAACCAGCCCGGCCGCTCCTAAGGCGGCTGGTTGGCTTGGGGGACATTTTCCATGCCCCTCGCCTCAGGGACCTGCGGCTGTGTCCAGACTAGGAGAGAACCAGGCAGGGCCTCTTCGGAGGCATCTGGTTGGCTTCAGGGACATTTTCCATCCCCCTCGCCTTAGGGACCCGTGGCTGAGCCTGGGCTCAGTGAGAACCAGGCCAGGCCACTCCGGAAGAGGCTGGCCGGCTTCGCAGACATTTTCCAAGCTCTTTGCATCAGGCCTCATGGCTGAGGCCACGCTCGATGAGAACTAGGCCAGGATATCCACACCACCCCTAGCAGTGACTGTGTTCTCCCAGTGCTGGACAGAATCGTACTGGGGAGAAACACATAGGGGAATCCAGGGACAGACAACCAGAGACAACCAAAGACAACAGAACCATGAAGAAATGTGCAAATAAATGTCCTTCAGAAAGTCTCAAAATATCAGAGGAGCATACCAGAAATTCTGAAAATGCAGAAAGTAAAGATGAAAATGGCACAAATGTTAGTAACTTCTGGGCCCAGAAATACATCAAATTAAAGCAAGAATGAAAGCAGGAATTACAGCAAGAAATGATGCAGGAAATGAAAATCAAAGATCAAGAGCGACACCAAGACCTAGCTAAGCTAAAAGCAAGCTTGGAGAAGCAAGTAGAGGAGATCAAAGAAGAAATGAACCAGAAGATAATGACGACCATACAAGAAATAAGAGAAGAACACAACAGAAACATAAAAATAAATAAATAAATAAGTAAATGCAGATATACAGAAAGTGAAAAACACACAGGTCACAATAAGAAATGATCTCTAACAATTTCAGACTAGATTATCAGTCCTAGAAGACAAAATGATGGAGAGGGAAAAGAAAGACCATAAAGATCACAAAGTAAAAAAAAAGAAGAAAGTGAATCATTACAATGGCTGATAGACAATTCAAAAAGAAACAGCCTGAAAATTATGGGAATTAAAGAGAAGACCGAGGACAAAACAAAAGGATTAAAAGTCATATTGAAGGAAAGTATGGAAGAAAATTTCCCAAATCTAAGAATAGAAATGAATATCAAACTACTGCAGGCATTTAGAACACCAAACAATATTGATCAGAAGAGAGCCTCATCCTGTCACATCATAATTACAGTACTAGAAACCCAGCACAAAGAGAGAATGCTAAAAGCAATAAGAGAAAAGCAGAAGGTGACCTTCAATGGTAAGCCCATCAGGATAACTTCAGACTTCTCAATCCAGACTCTAAAAGCCAGGAGATCATGGAGCAGTGTCATTCAAACACTAAAAGAACATAAATTTCAAACAAGGCTACTATATCCAGCAAAACTATCTTTTAAACTAGAGGGAGAAATTAAAATCCTCCGTGATATAGAAAGTTAAAAGAAACTTGCAGCCACTAAGCCAGCACTGCAGAGAATTCTCAAAGGAAACTTGGATAGCGAAAGAGAGGCTAAGGGCACAAGAGACCCCAGAGAAAAAGAAAAAGAGACAAAAGCTAGAGGAGAATGAGTTGAGAAAAAAGTAAAGCCAGTAAACAACAGGGAAAAACTTCAATGATGGCAGGACACACCAAACATACCTCAATAATTACCCTAAATGTGAACGTCCTCAACTAACCTATCAAAAGACATAGACTGGCTGACTAGATCAAAAAACAGAAACCCACAATTTGCTGCCTACAAGAGACACACTTCACCCGCAAGGAAACTCATATAGACTGAAAATAAAAGGCTGGAATTGAGTATTCCATGCAACAGGTCCCAGAAAAAAAGCAGGGGTAGCTATATTAATCTCAGACTCATCAGATTTCAAAAGAAAACAGGTGAAGAGAGACAAAGATGGACACCACATACTAGTTAAAGGAACATTAGAACAGGAAGAAATCACAATTATCAGTATATATCCACCCAACTCTGGAGAACCCAATTATATAAACCAAAAATTACTAGATTTGAAAGGACACTTAGGCCCCAACACAATTATAGTAGGGGACTTTAATACTCCACTAGCACAAATAGATAGATCAACCAAACAAAAAATCCACAAAGATATACAACTGCTGAAATATACTATAGAAAACTTGGACATGACAGACGTTTAGAGAGTCTTCCACCTAACGTCAACTGACTACACGTTCTTCTCAGCAGCACATAGAACATTTTATAAAATAGACCATGTCCTAGGACATTAGTCATGCTTAAACAAGCGCAAAGGGATAGAAATAGTTCCCTGCGTACTCTCAGACAATAGTGGAATAAGACTGGAACTTAACAGCAGCAGAAACAGAAGAAAATACACAAATACATGGAAACTTAATAACTTACTACTGACCAAACAATGGATCATGGAAGAAATCAGAGAAGAAATCAGAAACTTCATAGAGTTAAATGATGATGGAAGTACATCATATCAAAATCTGTGGGACACAATGAAAGCAGTCCTTAGAGGAAAATTCATAGCCATGAATGCATACATCAAAAGAACAGAACAGTCACAAATAAATTCACTAATGATACACCTCAGGGACCTAGAGAAACAAGAACAACTTAAGCCAAAAGGCAGTAGAAGAGAAGAAATTATAAAGATCGGATCTGAAATAAATGAAATTGAAATTAAAGACAATAAAAAAGATCAATGAGTCAAAGAGCTGGTTCTGCAAAAGAATTAATAAAATCAAGAAACCTCTTGCCAACCTCATCAAGAAAAGGAAACAAAAGGCACAGATTAGCACACTTAGAAACGAAAAGGGTGAAGTTACAACAGACTCGCTGAAATCCAGAATATTATAAGAAATTACTTTGAACACCTATATTCTAATGAATTTGAGAGCTGGGAAGAAATGGACAGCTTTCTAGATACATATAAAATACCAAAATTAAATGAGGAAGATATAAAAATCTTGAATAACCCCATCATGCACACAGAAATTGAAGCAGTAATAAAAGCTCTACCTACAAATAAAAGTCCAGGCCCAGATAGATTCACAGCAGAATTTTTTCAGTATTTTAGAGAAGAACTTACTCTAATCCTCCTCAAACTATTTCATAAAGTAGAAAGTGAAGGAATGCTACCAAATTCATTTCACAAGGCTAGCATCACACTAGTCCCAAAACCAGACAAAGACTTAACCAGGAAGGAAAATTACAGACCAATATCCTTAATGAATATATATGCAAAAATCCGCAAGATTCTGGCAAAAAGAATCCAACAAGTAATCAGAAAAAAATACACCATAATCAAGTGGGCTTCATCCCTGAGATGCAAGGCTGGTTCAACATACATAAATCAATTAATGTAATACACCATATCAACAAAAGCGAAAAACAAAAACATTATCATCTCTGTTGATGCAGAAAAAGCCTTTGACAAAAATCCAGCACCCCTATATGGTAAAAACACTGAGAAAAATAGGTATAGAAGGGCCCTACCTAAAACTCATAGAAGCCATATATGCTAAACCTACTGCAAATATCATTGTAAATGGAGAAAAGTTGAAATCGTTCCCTCTCAAATCAGGAACAAGACAAGGATGCCCACTCTCACCACTTCTATTCAGCCTAGCTCTTGAAACACTGGCCATAGCAATCAGACAAGAAAATGAAATAAAGGGAATCTGCATTGGAAAGGAGGAAGTCATACTCTCCTTATTTACAGACGTTATGATTATCTACATGGAAGACCCTAAAACCTCCACTATGGAACTCTTAGAAATAATTTTTTAAAAATTAGCCAAGTCACAGGCTACAAAATTAACACTAAAAAAATCAATAGCTTTTCTCTATACTAATAATGAACTTATTGAGCAAGAACTCAGAAAAACAATTTCATTCTCAGTAGCTCAGCGAAATATTAAATACCTAGGTGTATACCTAACCAAGAAAGTGAAAGACCTATATAAAGAAAACCACATTACATTGAAGAAAGAAGTTATAGGAGACGCTAGAAAATGGAAAGGTATCCCCTGCTCTTGGGTGAGCAAAATAAATACAGTCAAAATGACTATATTACCAAAATTGATACACAGATTCAATTCAATTCCTATCAAAATACCTACAAGTTTCTTCAAAGAACTTGAAACAACAATCCTTAAATTCATATGGAGCCAAAGGAGACCAAGACTAGCCAAAGCAATTCTGAGCAACAAGACCAAAGCAGGAGGCATTACAGTTCCAGACATCAGGCTGTGCTGTAAAGCCATAGTTGTAAAAACAACTGGCACAAAAATAGACAGACCAGTGGAACAGAATTGAAGATGCAGAGATAAACCCAAATACCCTCAATTACTTAATCTTCGACAAAGGGGCCAGATGCATACAATGGGAAAAGGACAGCCTGTTCAACAAATGGTACTGTGAAAACTGGACATCCACATGTAGAAGAATGAATCTAGCAGCACGCCTATCACCATGCACCAAAATCAAATCAAAGTGGATCAAAGTCCTAGACATTAAAAATGAAATACTAAACCTTCTAGAAGACAAATTAGGAAAATTCCTAAAAGACATAGGGGTAGGCAAAGACTTTCTTGACAAGACACCAAGAGCAAAAGGAATTTTCCCCATTATCAACAAATGGAATCTTGTCAAATTAAAAAGTTTCTGAATAGCAAAGGAAACTATTAACATTGTAAAAAGAGAACCAACAGAGTGAGAAAAAATATTTACCACCAGCATCTCAGATAAGAAGCTTATAACTAGAATAGACAAGGAGCTGAAAAAAAGTAAGCCTACCAAAATAAAGGATCCTCTTGAAAAGTGGGCAAATGAAATGAAGAGACAGTTCACTCATGAAGAAATGCAAAAGGCCAATAGACACATGAAAAGATGTTCAACATCTCTAGCCATAAGAGAAATGCAAATCAAAACAACACTAAGATACCATCTCACCCCAGTGAGAATGGCCTATATCAACAAGTCAAGTAGTGATCAGTGCTGGCCTGGCTGCAGGGAGAAGGGAACCCTCCTGAACTGCTGGTGGGAATGTAAATTTGTACAACCCCTTTGGAAAGCAGTATGGAGAGCTCTCAAAAGACTAGAAATCAATGTCCCCTTCGATCCAGGGATACCCCTCCTGGGAATATATCCAAAAGAGGTCAGAACAACACACAACAGAGATATTTGTATACCCATGTTCATAGCAGCACAACTAACAATAGCTAAAATATGGAAGTCACCAAAATACCCTTCAACAGACCAGTGGATACACAAATTGTGGTATTTATACACAATGGAATACTATACATCAATAAAGTCCAACAGCGTGGAGGCTTTCACAGGCAAATGGAAGAAGCTTGAGAACATCATGCTTAGTAAAGTGAGTCAGAAGCATAAGGTGAAACATCGAATGGTCTCTCTGATATGAAAGTCCCAGTCACAACTCCTATGGAAGTTAAAAGGAAAAGCAAAGTGAAACACGGGGATCGGGTAGGGGAGGAGTGAGGGAAGGGAGGGGTGGGGGAGGGACAAAAGGAGAGTGGGAAAGCCCTTGTCACCTTGACAGGATGCATATGTGCATAAAAGGCTCAACTCCATTGTAAACCTTAAATTTTGCATGTATACATATCAATAAAATGAGGAAAAAATAAATAAAAAGAAGCCAAAAAAAGAATAAAGTAGTGATGTAATTCTTTGAAAAAAATTCTTAAATTTAAGGAAACTGTCTGATTATGGTTTGTAAATTGTAATATTTTGCACACATATAATTCTGTGTTGCTTATGTATTGAAATAAGGTATTTGATTGGGCATGGTGGTATACACCTGTACACACACCACTCTGGGAGGCTGAGACAGGAGAATTGGAAGTCTGGGCCTGGTCTGGGCAATTTAGTGTCTTAGCAGGGTCTTTTCTAAAAGTAAAGAAAACTGGCTAAAGATTTAGCTCAATGAGAAGGTTATGAGTTAATCTCCCCATAGGGGCAAAAAAGGAGATAATACATTGCAGTGTTTCATGAGTATGGATAAGCATAGTAAAGTATACCAAATGTCATTATTAGTGGATTAATCATTATAACTGTTATTTAGTTTAAAAAAACTATTAATATATAATTTTCAAATGCTGTTTCAAAAATACCACTTAAATATTGCCCTAAATGCAATTTTTTTTGAGACAGGGTCTCGCTCTGTAGCCCAGGCTGCTCCTGAACTCACTATGGAGCCCAGGCTGGCCTTGGACTCATAGAAATCCTACTTTCTCAGCCTCCCAAGTGCTGGGATTATAGGCGTGTGCCATCACACCTGGCTTCTGTGGTGCTAGTCAAACACTTTAACCTCTAAGCCATTCCTCCAGCCCCTAAATGTATTCTTTCAAAACAAACATTTAAAAGTATTTTAAACTACTGTGTTAATAGTCAACATCATCTTCCTTTCAAATGTAGGAAATTTGAAGGGTGGTCTATATAGGGGAATTTTACTTAGCATGAGAAATATATGTGAGCTTTATTTCATTCATTGAGCTCTTGTTTTTGAGCTTTCCTTTGTATCTGCTGCTCCCATTATTGTATTCCGTAAGAATGTTCCAAACTTTTTCTTCCTTTTACTCTCTTCTAGAACAGTAATCAAAATATCTTAATGTTTAAAAAATGTAATCTGTACTTCTATTGCCTTTTTCTTTAGTTTTAAACAGAAGTGATGTGTGAGCATATTAAAAATGTAAATATTCCAATTGGATATTTGTTTTTTTCTTAAGGAGCACCTTGTACATACATAACTTTAAAAGTTACAACTATCCATCTGTTCTCATCCATTATTTTTTCAAGATAATTTACCTTTATCAATTCTCATATAACCTTCTGAGTTTTAAATAAGCTTAATTTTCCATGGAGTAATAATATTTATTCATTAAGAAATGATTTTAGAGTACATTCTAGATTCTTTCTACTAGACTTCAGCAAAGCAAAGACCCTTGCTTTCATGGAATTTAAATTCTAGTTCATTTATTTGGTTGAGTGAACCTGAGTTTAAATTAGCTATTTTTGCTACCTTCACAGGATTTGCTTTGGTTTCATTATTTCATTTGAACAGTACCTATCGTTTACTACCACAGCAGCTCAGCCAACCCCTTATTCTTTTTCTTCTTATTAAAAGAACTAGCTACAGAGATGAAATATTTAAGTTGCTAACTAGATACAGAGTTAAAATATTTCAATAACATTATTTCAGGTAAGTAAATTAGAACCTTATTAAAATTAATAAAGGTTCATAATTGATTATAGAGAAATTAATTATGTGCTATTTATAAATTTTACATCTTAGAAAGTATAGGTAAGCTTATAGATGAGGTTGTTATTTTCATTCTACTCATACTGATATCATCTTACATGAGGTTTATTTGCCTTTAGTGATTACATCAATCCAGAATTTACTAATGCCATTTTTTTCACTACTAAGCCCTCCTTCAACAATATGCCCATCTTAGGATTTTCTAATTCACTGTATGGCCAAAGAGAAATCCAGACTCCCCCCACCCCCACCTTGGGGTAGAGCCCAACTGAAATTTATAGAAGAAAAAGGTTAAGCTTAAGTAGTGCATTACTACCCATAAATTAACAGATCTGTAGGCCTTAAACACATGCCTGCATGACCAGGAGTTATACCATGAGTTTCTCTTAAGAATTCAAAGTAGTTAAGATAAAAGCAACAGTTATAAAAACTATATGGTAATTGCACAAAAACAGACAGGCTGACCAATGGAACAGAACCAAGGATACAGAGACAAACTCAAGTACCCTCAGCTACCTGATAATGGAGCCAAAAGCATACATTGGAAAAAGGATGGTCTTTTCAGCAAATGGTGCTGAGAGAATTCGTTATCCATATGCAGAAGAATGAATCCATACACACACCTGTTACCCTACACCAAAACCCAGGACCTAGATACTGAAACTGAAACATTGAACCTTCTGGAAGACAAAGTAGGCAGAAATATAAAAGATAGCAGGCATAGGCTAGGACTTTGTTAATAAGACACACAGTGCAAAAGAAATAGGCCTCAGAACCAACAAATGGGATTGTATCAAATTAAAAAGCTTCTGCATGACAAAGGAAATTATCAACAGAATGAAAAGAGACTGACAGAATGGGAAAAATTGTTCACTACCTATACCTCAGATAGGAGGTAATAACTAGAATGTACAAGGAACTAAAGAAAAACGAACCCCTCAAATTGAAAGACCCAGTTAAAAAATAGGCATCAGAAATAAATAACTTTAAAATGAATAAGTTCCGATGACCAGTAAATACATGAAAAGATGTTCATCATCGTTACCAATTAGAGAAATGCAAATCAAAACATCACTAAGGTATCACCTAACCCCAGAGAGAACGGCATATATTGAGAACTCAAACAGCAACCACCAGTGCTGGCAAGGTTGTGGGGGAAAAGGAACCCTCTTACACTACTAGTGAGAATGTAGAAGGGCACAACCACCATGGAGGGCAGTATGGAAATTTCCTCAAAAGGCTGAAGGTAAATATTCCAATAAATCCAGCAATACCTCTTCTGGGCATCTTTCCAAAAGAGTTAAAAGCAGCATGTAACAAGGCACACATATACCCATGTTGCTCAGCACAGCTAATAGCTAAAATGTGAAAGACTCCAAAATACCCATCAACAGACCAATGGATACAGAAATTGTGGCATTTGTACACAGTGGAGTACTATTCTATAAAATCAGATAATTTTGAGGCTTTTGTATGTAAATTGATGTAACTTGAGACTATCATTCTTAGTGAAGTGGGTACAGGTTAAATATTGAGTGGTTTCTTGAATATGAGAAACTCAGAATAGAACCATTTTATAGAACAAAATAGGGGGAATTAGAGAGAAGGGGGGAAGGTGCAGGAAGGTTAAAAGGTGGAAGGGAAGGACTTTAATTTTGACACCGAGTGTAAGAACACGAAGTACTCAAGTCCAGTGTAAACATTATGTATCTCATATAGATAAACAGACAGACGGATGGGTGGATAGGTGGGGCAAAGTAGTGAAGAAAATGTATAATGGTTAGCATTTTGAGTTTAATTCCACTAAAATTGTATTATAAAACTGGAGCTTTAGGGAAAGATTAGTAGCCAAAAACATAAGTAAATGAAATAAACAGTATTATGTAAGAATTGGGGGATTTAACTCAGTGTATAATACTTGTTTAGCATTTGTGTGAAAGACGCTGAGTGAATTCAGTCCCCAGCACTGGGGGCAAAAACCTTCAGTAGGAATAAAGCCTCCAAATTTATTAATTGATGAATAGTTTTTGGTGCCCTTGCAGTTGACAGCAAAAGGCAGACATAATTACAATTCTGTGTACCAAGTATAGGAAGACACATAGTGAATAAGACACTGTGAGTTTCCGTAGCAAGGTGCCCTGGCTAAATTCAAATGACTCTCGCCTCTCCCTCTCTCTCTCTCTCTCTCTCTCTCTCTCTCTCTCTCTCTCTCTCTCTCTCTCTGTCTCACCTGCTCTCTTTTTTAGTGTCCTTTTCACTTTTTAATGCTATTTTTAAATTAAGCATAACAGATGAGGGTATGTATACTTAATATTAAATTATTATTAAAAACAAAGTTATTTTGTATACACTTAATGTACTTAAAAACAGTTGTCTGAGCATTGAGTTTTACTATGTGTAAAATATTGTAGTAGGCTTTGTGGAAAGTAATAGAAGATAAAACATCTTAACTGGTATGAAATTTGTGGTCGAGTGGCAAGGTGAGACACCCACTTAATGATACAGGATGGCATATGATAGGTTAGTACCCCATTGAGTGAGGATAAGGCAAATGAAGAATCACTTTCACCGAGGATGATCAGAGAAGGCTTTGTGGAGAAGGTAATATTCAAAGGCAGGAATTACTTTTGATAACCAAATTTGAGGAGTGGAGGCCTAGACCTTCTGAATAGTGCCAGAATAGTTTGGGTAGTGACTGTTCCTTAAGGTTTGTGTCAGAACTTACAAAGTCAAATGCATACTGAGTTCAGTCCAGAGGTGTTCATGTTAAAACTGAATAGGTCCTATGAGTTAACTTAAAAAAATACTTGTACAAGAAAAGCTTTGCAGCAGGATTCCATTTGAAAGTGAACCCCTTAAGTTGTGTTGCGCAGCCTGCACTGGTAGACTGGGAGTTAATACATGTTATTGAATGAAGTGAGCTTTGGAATTAAAATGTTTTCATGCTGAAGTTGAGCCTGCTGTTTTGAATCCATAAAGTAATCTGAATATGATTTTTTCTTGAGGATTATTAATGACCTTTAAACATAACAAATAGAGTTCTGATCATTATAGCTTGGTCTAAAATAATTTATTGACCTAATTTTCTGTTTTCTTAAAGTTTAAATATAAGATATCGCGGTTCATTTTCTAAAGGCAAATGATAGTTTTGGCTTCAAAAGTTTTTATCATAGTATAACAGATTGTCTTTTTAATCCCTTCTTGGAGCTGTTTTTAAATGAATCTGGAACCTTAGGTACCACCTTTCTCATGCATTTTCACCAAAAGTTAAGTGTCTGTGATTTAAGAGTTTCATAAGCACAAGCTGTATATTCGTTGTCTTGACTGTCAAAATTCATTGAGTTTAGCTCTACGTGGCTAAACAGACATCCTCAGTTGTACAACTCCGTTATAGTTTCTCAGTTCACCGATGAAATAGCCATTATCCTCCAACTTTCACAAGTCCTAATGCTGCAAGGTCTCTTAAAGATGTGTAATACTTTGCTTGTTCCTTAACACTGTGGCCTGTAGGCAAATAGCTCATAGAAAGATGGCTGCCCAAGATGTTAGAGCTTAGGAAATGTAGTAGTCAGAAGAATATTTTTAAGGAAGATTCTAAACCCATAATTTTCTTCTTATACATGATTATATGTAATTACTAATGTTCCAGTCTTGATTTGATGTATTTCATATAAGTTGAATCTGCACACTGACCTTTAAAGAATAATATTAAGTTAATATGCTACTTAAATATTGATCAACTTCAAGTAGTAGTAATTTTCTTAATGTTATGCAGTATTGATGTTTACATAAGGCAGTTAAACTAGATTTCCAGCATGATTCACTCGAAAAATTTAAAAAGAAACCCAAGAGATGGCTAATATTTATATCTTTATGAAACTGCTGAATCATGTGTCAGAGATTCTAAAGTAGCAGAGAATATACCACATTTGAAAACAAATCAAAATTTGGTGGCATTTTGTCAGTGAAGGTAATTGAGTTTATTTTCTAACATCAGCTTTTTATCTGTATTGGGAATTGCGTTTGTCAAAAGGATGTATAGTACATAGATTATGCACAGATACACCTAACACAAATTAAGGTTCATGAAGAACAGCATAGTAAGTTCTCCAGTTTTCAGACTTGAAAATCATGTTCATACTTTTCTTCCATCAGTAGTTACTTATTGCTAAACAAAGATGTTTTGACAGATACAGTTGCTTATATTTAACTCAGCCTGTTTTTTCTTTTCTTTTCTTTTCTTTTCTTTTCTTTCTTTCTTTTTTTCTTTTTTCTTTTTTTTTTTTTTTTTTTTTTAGACAGGGTATCACTCTGAGCCCAGGCTGGTCCTGAACTTACTATGGAGCCCAGGCTGGCCTTGGACTCACAGCAATCCTCTTGCCTCAGCCTCCCTAGTGCTGGGATTACAGGCATGTGCCACCATGCCCGGTTTATGTGGTGCTGGGGAATCAAACTCGGGTACTTAGTGCTTGACTTCGTGCTTGCCTGAGCCGTTCCTCTTGCTCAGCCTGTTTTCTTCTAAAGTTTAATTTTAATTATGTTTATATTGCATATATTCTATCACAGTAGTTTTTTATTTTTAAGTAGCAGTTATATTATTAATTATAAAATTGTTAAATTTGGGCAGTTGTTTGTTTCGTGTTTAATTTTCAATAAAAAATGATAGACATTAAGAAATGTATGCATGTATTAATAGCCATCCAGTTAACCTTTTAAATACAGATTTCCACATACATGAATTGATTGGTACTGTTGACTCAGTATTTCTCAGTTCGTGCAGTGTTTATTACATAGTTTTCTTTATGCAGCTGTGGAATGTATATTGTTTTTAAGTTTAAAAATAGGATAAGTTCTTAAAATGTGAAAAATTAAAATGCTTATGTTTAATTTGCAGAATATTATTTAAAGACAAAGATAGGAACTGGGATGAAATAGAAAGCAAATTAAGAGCTGAAAGTGAAGTCCCTATCGTGAAAACCTCAAGCATGGTATGGCAATTTTTCTTGAAGATTAAGATAGTTCAGTAGCAGGAATTTTATTTTATTTGAAAGAAAGATAGGATTATTTTTGAGACATCTGTTGGTTTATGTTGTAAAATAAGATATGATCTCACAAATTTGGAAAGTTTGGTTTCTTTAAATGACTCTTCTTGGTGGTTTAAAATGATTTTTTTTTTTTTCAAGTTGCAGAGGATATGGAGGTGGCTTTTGTGCTCAGTATAATTCTGGATATTGCAGTTGCAGCCCATACATTTTTCCAAAGAAAACCTTTAGGCATGTTGCTATGAAATTGTTGCAGGGTGATCAATACAGTTTTTTAAAAATATCTGCTACTTCTACAGTAGTAAATTACCTTATCCTTTTCACCCTTTCTTGTTGTTATCTCATTGAAAAAAAGTATTCAATTTCATTACTAAAGATTCTATATTTGAATCTTGTTTACAGGCTGTCAGATCTTTTGCATCCTCTTGCTACTGATTTAGTACCAGATAGATAATTAAGTGTTTGAAATGATAGTGAGATTCATTTCTTGTCATTTGAAAATTTTTTAATTTTAGAAAGCTTATTTTGTTGTTATTTTCCCTGCAGGAGATTTCTTCTATTTTACAGGAGCTGAAAAGAGTTGAAAAACAGTTACAAGGTATGTTTACTACTAAATCAGGTGTGAAGCTAACAGTTAAAAAGAAATGCATTCTAAGGGATATTTCTTTCAATATTCTTATTATTGGGTCAGTATTTTATCAAATGTAGTGATGCTTATTAAAATATAGAGTTCTGTATATTCCCAAGTCACTCAATAGAAATAAAGTTTTGAACTAGGTCTAATGGTGCAAGCTGGTAAGCGCAGCACTCTGGGATGCTGAGGCAGGCAGGAGTTTGCAAGTTCGAGCTCTGCCATGGAAACTTAATAGCTTAGCATCAAAATCAAAAATTAAAATGGGCTGAGTACGTTGTGTTCAGTGTGAAGGCCCTGAGCTTAATTCCCAGTTCCACCAAAAAAAATGAAACCAAGATAAATTTTGAGCATATTTTAATAGTTAGATATGACAGTCAGATATTTTTATAATATTGTAGTGAACTAATTATATATATAATTAAACAGCAATATGTAAAAATAGGTAAAATGACATAGTGTCTATATAGCTGCAAATGCTTATTAGCATTATTTATTTGATTTGTAATTCTAATCATATTGCTGGAATATTTTAAGTGAACTTATATTTTAATACAAATACTAGTTGTTTGGATGTCCCATGTGGTACAGTGTGCACATTGGCTCTGAGGACTAGCGGAGGAAGGAGAGAAATGCAGGAGACTTTTCGCCTCCTGAGCTTTGACAGAGACATTGTTTTTGGTTCATGTTAGATTTAAATTATATAATAATGCCTTTGAATATCTTGACCCAGAAATCCCTCATGGTATGACCAGCAGCTACCGGAGCAACCTGCTCATTTTACTAGTCTTTATTGATTAAATGTTCATAAATATGATATGTCAGTCCTACCTAAGATTTTCTTAACATTCATTTAGGCCCATCCCACGTAAGAGTTAAGATACACCACCCTCCTTAAGGAAAATGTCATGCTAACGCAGTGATTCTGAATAGTAAAATGGGAGTGTATGTTTAAGAGGGTTCCTAAGTAATTTTTATATCTGTGGAGCATCTTTTTCCCAGCCCCTACTCTGCCTAATGCCAAGTGGAAAATTGCTGCTTCAGAATTTCTCTTGTTCACCCAATAATCTTATGGGTTAAAAGTGGTTTCTGTCTTTCCGTGGTCTCCTCCACTGGTTGTAACCAGGTCTGTTTAGCCTGACGTGGCTGCCTTCAGATTTGGTTTCTAGGCTACAAGAGAACATTTCATCTCAGTGCTGTTCACAGCTGGTACTGCCAAGTACCAGTGAAAATGATGATGTTCTGTACTAGCTTTCAGGATGCTATTCTTGAGTCGATTGTGATTCTGAACCCCCTCTTTACAACTCACCTCCAGTTCTCTGAATGACAAATAGGACCAGTAGTGTTGATTAGAAGTTATAACCAATATTCTCAATATCTTTTCATAATTACTAAAGGAATTTTCGAAAAGATCTTTCTTGAATTCTACATTTCGAGGTATCAGTGTTACAGTCTTTGAAATGTTCATAAAGGACCCATTAAATACCCAGAAAAAGCATTCAGGTCTATGTGTGAACTACAGTATAGACTAACCATACGATTAGGAGAGGATTTTAATACAGTGCAGTTAAAGCCACACTTTAACTCACAGTTGAAATATCTAAATCATAAGCAATGTTCATATCCAAATTTAACTATGTCTAGAATTATATCTTCTTTCTGTACTGCTATTTTTTCTTCTTTTTTTTTTCTCCCTTTAGCTATCAATGCTATGATTGACCCAGATGGAACTTTGGAGGCTCTGAATAACATGGGATTTCCCAACGCTATCTTACCATCTCCACCAAAACAGAAGTCCAGTCCTGTGAATAACCACAGCAGCCCGGGTCAGACACCAACACTTTGCCAGCCAGAAGCTAGGGTTCTTCCTGCTGCTGTCTCAGTCTCAGCTGAATTTGAGAATGCCGAGTCTGAGGCTGATTTCAGTGTACATTTCAATAGATTCAACCCTGATGGGGAAGAGGAAGATGTTACAGTACATGAATGACTTTCTCTTGATTGTTAAGAAGTAATTACCTGTGGAATGACTAGGAATATTGGAAGCAGCAATGTTGATGTGCAAAACAAGACAGCTTGGTCAACTGAAATCTTACTACCCCTGTCTTCTTGATGTTTATTTATTTATTTTTACCTCTAAGGTAGTGTCATATCAGTCTTCTCAGACACTTAGATAACCACTTGGTACACACGTAGGGAAAGCACATTGGGGCAGTTTTGCCTTTTTTGGTTTTATGACTTTCAAATTGAATTGTATTATTGCATCCTTTCCCTTCATAGATCTTTGTTTTTGTTTTTTTTTAAGCTATGCTGTGACCTACAAGCAAACAAAATATTCATCATTTCTGAACCCCCATGTCTCCTGTGCCAAGCTGCTCCCTGAAATGGACTTCCTCTTCACCTGTACAGATTTGTTAAATCATTCTATTTGCTTCTTGATAATAGGGTTTTTATTAGTACACATTACCACTGGATACAATGACATATCGCTCTCTGTAGTAAAGCAGACCTTTTACAGCTGTCATTCTGTGTCCTAAAATTTTCCAACGTAGATGTGATTTATATAACTTTGTTGCTACGTAACTTGTCTTGGGGTTTACGGAGATTAACTATTATGTTTGCACTAAGATTTACTGGGAGTGGTAGGTAAACATATCTATATATCAGTAAGGACTAACTGTCTTTTTTGTACATAAGAAATTGATAATACTGTATTTGTTTTAACCCCACAGTGTTTTACTCCACTTTCAAAAATATCAATTTGGCACTTTTTTCAATTTTTTAATGGAAATAAGATCTTGTCTCGTTTTAGATTAAATGATAACTAGAGAGATTGAACTAGGCAGATAGTTTAGGTGGAGTATATTTTTAAAGCTGAGAACACGTATACTGGTCCTCTGTTACCAGGTTTATATGTGACAGTTGAAAAAAAACTTCCCCTTGAAATTATCATGAGATTAAAATGTTCTTATTTAGGAAAATTGGAGAACCAGTAGTTTTACAATTAGTTGGTAGTTTCCATCCCAAGCAATGAATTCCTTCTATGTGTTTCCCTGTAGGACCCAATAGTAAATACTGTCTCAGTCATCATACTTTTTATAAGGACCCTGCAAGACAAAAGTGACAAAGGCTTTGGGCTCATGCTACTAAACAGGAAGCCTATGAAAAATATCTTCTATAAACTTTTCTTTCTTTTCAGTAAGTTTATATCTGGATAAGTTTAAAGAGAATGTAATTATCTCTCTGTTTCCAAAACACTATAATTGGGGTGACACTTAATTAATTATTAGTAGATCTAAATTTCACCCCAGTCCCAACAAGCTATCAAGGTAAAACTGCAACTTTCATGAAATGGTCATTAACATTTCAGCAATAACCTGTGCTGCATATGTCTTAGGAAACAAAGTAACTGTACACTTCAAAACTTTACAGGATTTAAAAAATCCTGTACTGTTGGATTAGTTAATAAAGATGCGAAATCTTTTTGTAGAGATGTAAAAACAAAAATCTGTTGTATAATGGTTCTCTTATTTTTCCTTAAATTAAAAAAAGTAAAAGAACTATTCTCCTTGTTAAACTAAATTCCCCACTCCGTCTAGTAAAGGAAGACTGAAAATAAAAAGGTTTTAGAGAACATAAAAGATGAAATCCTTTCAAGGAATAAATAAAACAGGGTCAGTCCATTTGAAGAAAAAGTTAAACAAAATAATCACCATTGTTCCTTCTTTTATTTAATGTTTGGGTACTAATTATATACACATGGAAAAAGAAGGTAAGGAGTTTAGGAGAATATTAGAATCTATTTACATTATTTGTTTACAGTTTTGTTCAATTAAAAACATTTGGCCTTTTACTATGTTATTTTTATTTTGTATGGATACATTATTCTCCTTATTTATTTTTGTTACATTTATTACTTATGTTATTTTGTTATGCATTTACAACTCCATTTTTAAATAAAGTGTTTCTGGAACTTTATGCAATGATTACATATTTTATTTCTGCTATCATGATATACTAATACTCACCAGTTTACCAAGTAAATACTGATAAACCATTTTTCAGAGCTTAATGTCAGAATCATCTATTTCTAAATAAAATGTGCTCATATTATTTTCAGTATTTAAAGAAAATATATTTTCTTAGCAAATTATAGTAAGTATAATTCACCTAGTTAAATATTCTAATGTAGGTGCACACACAAGGTCTTAGTTTTTAGCCGTGGATCATCAGGAAGCTTTATAACCATCTTATATTGGGGGGAAGTAGAAATATAAAATATTTTGGATTTCTTGAGTTTGAGAACTTTTAATAGGGACATTTTTTAATCATTCAGGCTCAAGAATCTTAAATATTTGTCTCCCTATTATTGATCAACGTAATTAAGTTCCACGGCTGACTCTTTGAGCCATAATTAAGCCTTTGTCTTAATGAACTTGTGCAATCTCCCATTGCAGTCTCTACTGCCATTTACAAGATTCTTGACCATCTTAAGCTTTTCATTTCTCCATATAACTATGTCTTCTCCCTTCTTGATCTGTAGCTTGCCTCTTGGTCCTCATAAAGCTTCTCTCTGTGGGACTGCAACACAGAAATGTTGCCACAGACTTGCATTCTCTTCTCCCTTAGTATATAAACATGTTCCTTCCTTTTCGTCACTAAAATAATCTTCATTTCCTGAATAGATGCTATAGTTTGAAACTTCTGTGCCTCTTCACCTGCCATATCTCTGCATGAGGAGGAAACTAGACCCATTCCTTTTTAGCTAAAAAATGCATTTCTCCGTCTTCTGATCTGTAAAATTGTCATTCTGTCTGCCAGTTGAGATGACTTTATGAAATATTTGTTTTTGATAAAAGAAAAACTTTCTCTGATGCTTTGTTATATAAAATCTTCCTCTTGTGTTTTGTCTTGACCTCTGGAACTCAGTTATGGCCCAGACTGGATTTCTTGAACAAATCTGTAGAGTATTAATTAATTAATCTTTATCAGGCACCATTCTCAGCACTGAGATTCCCGGCAATGAACAGAAACAAGCCATTGCTCTCACAATAAACTCTCTGTATTAGGGAAATGTGCCGTGGAAAATGAAAAGTAGGTAATGTCCGTTAGAGAGACCACATTCTGCCTCACTTTATAACAAGTTTTACTTAGCTATCTCTCAGTAGACAGACTCCTTGAAAATAAATACTCACTGCTCCATAAACACTGATGGAATTAGGCACTGCAAATTCTGGTTTCCATGAACTTTGTGGCCTGACTTCTGCGTTTCTTTTTTTCTTTGGCTTCCCTTTTCGGTTTAGTTAGACCGGAGTCTCTTGATTGACCTGAAAGTTGCTTCTGTTACGCCACCTATTTTAACACTGAATCTTACCCGAGATTGGGGAAGCTTCGCCTGTGCTTGCTTAGGTTGCCAGATCCCTGGGAGATGCCGCTGAAGGAGCAGAATTCTGCCGGAAGTTATGTGCCTGTTCTCCAGGAAAGGATTCACTCCACAGCTCTGTAGCCTTGAAGAAGTTCATGCTTTCTTGAATGGTAGGATGATCAATACAGTGAATGTACAAGAATAGCTGTACACTGAAGCTCTGGGTTCAGATCTTTGTGTAACTCATCCTTAAGTTCTGGCCTAAGTAGATTCTAATTTACTCCTTTCCTCCAACTATAGTTTCACACTTGTTAGCCTCACACTTCCTTTTTTTGCACTTTATTTTTTTCTTTGAAGTGTCACGACCGTAAGGAAAAGCTCCTTGCTGCTACCCGCAACACAACACACAGCTGGACCTGATTTTTGTTGAATGTTCAGTACGCTTTAGTACTCTTGTAACAAAATATTGCGATGGGCAGCAGACATTTGTTAATTGAAATATTGAAGTTATCAATGTTATTGTAACTTTATTACTACTACCAAGTCTAATTTTGAACTTGAAGGATGAAATTTTTTTAATTGGTTAGATCAGGAAATGGTTAAAATATCATGTAACTCAGCCACTTCATATTGAGGTAGTTGAGACATAGACTAAGCAGTGATGGTTAATTTTTGATGGGCGGTGTGTGACATGCTTTTCGTGCTGTATCGAATTCTCTTGACTCTGGTATATAAGCTGTTACTATCCCTGTGTTAGAGATGAAGGAACTGAAGCTTCCTAGGGTTAAGAAACTTACTCAGTGGCCCTGAAGGGATGTTATCAGAGTTCACTTGATGGACATGCAGGTTCTTTGTGACCACCCTCCCTGATTTTCATTCTACCAGATATATGTTAGGCGCCTCAAACTGTGCATACTAAGGAAACCCTATCTGAGGAAAGCATGGGTTATGAGTACACTATGATAGGAAGACTGTATGGCCAAAAAACAGCTTTTTGAAAGAGAAATTTATTAGGAGAAATGGTGAGATTTCTACCTTAAGAAGTTCTTTTCAAAAGCTGAGAAAAAAAGTCTAATGACCTCTTCTGGCTACTGTTACAAGGCAAAGCAGCTACCATGTGTGCAGTGGTAGAGCTCATTGCCGTAGAACATGACCCTGTGTATTCCTCAGGACAAACTAGTTGAAGAGCAGCAACAGCTGTTTCCTCCAAGAGGAAGTGGCAGAGGACCTGGACACTGAATAATAAAACAGAAAATGCAGAGTTTTTGATAAGAGTAGTGACTAATTGTCCTTGAAAGAAATTTCTACCATATTTGAAATGATAGAAAAACACACACCTTTTCTATTTGCATTGTAATTTGTGTGCCTAAGTCTCCAGCCCTGACTCTGCCTATTTTCAGCTTGATTTTCTTTCCAGAAAGGACTTCCTGGCCAAGACTTCAGCTCTTTCCCAAAGACAGGAGGCTAGGTTGACTTTGTCACGTCTGCTTTCTATGACTAGTCTGTGCCTTTAGTTGTATCCTAATACCTTCCTTTCAAGAAAAAGAATCCAGTGACCCTGGCTGTATAATTATACCACACAGTTTAATAATATGAACAACATGAAAAAATACATAGGAAAAGGTCGCTTTGGAAAATAGTATGGAATTCTGTATAAAATTGTGTATGCCCACCGTACAGCACAGCTATTTCGCTTTTAGATATTTGTTATCCAAGAGAAGTGAAGTGTTTCTCAGAACATACATACAGTGCTTATAAAAGCTGCATTGTAATAGCCCAAAACTGGAAATGTAACTACATTTCACCAACAAGTAAACAGACAATAATGCATTTTATTCAGCAACAGAAAGGAATATGCTGCTGAAATATGACAACATGAGCCAATTGAGAAATAATGTTGAGCCTGAGATGCTGACACAAGAGTACACACACTATGATTCAGTTCATGTGAAATCCTGAGAAAGACGATGCAGTGGTGTCACACTGCTTGTGGGGTTGGGGAAAAGAAAATTGACTAAGAAGCACAAGAGAGCTGTTGGGACATGGGAGTGAGCGTTTGATGAAACACAGAACATTGTACACTTAAAATGGTGCATTTTAATATATGTAAATTATTTCAATAAAATGGATCTGTATTGAAGAGGCATGGATGTTTCTCTGTAACTTTGATGTGTAGAAGTCCTTGAGGTGCTTTCGTGCAGGAGGAGCTTCTCACCTCTGCTCCTTGTCTTTCTACAGTGATAATAAGCTCTCTCTTTACTGGGAGGCATCACTGTCATCACTCCAGATCTGCTGCTTCTCACTCTGGGGTCAACCTAGGAACTAGAGTAGCCTTCTAAAACTGACAAGGAGAAGTTGACTTCATGGGGGCAGGAGGAAGCAGCGTCAACATGGCCATTGCAGAAGGCCATCATAGAACTGAATTGCTCTGCATCTGGCTTCTGACTGGTATAATGAACAATGCCTGCCTTGGGTGCTGTGGTCCATTAACACTTTGGAGAGACCTCTGTTTTCAAGTCAGACTTCCTCATCCACACCATCAACAGTAATGTGCATGCAGCTAGGTATTGAACTTATGTTCAGTCATTTGTCATTTAAGTGGTATATATGACCATCTAGAAACAAATACAGTTCTAGCCCTTTAAGAAAGTGTATATTCAAAATATACTAGAGGAGGCAGATACAATATTTCAATTTGTGAAGAACTTTTGAGCCTAAATTGCTGTCTTTTACCTAGAACTAGACATAAATACTGACCAAGCAGTTTTAATATTTATTGAATGAACAGATTAAAAAGGAACAAGAACAATTCTAATCTCAGGCTGCCTGAACTGAGAATATGCATTTGGTTTGGGTAACAAAGATATTGCTGAGAGACCCATTATTAGACTGTGTACAAGGCAATGGCCTTTCATTTTTAGAAATTAAATTTCTCAGAGAGCCACTAAGTTCTTTGGAACTAAGTGAACTGCTGAAGTATGCCCTCATTTGAAGGAGGGTTCAACAACTTCGAAGAACTGACATGTGCTAGTAGGTGAAAGATCAGATGCTGGGTAAGGCAAATCCAACATTAGAAATTTTAGACCAAGATCCAGAAAGCAAATTTCTCCTCACCCACAGTATCTTAGTCTGTTTTCTGTTACTGTAACAGAATAACTGAGACCAGCTAATTTATAAAGAACAAAAATTTGTTCAACCCCTGCTTCTGGAGGCTTAGACGTCCAAGAAGAGCATGTGTTTGCTTAACCTCCAGTGAAGGTCTTACTGCATCGTAGCGTGGCAGAAGCACTATGTGGTGAGATAGAAAAGCCTATGTCAGTTCAGGTGTTTTAGGTCGCCAGATCCATCGTATGGGCTCCGCTCCAGTAGCCTTATGTAAACTCTCAAGACTCACCTTCAAATACCATCAACATAGGTATTTGGGAAATGAAATATCAGCAAATGAAATTTGAGAAGGAAATATTCAAACCATACCCCACAGCTTACTAAGAATAGCCAAGAGGGTAAGAGGAAGTAAAATTGCCTTGTTTTAAAAATGTATATATATTTCTAACCACATGCTCTTCATATTACAATAATAATTGGCTGGTGGTTTTCTTTGTAATGTGTTCCTGCAGACATGCAGTTCACGGGATCTGTTGTCCCTGACCAAAAGAAGGAAAAACTGGCCATTGGCCTGAGTGGGATTTACTTCTAAACAGACTGCTGGAAGTAGACGTTTCAGACCAAGATCCAGAACGCAGAAGTACTACAGCTGATGGTATGATTGCAGAAGTTCGTACCAGGATCAGGTCAACTGCTCTCTGGTAGAGAAACTGAAAGTTCTAACTCACTGAACCTGAGAATTTTCATATTTTATCCTCATGAAAACAGTGCACTGAATGTATGGTCAATGTGAAAGAAAATAAGGCAGAAGGAATGCTAGGAGATCGGGGGCTGCCCATACCTGGGGGAAGGGGGTCGGAAAATCGTGACTAAAGGTTTACAGCTTTCTTTTGGAGTGATAATGCTTAAAATTGATTGTGGCGGTTACACAACTGAGTGCACATACTATAAGCCATTTAGCTGTGTGCACTTTCAACATGTGAAATACACGTACACACAATCATGTAAGTGAAGGAGATACACATTGTGACAAATGCACCATTACGCACTTTGGTCATAGGACTCTCCTAGTGTGTACTTGCACGAGGCCTACGTGGTAAACCTCCATGCACCTTCTTGATATGACTGAGAGACCAAAGGAGCACCGGAAGTATGCAGCTGCTGCCAGCATCACGGGACAGTCTGCTTTACAGTAAACTTTTTAAATAGACTCCACTCAGAAATAACAACCGTGAATACACAAGTCAATAGCAGTAACTTATTATCATCAATGTTATCAGAGTGTGAGCTACGCTTGTGTGACTGGCAGATGGCAGATTCACACCAGTGCCCCTGACGCGTGCATAATGCATTGTGCCCCAGTGTTGGCACAGCTTATATTTATCATAGATATGTTTAGTTTATCTGACGATCTGACAGCCATCACAGACTTGCAAAGTCAGCTTTGTATCCTTACCAAATTTTAGTATCATCATCACTCCTTAAATGAGCGGTCGCTCTGTGCTCACACTGTTCTAGGTATTACCACACTTCATCTTCACAGCAACCAAGTGGTCTAGGTAAAATTCATTCTGTACAGAGGTAGCGGCTGAATTGAATAACCGGCTCTATGTGACAGAGTAAGGGAATCAGAATTTGAACTCTAATCCAAACGAAATATTCATTCCTTTGTTTTTGATCAGAAAGAGGGGAACGTACTATGTTAGTGGCAAAAAGCCACTCTGCAGTGCTAAGACTCCCGCAATTGAATTTGATGTAGTAATTGGCTTTGGGCAAGTGGTTTCGCCTTTCGTTCATTATCTAGAGAACGGCAGGGGGCAGTGTTGGGTACCTGATCTCTAAGTTCCTCGGAGTCCACATTCTGTTGCTTTCAACTGTTGCTGCTTGCCCTCACCCCTCAGATTTACAGCAGACACACATTTTGTTGTCTCTGTAGCAGTTCTTCGTCTCTTCCTATCTAATCGAATGCCTTGGTACTCTTTTATTCAGATATTCTTCTTTCCTAAGTTGCAGGACTTACGTCAGTCCCGGTGCTTCTTTGCTCCGTTCATTTTTGCCTGCACGGAGGCTGCGTGATGTGGGCTGGACCACATAGACTACCTGTAGACTTGGTATTATGACACCATACCCAGGAAAAAGGCCGGGCTCTTACTAAACCCCATCCACATGGCAGGTCCGGTGTGGCCAGACGTGTATTTTGAAAGTTTGCTTTTCCCACGTTTCCTCTGTGGCCAACCCAATTGCTCCTGTTCTCCGGGGAGGAAAGGGACAGGATAGAAAGCAGAACTCGACTGCCGTTCTGTCTGGTCTTGGGGCTTTCAAGACTACAGCCCTGGGGGGAATGTGTATGACTTTTAGAGAAATGAAAAGCAAGGAGATTGTTCAAAATTTGGCAGAATGTCTTAGGTGGGATTTTTAAAAAGGATTTTCTTTTTCATGTTAGAAAACAAGGATCCCAGGTCCCCAGAGAGATAGGTAGAATCTCCTGTGGCTTCACAGCAGTGTCACCAAAGAGAGCAACGTCACTGAGGGGAAACCTCAGCACTGTGGTAGACAGGCAGCGATGCAGAGGCCCAGGGCGGAGTCTTCCCGAATCCATCCTGCCCAAAGCAGGACAGGCCCCTCTGGATAACTCTGTGGATGGCTGGGCACAGTGTGGCATTCCGTAATAAATCCTGGGAGGTGGTCAGATACCACAAAAGACAAGTCAGGTATCTTCCTTCAAGTATACTGAGGAGCTTGACATGGAGCTGTTTAGAGAAAACATTTTTTTTCCCTATCCAAATTTATGGATTGTGTGGACTAATATAAAATATAATATGTTATATATCTCTATGTAATAGTTTGATCTAGAATAGCCCACAGACGTCTCATGCACCTGGATATAGTGGGATACCTGTGGGACCAGATGGTGTTAGGAGGTTGGGCCTGCTTGGAAAAAGAGCAGATGCTTGAGGCTTGACCAAGAGGAGTTGTGTCAATTTGTTCGACTAGGAAATACCCAGGGAAGAGAATTCAAGTGCTCCTGATTGACTTGTGGACTAGAATATGAGATAACACCCACCCTGGGTATGAGTGGCCCAACTGTCAACTTTATCTAAAGAAAAGCAAGGGAGAAGAAATGTTGTTAGAGCTTTTCCTGGGAAAGTTCTGGCCTTAGCCTTAATCTCTAGATGTCAGCAGGCTCTTCCCTCATTTGGCTTTCTGTCTGCCATACTGTAAAGAGCTTTTCCCTGACTAGACCTCGGCCATGTGCTTCCACTGTTGGTGGCTACCCATTTATGGATTGTTTGAGACTTTCTGAAACTGCAAGGTAGGGTAAGTGTTGCCCAACTTTAATTATGGTTGTTGAGTATATGGTCCCAGCAACAAATAACTAATATGCCCTATATAAACATGTCTGTCTGTGTGTGTGTATGTATAAGTAGAGAGAGAGGAGAGAGAGAGAGAAAGAGAGAGAGAGAGAGAGAGAGAGAGAGAGAGAGAGAGAGAGAGAGAGAGCGCGCGCCAGGGAGGGGACAGGTCAACAGTATGCCCCACTTTCCAAACCATCTGCATTTGGATAACAAACTATATGTTTATCCTAGTCTAGTGCCAGAGCCCTTTCTGCTACTTCATGATAACTCATTCTCAAAACCTGGGAGTACTGAGTGACCCTCAAGTCCAAACCCTGACCATAGTACTGGCTCTGGGCCATCTCTGCAAATTCACTGAGCTGCCCTCCGATATCACCACATGCTGAGGCACCCGGACATGGGCATTTCCCCCCGAGGAGTATGTACAGGACAGAGGTTGTCTCCCTCAGCTAAGATCCCCAAGTCCATGTTGCTCTGCCAGGTGGGCCACGTTCTGTAGGCCAGAAGCATGCCCTAGATAGGAGGCCTTTCTAAAGGCAAGGAACACAACGTTATAGATACAAATTTTAACACTGAAGTGAATTTTTTATAGAAAAATCACAAATTTCAAAATCAAAAAAGCCATATCATCACCAAAATCAAGAAAAGAAGGCTTTACATTTTTTCTGCTTTTATTAAAATGCAATTTACAAAGACAATTCTATCATGCCTAACATGTTTTAAATATGTATACATTATAGAATGGCTAAACTGAGCTCGTTGACATATTTGTTACCTTGTACTTTTTAGTCATAAAAATATTTAAAGCGCACTCAGTGATACAATATATTGTTGTTAACTGTAACCATCATATTGCACAATAGATCTCTCAACTTTATTCCCAACTAAAATTGTGTATCCTTAGGCCAGCATCAACGTCCATACCCTAGCCCATTCCTGGCAAACACTGTTCTACCCTTTACTTCTGTGATTCCACATGTAAGTGAGGTCATCCACGTTTGTCTTGTCTGTTCCGGGTTTATTTCACCGCACATAATGTCTTCCAGGTTTATCTATGTTATTGCAAAAAACAAGATTTAGCTTGAGGTTGAGTAATATTTCATCATGTACATAGCACATTTCCGTATCCATCCATTTGTTGAACACATTGATTTTATGTCTTGACTATGAAGAGCAGTGATATGAATGCAAATAACATGGTGCACACGCCTCCTAGAAATACTTTGTTTTCTTTGAATACATGCCTAATCCAGAGATTGCCTTAGTTTTATTTTTTTAAGGAATCTTGTTACTGTTTTTCAAAATGGCTATAAACCCCAGCAACAGTGTGAGAAAGTTCTCCTTTTTCCACATCTTCTACAAACTTTATTATCTTTTTGTCTGTAGGATTATAGATATTCTGACAATGGTAAGGTGGTGTCTCTTTGAGGTTTTAATTTGCATTTATTTGATGATTAGTGATGTTGAACATTATTTCTTCATATGCTTTTTTGGCTAATTGTCTTTTTTCAATAAATGTCATTTCCTACTTTTTTGAGGGCTTCATTCTCTCTGCTGGCTTCTAGAGTGATATTTCAGTCATCTCTCCTGTCCGGCTGATCAAATGCAGAAAAAGGTGCAAGGCAGTTTGCAGTGTCAACTCGCACTGCGGGGAGGAGCACCTGATCAGCAAAGTGATCCTACGCAGCCTCAGAGACAGATAGCAAACCCGGAGGTCTAGCCGCAGGAGAAACCTATGGTTATTGCAACCTGTAAGACCCGTCTAAAAGCGACTCCTCTGGCACAGCAGGGTAACTTTGGAGACAAAAATCCATTGCAGTGCTTATTGCACATCAGAATGGTGTATTGGGAGCTGTTTTTGATGGGAGGGGGTGCTATTGTTGGAAGCTGAGCTATTACAGGGTTCTTAAGGCTCAACAACCATACTTCAGGGTCCCTGACGATATCCTGATGCACCACCTGGTGGCACATGGCCAAAAGAGATAGTCGTGGAGACAAGTAGGGATAGTTGCTGACCCACCCAGAGGTTTAAGCAACAGGGAGCTGAGGCATGGGCTACCTAGCCATTGGTAGACTTCCACCTGTGGTGAGGATCAAGGCCCGTTGTGTGTGGTTTTCGAAGAGGATAGGTCTGAAAATATGGGGATCAATCCCAGGATGTTACTTTGTTCCCCTGGCTGTCCCCTTCCAGCAGAACTCAATTTGCTTCCTCAACTCTCTGGCCTATTCAGAGTCACATCTCTGATTGGCTGTTTACCACACCCCTTACTACCCAGACAGGATGGCCTCAGCACCCCTCCACATGCTGCAAACCTATCTGAAGTGAATAATGACTCTGGGTGCACAGGAAGAAACAAGGAAAAGCCGGAAGACTGAACCCAGCCCTGAGGCCGGCAGCATACCATGGACCTCCCTGGCAGATGCCACGAGCCAAATGTGGACACCCATCAGTGGATGGACAAGCATTGACCAGATACTTCTCAAGAAAAAAAGAAAAAAGGAAACAGTGAAAATGGCCAGTAAGTGTGTGAAAATGTTTTCAACATCCTTAGCCTTCAGGGAAATGCATATCTAGACCACACAGGGACTTTAGATCACTTCACTCAAAATGGCTATCATCAAAAAACACAGAAGAAAAAGGAAACGTTCTGGCAAGATGGGGCACTGGGGAAGAGACACTTCTGTGTTGCTGGTGGAAATGTAAATTGGAGCAGCCACAATGGAAATCAGTATGACGGTTTCTCAAAAAAAAAAAAAAAAAAAAAAAAACCTAAACTAAAAATAGAACTACCAAATGACCTGGCTATGTCATTACTGGAATATAACCAAGGAAATTTAAGTTAGTGTGCTACAGTGATACCTACATAACTATCTTCATTGGTTCTTATCACAGCATGGTTCAGAGGAGGCAGGATAGGGAACCAGGCTAGTTTTCTGTCGGTAGATAAATGAATAAGAAAATGATTCTACCTATCTATCTATCTATCTATCTATCTGTCTGTCTGTCTGTCTGTCTGTCTGTCTGTCTGTCTATCTACCTATCCATTTATCTACAAAGAAGAATGATGTTATTTACAGGAAAATGGATGGAATTGGAAATCATGTGAAATGATATAAACCAGACTCAGAACGTTTCCCTAATATGTGGGGTCTTAAAAGCAAAGATGACATAAAAGCAGAAGACATGTTAATATTAGATAAGAAGGAAAGAAGGAAGAGGGCAAGAGGGTGTAACAGAGGACAACAGGGAAGATGGACATGATCAAAATATGTACATTTTAAAAAAAAAGAAATTTTTTGTCTAGGTGCTGTAGATTTTGGTGAGCAAATCTTTTGACTCCTTGGTTAAATTTATTTCTAAGCATTGGATTCTTTTTGGAGCTATTCTAAGTGGGTTAAACTTAAAATTTTTCCTCTTTAGGTCATTTACTGTTGGTATATACAAATGCAACAATTTCTGTGTGTTGATTTTATATTCTAAAGCTTTGCTGAATTTGCTTATGTGCTCGAATGTGAATGTGCATAACCTTTAGTTTTATACATATAAGACCATGTCATCTAACAACAGAGATAATTTTATTTATTCCTTCCAGTTTGGTTGCTCTTTATTTCTTTAAACTGTTTAATTTCTCTCGCTACAATTTCTGATACTATGTTGAATGAGAGTAGTAAACATAGGTATCTTTGCTTTTGTTCATAGTTTTTGACAATTTTCAGTGATATGGAAAATTATTTTAAGGAAGTCATTTGAAATATGAAATTAAAGATACCTATTCTACTTCTCTTATTATTTTTTTGCCTTGTTTTTTCTTTTAGATAGGGTCTCACCATAGTTCAGGCTGGTCCTGAACTCACTACGGAGCCCAGGCTGGCCTGGAACTCACGCCAATCCTCTTGCCTCAGTTTCCCTGGGGCTGGATTACAGGATTGGGCCACCATGCCCAGCTAGTATGTGATCCTATGGGATCAAACCTGCGATCTCAGTCTTCCTAGGCAAGTGTTCTTAATCACTGAGCTCCCCCTTCCACCAGCCCTGTTTTTGGATTCTAAAAGAGGTTTTGAAATGCTTCCACTTGCAAAGGACTAGCAACTTCACAGGAGAAAAAAATGGCTCCAGGAGGAGTCACTAACATTTACCATTTACTCATTCCTGTAAATCTTATCCCAGTGCTAAGATTTTAACAAACTCAGGTAGCAGGCAGACTTCCAGTCTGGGCTGGGGGATGCTTATTAACATCACTGATGGTCTGCACTGGTACACCTGGCCAGCTCATGGGCTGCCCTCGGGCACTGCCTCCCCTCGCCTCTCACAATCCCACCCCGAGTCTATGCACCGTGTGACTCGCTGTCTGACAGTGGTACTGGAGGAGAATTTATGGGAGAAGATGTTAGCTGTCCTTCAAAATCCAGGGAAATGTCACTTAGATAATACCATCAGTGGATCTGTCATTGTTGAGCACAGTCAAAGCCTTTCCAAAGCTGATTGATGCTTTCATTTGGTGTCACCTCTTGGTAACAAAAAGAGGCCTGTGTTCCCTGGCTGCCATATTAAACAATACAAATTGTACTCTCCAGATCCTCATTCACTTAACAAATACAAGCACTTGCATTGCTTATGAGATGACATAGGTGCGAATAGAATTCAGTTATCAGGAAAGCCTGTACTAGGAGGATGGGGAGGCTGTTGGCGAGTGTCACAAAGTCACACGCAAGTACCTGAACAAATGAAATTGCATGTGCCTGATTCTGAAAAGTGCTCTGTGTATCCATTTGAAATTTGCATTTCCTATTATACAAAAGGATAATTATCAGGGATTTCTCCAAGGAGATTTTTATACTTACAAAAGTATCACAGGATTCCTCTAAATGACAACTTTCCTGATTAAATGAAAACATGGTTGTATCTACCACCATTGATTTTACATGCCATTTATGTAATCAGTTTTCTATTATTGTAACACATATCTAGGTTGGGGATATAGTTTAGGGGTTAAAGCATTTGCCTAGTGAGCTTAAGGCCCTGGCTTCAATTCCCCAATATGACATAAGCCAGGCTTGGTGGTATACACCTGTAATCCTAGCACTCGGGTGGCTGAGATAGGAGGATTGTCATGAGTTCAAGGCCAGTCTGAGCTACACAGTGACTTCAAGACCAACCTGGACTACAGAGCGAGATCCCATCTCAAAAAAAAAAAAAAAAAAAAAAAAAAAAAAAAAAAAAAAAAAAAAAAAAAAAAAAAAAAAAAAAAAAAAAAAAAAAAAAAAAAAAAAAAAAAAAAAAAAAAAAAAAAAAAAAAAACTGAGATAAGTAAGAAAAGACAAGATTTATTTTGGTTCACGGTTTTGGGTGTTCCAGTCCACGATTTGTTGGCCCCTTTGTTTTTGGGCCAGTGCCAAGGTCACACATGGTGGCAAGAGGATGCAGCAGAGCGAAAGTGTTCACCTCAGCATGACGAAGCGAAAAGGAGAGGAGGAAGGGGCGGCATCCCACGGGACACCCTCCCCTGACCTAAGAAGGCTCCATCTCTTACAGGCTCCACACCTCCCGATATTTGCCTAACTGGGGACGAAGCTTTTAACACGTGGGCCAGTAGGGGGCATTCCAGCTCTTTCGCCACGTAGTTACTGGATAAAGGATGTTATTCCATGACCTTCGTTCATTTGTCCCCCAAAATACATTGAATTTAAATGATAAGTGGCCTCTAGAAAGGCCATGGGCCAGAGTAAGAGGGGTTACCGTAAAGAATGACAAAACAAGACCCGTTCGATATCTGAGAACAACTTTTTAACATTCGTAACAGGCTCAAAACTCATTCTTAAGTCTTTTTTTCCTCTAAATTATTTTGTGCTTCTGGGATATTATGAAGTTCTTTAAAATAAGCATGGGAGAAATATAATTACGTCAGATAGCTAGTTTCTAATCAGCATGCAAACACCAAGTTCCAGATGGCAGTGCAGAGTGCTAATTTCACTATGTGCTGGAATGATTTATTGATTGCTATTAAACAACCAGCAGCTCCATATTCTGGACTGCTTCACAATGCTTCTAAATGACTTAAGTCTGCATTACAGGCATGCCTGCTGCACTGTGACCACTGACATTTTTGGGATGGCAGTTGATTCTGTTTTGCTTTGGCCTATTCACAAGCAGCCAGTCAATATTTAGTCATAGGAACCGGCTCTCAGTTGCTGGCTGAAGAAGTATAAGCTTAGGACAGCTTCCGTGTTAACCTAGGGGCTAGTCTGGGATCTGGTCTCCCACTGGCTGTTCATCCCAATGATTGAAAGCTCACAGTGTCAGCTCTGAGTATTAATGGGCCAGAGAGGGACAGAAGGGTGGATGAGTGGAGGGGTTTAGAGCCTAGATATAGTTGAGAGCTTGCATTATCAACCACTGCTGGGACTCAAAGGAAACCGTGGGTCAAGAGGGGTAGGTGGAAGGGCTGGATTCAGGCAGTTACATAAGTTCACTTTTAAAAGATTTCTTGAGCACCTAGAGTGTGCATACCCCAAGACCAGGCAGGTCAGGTCAAGGGGCAGGGATCCAGATATAAGGTGAGCTGTTATTCAAAAATGGGGTAAGGAAGCTCACAGAAGTTTATGAACTAGCCAGTGAGCCCTGGCAATGAGAAACTGAGAATAAAGTTCACATAAATTCATGTAAAATTCCATCTTGAAGAGCTCCAGAAAATGCTTGCCTTATCTTGAGATAGGAGTCTCACTGTGTTGCCCAGGCTGGTCACAAACTTGTAGGCTCAGGCAATCCTCCAGCCTCAGTCTCCTGAGTGTCTGGGACTACAAGACGTGTCACTACATCTGTTTGAGCCTGCTATTTATAAGCAAGGGTTTTCAACTAGTGACTTGTAGACTGATAGCTTCCTAATTTGTGGGTCGAAGCGAGAAGATGGCCATGAACCACACAGGTAAAGGTAGACAGAATGAATCTGAGCCATTGAAAAAAATTAAATCGCTCTCTTTTCAAGGGACTTTGTAGTGTAGCTTTTTGAGAACCTTAAACTTAAGGGAATATTTTAATGGCCTCTTTTGAAAATGAAATATTCTTTGAAAATCTGGATGTCCAAATTTTAATAAAAATTTCCATAATCTGTTTAACTCTCATTCCCTACAGGCATTGTGGCAGTCATCATCAACAAGGATGCTACTGAAATCGTGAAATCGTGACCTTAAAATTCAAGTCTGAGAACCTAGGACCCTCCACCACCATCCTAGGCAGAACCACCTCATTGTGAAGTGATGGAATCTTAAGGCAGGAACACAGGACTGTGCTTTGCATGTTTCTGTAGGTCCTGCTCCTATCTCACGTGTGGGAGGTTCCAGGGGCTCAATCAATAACTGATCAGTTGGCTTTGGCTACTTTACAATCCATCCCCAATTTCAGCAGCTTAAAGCAACCCAGGTTTGCCCACCTCATGGCTTGTGAGATGCATGCAGCCCAAGACAGCTTTAAATGTGGTCCAAACACAAATTGTAAACTTTCTGAGAATGTAAGGGTTTTTTTTTTTTTTTTTTTGCAATTTTTTGTAATTTTATTGTGTTAACTACATTAAGTATTTTTGTGGCCCAAGACAACTCCTCTTCACTCAGTGCAGCCTAGGCAAGCCAAACAATTGAACACATATGATGTAACATTTGCTCTGGAGGTGTGGGCCAGCTTGGTTATGAGCAGCACGTTGAAGTGAGCTCTCCCCCACAAACTTTTTTGTCCTTAGACTAGCGGGACCCTGGGAGTATGTTCTTCAGGCCATTGCAGGGACCCAGGAAGAAAAAGGAAAACATATAGTAGCTTCCTAAAGTTTACACACAGAACCCCAAAACTATCACTTTTCCTTTCTCCAATTAGCCAAAGGAAGCTACATGGTCGAGCCTAAAGTTATGAACTAGGAAATTTGCATATTTAATGGAAAGATCTGGAAATGTAAGTGGCAAAACCACAGATTCAGGGAGGCATGAACATTTGGGACCAGAAATTCAATCTATTCCAGTTAGTGAATTCATGAACAAGATCCAACTCTTATATTTGCTGGAATGCAGAATTGGAAAAACAGGGATGAAAGATTGTGAAAAAGTGACAGTGAGTTATTTGCATCATAGATTCATTAGGAAGATTAATATAAGACTAATTAGGAGCTCTCCTTATGTGCTTGATGAAGACTGCTGCTAATAGTTCAAAACATTTGACATTTTTTAACAAGTCAAATGTAAGAATATCAAGGACCAATCATAATTTTAAGTAAAGGGGGAGGGAGGGAAAAGCATTTCTTAGCCCTTACCTTTTGCAGCTCTCTGGTATTTTTTTTCCAAAAAGTGAAAAAGCTATGGTCACCCATAATTCCCTGGAGAACTGAATTGAAATCCAAGCCCTGAGGAGTTCTGCCTAGAAATCACCTGTTCATGGTTGACCATTGGAGGATGGCACTAAAATCTCTCTAACGTTTAATTGCCCACAAATAGGCACCCCACATCTTGCCAAGGTTCTCTCGTCCTGAGAAGCCATTAGACCTTTCTGCACAGAGGCAATTATATCAACAGGCAGAAAGCTCACTGTGCATCGTAAGTGCAAGTCCTCAGTCCGTGATGTTGCTTCAGAGGTGAGCTGACTGTGTTTCTTGATTGATGCGGCCTGAGGACCTCAGCATCATGCAATGATCCTCAGCATGTTTTCACCTTGGGACTGCTTTTAGCAGCTGGAGTTCCCTGAAAAATGCGACTTTGTAATTACTCCTGAGGAGTGTTTGCAAAGATGAAAAGGGTATCTGCAACTATTCCAACTGATGCAGAAATCTGAGTTCCTGAGTCCCCTGGAAGAAGAAACTGAACACACATATACATTTGAAATTTGAAATGTAGAAGGTAGAACTCCAGTTGCACAAGAATTCCCTAACATTCTTGGATAGTGGCGTACTTTAGATCTTGAATGCCCACCAAATGTCTGTGTGATTAAAGGCTTGGGCCCCACCCAGCCTCTGCTGCTATTGGGATGTAGTGCTGCTTTTAAGAGGTGGATCTAATGGAAGGTAGTTAACACTAGGGAGCCGTAGAATCCTGCTTTGTTGTTCTTTTCCTCCTCCACATACTTTCTTATATCACTGACACCCCCACCAGAAGCTTAAAAGCAATGAGTTAGCCTGACCGTGCTGGAAACGCTGAAATTGTGGGTCAGAGCAAGCGTTTTCTTCTTATAAGATGGCTATCTGAGGTATTTGTTGTAATAGTGGAAAGCTGGTTGGTACAGATCTCTTGGGAACTCAATGGTCCTTGAATGAGCTGGTTTGTCTTTCTGGCTCTTTATCTTTTCAACACTTAGACTTTGATGCTTCATTGTGATAGCGCCCTCTACCCCTTTCACAAAGGTCCTGGCAGCGTTGGCAGTGTGTTAAGGTTCCTTCCCCTTACACTACTAGGGATACTTTATAAAGTCACATCTATTATGGACTATTTGCTTAACATGCAACTTTTTAGCCACTATGTCTGTGAAGAACTCTGACCACCACTCTGACCAGTTTTAGTACCATTTAAACACTAGAGGACTAATGAAGCTGGTTCTAGGTTTTTTTTTTTTTTTCCTTGCTGGGGAAAATGACCTCTATACCATACCCAGGAAAGATTTTAACTCGAATCTCCACTGAATTCTTTGCTGCACCAGGGATAGCTTATTTTTGGAAAATCATCCTGTTGAGACAACTAAAATGCAAGTTGATTTAACTACCTCATTCTATTCTGGCTCACTCTGCAGTGTGTCAATATCTTCCTGAGAACAGATATCGTCACTTACTTTCCTGGGACCCTGACTACTGAGGAGGAAAAGTTCTTCAGAGATGGAGTCTTCCTGTGGCTTTATTTAGTAGATTTGTGTTCTCTTGTAAATCTTTCTATTCCTTAAGTGTCCTCTCCAATAAAAGGAAGCTCGAGCCACTGGTATATGCTGGACACATCACGGTGTTCAGGCTCGATTTCTAAATACAGGTGAAGGTGATTGCAAAACAATCCATTGGCCACCCACAGACACATTTTTTGATTATCAGTGCTAATTGGAGCCAGAAAGAGCATGGATAATTGAAATTCCCTGCTATCTTGCAAATGCTGTTTTAGTTGTTGAGGTGGTTTTTAATATACCTTCTTAGTTTGGTTAACTTATGTTCCCCCAACTTCCCTTTCCTATTACTTTCTGATCAAGGTGGCCACACAGCAGATTTATGGGGAGCAAATGAAATTGCACCATTTTGTAACTAACGCAATTTTTTCACTTATCTACTGACTCACTTTGTTAGGATGACACAAGGTCAGACTGTAACTGCTTTCCTCTTCCCCTCTCCCCCTTGACTGTTTTCATTCCGTCATGTGTATATCTCTGTGGTGGTGCTGGCTTCTGTGGGACACTATCAGGGTAACCTGTAACAAGAACTCACAAGGACTTCAGGCCATTTACGTGGGCTCCAACTTGTGCTCATGCATTTCACCTGGATAGTTTTGTTCTATCCCCACATTGCATCATTCCTTCCCAGCTGCTTATCCTAGAGTCTTCAAGTTCATGTGTAAGAAACAAAAACAGTAAGCCTTTCAGGGTTTACGTAACCAATGCCTACAGTTGAGAAAGATCTAGTTCCTCTACCCAAACTCTTTACATCTCTACTGTCTCCTTCTCTGTCTCTATCATGTCTGTCCCTT
Organism: Ctenodactylus gundi; assembly: GCA_004027205.1. Lineage (NCBI taxonomy): Eukaryota > Metazoa > Chordata > Mammalia > Rodentia > Ctenodactylidae > Ctenodactylus > Ctenodactylus gundi. The sequence continues at coordinate 278,830 of PVKB01001791.1, forward strand.
AAATTTCCCATCTAAGTACTAACCAGATCTGACACTGCTTTGCTTCCAAGATTGGACAAAATCCAGCAAGTTCAGAGTAGTAGCACCACAGACATCTCTGTAAGCTCTGTATGTACCATATCTATCAATGTATCTTTATAGTATCTCTGTCTTTCCTAGTGCTCCCATTTCTGTGATTGACATTTTAAAAAATTCACACATAGTAGTTTTATTTGCTTTCAAGGAAATATCCAATAATGCACAGTACAAAAAATTCTGCAGGTAAGATGTTTCCACACACAATATCTTCCCCTGTGTAGATGATATCAGCAGTTATCTTCCAGTGCTGGGTTCCCTTTCACCTCCTGAAGCACTATGTGCCTGTTGACCTTAGGTCTTGCTAAGTAATCCAGGCTGGTCTTAAAGTCACTGGGTAGCCCAGGCTATCCTTGATCTTGCAGCCTTCCTGCCTTAGAATTTCAAGTGCTGGAATTACAGGAGTCCAACTCTGTGCAATGTGTTGTACCCCTCCTGTTCCTCCTGCTCAGCAGGTCAGAGATCCTCAGACTCATGAGCATTGTGCCTTCTTGTCCTATTGCCATCTCATCAGTAAAATCTAGAGCAAGACTAGGCACCCTGGAAGAGGTGCCTGGAGCTGATTCTGCAGTTTGGCAAACTGGCTCCACATTCAGTAATCAGGGGTACTTCTGTGAGTGCAAGGAGAGGCTAGTACTGGACCCCTACAGCAACCCCAGTGCTAGGACTGCTGCCTCCTGAATCCATGGCAGAAGTTGGTGGTAACAGCTAGAGTGCTAGGACTTGAATGTGAACCAATGGGGTGTGCTTATCTCCACTAGAGCCAGCACTACTCAGGGCAAGGAAGACCAGGTCTGTCTGAGCTTCTCCGTGGACAATGTGAAGTTTGACTATGGCAACAAGTAGGAGAGGTAAACACCCTGAGAATTTTACACGTCAGTGTCTCATGAATTTCTCAGAAAGACTTAAATGCCTGGTTCCAAACCGAAGGAACCAAGATCCTGAAGAATAATCCAAACAAGTCCAGTTTGAGATTTGACGTTCACTTTGTAGAGAGTCTCACTGACCATCATTATGTTGGCATGGAGGACGCATCCACACTCATTGAGACCCTGGAGCTGTGCCAAAAGACGCAGGAGTAGACTCAGCCCCTCTGTTGCAATCTCTAGTCCTCCGGATGATTCCATGGGAGCTCAAGTGTTATATCAGGACACAGAAGATTTCATAGAGGTTCTCACTATGTCACTAAGTTGCCAAGGCTGGGCTCTACCTTGTGATTCTCTTGCCTCAGTTTCCAGGAATGCAGGGAATGCAGGCACATGCCACCTCATCAGGCAGAAAATTATAATGGGGAATCTTAACTGCCTCTCTGCAACATCCTGCCTTGACAATGAAGGAAAGGGATCTCCTAGGAGGTCAAGACACCCTAGGAGCCACATGCATCACACGATGGGAGTCCTCTTGTCTAAGAGTCTACTTCAAGCAACCTGACTGTGAAGAAATGGCAATGAAGGTTCTGTGGTGTCTTCGACTGGCAAAGACACCACATGGACTCTCACGATCGTGGAACCTTGACTTGACTTGACTTGACTTGACTTGACTTGACTTGACTTGACTCGACTCGACTCTCTCACTCTTGACTCCCTTTATTCCACAAAGCCCAAGCTTAAATACCCTTCCATACCCACATTAACATACAAGCAATCTAATAGGCTACACATTAGCGTACAAGCAATCTAATAGGCTAACATTAGCATGCAAGCAATCTAATAGGCTAACAAACTCTCCAGACCCATCACCCCACCTTGGGACTTACTACTAGAACAGTCCCGTGGTTCAACACCTGATCCAAATTTCAAGCAGAACAACACCTGACTTAAATTCCAGACAGTAAATGCTTCTTTGTGGAAAGGAACGTGGCCAAGGTCTGCAATGCTGAGGCTCTCGGGCCCCGAGGGCCCCAACAGGTTCCTTTGAAGTCATTTTGTAAAGGCATTCTTTACAAAAAGGCAGAAGATGAGGAGGCCTAATCACCATGAAGGTAAGATTGCCCTCTTTGTCCCAGAGAGAAATAAACCACCATATGCCTTCAATTAGAAGCTCCAGGGAGCACCAACGACTTCAGTGGAGCTGAAGGAGAACCAAGCTTGAAGGATTTTGCTTCTGGGAAAGTTTTCACAGTACCTGGAGCATGATGAAGACTCACTGTAGGTCATGAAGAGAAACTCAATGTGGAAAACTTCCATCTAAATGAATACTGACTCTCTTTACCAGGAAATCTGCAGGCATCTTCCCAAAATTTGTTACTGGAAGAGGAGAAAAACAGAATGTAATGAACTGCCTTCTTCCAGGTGCTGTGGCCTCTTCGCTTCTTCCCAATAAACCAGACAAGGAGGGCGCACCGAATGCTCTGAGGATGCAGGGGTATCTGGAAATGGTTTGTAATGTGGACTCATTCCCTTAATGATAAATCATCAAGATTTTAAGAAAAGTACAAATGTTGTGGCAGCTCTAGTGTCCAGAGCCACCCCAATTCCAGCCTCTGAGTTAGGGTTTTGGATTGGGGTTAGGTGTGTGCAGGTAAAAATTAATTTTTAAGTAACAAGATGTTGCCACCTTCTGTGGACCTGTTTCTTGTTAAGTGACGTGGGGACGCATGCATGCAATCAGCCAGGAGGGCTATTTATTCCACGGTAGTTACGTAGCACCTGGAGACACCTACAGCCTTGGATACTTTCTGACTGATGAGCCGTGTCAGGCTGAAGCACAGGGCAGTTATTTGAAAAGCAGCTGTCCACCTCTGAGTCACACTCCGGGGACACCAGACACAGGAGTAACCAACACCCTCTCTTCAAAACCAGACTGACCACCCAACTTTAAGCCTGTGTCAACTTTCGCCCACATCCCTGCCATCCTACCCTACAAAAACTCACTTACTGAGAAAGATGCTGCCTGCTCCTTCCTGAGCCAGAGAGACCCTCTCAGGCTTTTTCCTCCAATAAAAGCCTGTTTCGTTGTCAAGGTCGTGCCTCTGCCTTTTTCGTCCCTTTGCCTAACACAGAGGGTACTCTGAAGCAGAGTCTCTGGAGACCCAGGCACTCTGGGACCTGGGCACCCCTGAAGCAGGACAGCAAGTACCTTGCAGCACAGTGGGTGGGAGTGACTCTAGGAGTGGCACTGTGCCTTGCCTCACATGCCCCGGGCTCACCAAAGTGTTGCCTCTGCTGCTTCCTGCTCCTCAGCATGGCCAGAGATACTTTGGCACCTCCCAGCTGCTGCGGAGAATCATTAGGGTACAGGGTGTGGGGTGCTCTGCGTAACGGCCCACCCTACTCAGTGGGCTTTGGGAACTTGCTCACCTCACCCACCCCAACTTCGTGGCCTTGACTTTGACTACCACAGGTACTGTGCTCAAAAGTTATCCAAACCCAACCAAGGCAGCTGGGAAGAAAAAATACTACGGAGACCCAGCAAAGGCCACACTGAAACCTCAGGACACGAGAGAGGCCTTGGACACTGACTGCTTCGGGGTGGACTCTTCCGCTTTCCATTTCACAGGCTGTTTTTAAGGTGAGTGTCTTAAATGCCCCCCCGCCCCATTACTTCTGTAGGTAAATTGTGAGCTTTTAATACCTTTACAGAAAAATCAATCACACATTGAGAAAGATGTCAGATAGCTTTTAATGTCCATAAATTGAAACACATTTATAGTATCAAGATATCATTTTGATTTGGTATATAAAGACATCATTAACTTTTCGTTAAGAATTCATTAAAAAAAATGTTTGTGGTCCAGAGATGTGGCTGGACTGTAGAGCACTTGCCATGCAAGAGATCCTGAATTTGATCCCTGTGGTGATTTAAAAAAAACAAAAAGGCGTATATAATTTTTAAAAGTTTAAAACCAATGTTTTTGGACTCTATTGTAGAAACTGTGTCATAAAGGGACTGCCACAAAATAATTAAGAGTAGGGGAGTTGAGAGACAAGGACTCAAGTAAGAACAGGGATTGAATGGGGCATCCAACCCCAAATAATAAGTAGATGAATAACATCAAGTCCTGTGCTCTGGCCCAATGTGTTTATTTTTTTAAGTAGTACTGTGTAGGCTCAAGATTTTAATTTCATTTCTTTTTCCTCTAACAAATATTTCCCAAACTGTGTTTCAGAAGATTCCCTGTACCCAAGTTTCAGGATGTGTTGACAGTACTCTGGATAACGAAGATTCAGGAATACGTAAGTTTGGGAGACATATTGGAAAATCTTAAATATAGTCTTACCTTGGATATGTATGATGCATGTTAATAACGTTACAGTACTTGACAAGTTAGGCTTAGTCAAGCATCAATTGAATGTGATATTTCCTGAGGAAAAGTCATCTTTAAACATTAAAATATTTATAAGGATAATATCATTTATAATTGTTATTATACCATGGACTGGACCTTTCATGTATTAAGTGTCCCTCGTTTGTGGTTATCCGATTGCCTTACTGTATAACACTAGCCACATGTAGCTACTTACATTTAAATTAAAATTAATAAGATTGAAGTTGGTACTTATATTTTAAGTTCTCAAATGACAAGTGGCTTGCATGAGCAACAGGACTCCCTCTAGAGTTTTTTAATTTTTTAGTCCAAAATAAATATTACAATAATGCAAATCTTTGCGAATTTTTACATCATACACTTATCCAGAGTTCTCAACCACCCTTGAAAACATCAATTTATTAATCTTCTTAAAAGCTTTGTGAAGTAGAAAGTGTAATTCCTTCCTGAAGAGAGGGCCCCAGGTGTTTTCACTTAAGGAAAATTTTAGTTGCTGGGCTTAACTTAATTGTTCATTAGTAATTTGCTAAAGTTCCCTGTGGTTCTTCTCGTGGGCTAGAAGCTAAATACAGTGAGTGTATGAACATGGAGCCTGAATCCTCACCATTTTATGCTAGAAAGTAAGGCAGCCGCGTGCTTTCTGACACCCTAACAGGTGCAGGGGCAGATGCTGTGTGGCCTTGGCTAGGATCTCAGATGTAGCTAGGCACACACTTGTCTCAAGGGAAGGGGCTGCTTTCTCCTCTGCCCTTCATGTTAGAAACGATTTCTGTGTTCCTATATGGAACATCTGATCCAGCCAGCAGAACCGGGTCAAAACTTTAACATCTACAGAACTTAGATGTGTAAAGCAAAACATTGCCTCTTTACTTTTTTGTTGCTTACCTAATTAATCTTTACCCGCTGAGGGGTGAAAACGACTTTCAACTTGCTAATTAATGTTTGAGTACCACTGACTTTCAGACTTCTGTCCTGGGGCCACTCCTCTCCAGGACAGTGTCTGGGTGCCGGTTTTGGAGCTAATTTAAGGACAGAGCAGGAATAAGTGGGTCCTCTATGCGAAACACCTATGGAAGTTTTCAGATTTAGCACCTAAAACCCCGGGACACGTGATCAAATTCGAGGTGCATATTAATGAGAAATAATTTTCAGTGTGAAGATGGGGCTAAAGGAACATTTAATTTTACTGTATTTTAAATGAAATGCTAACTTACCTAGGCAGTCTATTTTTCATCACAGCACTTGCATCTCTTGGTTAAGGACTTTGGCTTCTCTGCTCAGTCTGCAGAGGGGCCTGGCACATCTCCAGGGCCGCTGCCACACCAGCATCCGCTCCTCAGCCTCCTCTGGAAGCTGAGTGCTGGGCGTCAGCAGAGGCCTGTGATCTCTACAACCTATGAGCCAGGACGTGGACTAGTTTTCTACGTACCTCAGTGTTCCTCACCCCCGTCTCTACATGAGGCTCAATTCTTAGAGTTGTAGGAACATGAGCTTTCTGGGGTCTGACCTTGTTCTCACTCACCCTGTGTGTCCTTTCTACATTCTGCCAGGGTGGAATTGTCCAATTTACCTTCTCCCTTCCACTTTTTTTTTTTTTTTTTGTCCAGGAACACAAGCTTTACGGTTTTACCTAAAGGGCCAGCGGGCTGTTTTCTTCAACCTAAGGAAGAAACAATGACTTGGGTAGGCTAGTGGTAACTCCTCACATGGGGCCAGTTGAAATGAGAGACAATCGAGGATGACAAGCGGTTGTAGAGGAAGTTATGATTCTCTTACAGATATACCGTGAACACACTTCCAAAATTGTATTGAACTCATTAATTCATGAGGGAGCCAAGAGTTGTTACAGATGGTTCAGAAGGATAGAAAGAGCAGAGGCAATTATAGCCTCTTAAGATTTCTGAGATGTATTTACATTAAGCAAAATTTTAAAAGGAGAGTTAGGTTCTTCCAGAGTGGGGAGGGAAGCCAGATGATCTCCCTCGGGACACAATGTACTTTCCTATGACGTAAATGATTTGATTGCTATTAGAGTTACACAAACATCTTCTGCATCCACACACTTGTACGGTAGCCTGGGAAAATGGAACGAAAGGTAGAATCACCATGGCAGATGTGAAAATAATGATGCCTACTAAATTTCAAGTCTCCCTTTTTTCTTACTGTTATATATATTAAAAGCACTTTCCTATAATAGACATTTTTCCATCTTTTTGAGTCACCAACAAGCTCAAATTTGACTTTCCTCACAAACGATGGATTTTTCCCTAGAGAAGCTTGAAAAGTATTCCTGGGGATAACATGGTAAAAATATGTGAGTTCTAAAGTCATATATATCTGGCTTTGCATCTTGGCTTTCATGTGCTAGTCATGTAATTTTGGGGAAGTTGTCTGAACTTCGGTTTCCCCATTTGTTAAAGAAGTATAATAAAACCTAACCTCGGTGGCAAAAGAGACCAAATGCGATGACGCGTACAAGGTCTCAGCGTAGTGCTTGGAATAGAATGGGTAGTTAGCCAAGTTTGTCAGACTGAATTGCCAAAGGAATTTGCTTCTCTCTCTTTTTTTCCGATCTCTCATTCTGTCTTTTGGATTGACAGACCTCCATATGCACCTTCTAGTAGGTGCTAACTGACTAATGAATTTCTACCTTAAGCCACAGAGGCAGAGGGATTAAGGGATTTACATCAGTAAAGTTAATATCTCATTTGTGAGAAACTGAGACCCAGAGAAGTTCAACAAATCAGGCAGGTCACCCCGATGGCAAAATCCAGCCTCGCAGTACAGAGGAAAGGATAGTGGCTGCAGATTCCAGTTTGGACTCTAACATTAGCCTGCCTGAACTTGACTAACATCGAAAGTTAGTGTCTCCTGTTAGCTATATGGTATCGTGGAGTGTATTCCCCCCCAAAAAAATTAGTATCTTGAAAAGACACCTGCACTTCCATGTTCACTGAACTATTATTCACAATAGCCAGGATATGTAAAAGGTTACAACTGAAGTGTCTACTGTTGGACAAATGGATGGGGAAATTGTGGTGTGTGTGTGTGTGTGTAATATTAGCCTTTAAGAAGGAAGATAATCCTGTGCATGTCAATAATGGTGGACCTAAGCCAAAGGCAGGAGGAAAAGAATGCTAAATAATCTCATGTATGGAATCTAAAAGGAATGTAGAACACACAAAGAGCAAGGGTGGTCAGAATGAGGATGGGATGAAATGGGGAGAATTATATAGGATGAAAAAATGGGGTATCTAAAATACAGGGTAAAGACTGTTAAAGATAAGCTGAGTCACAATACAATTTTCAAGAGTTTATTTGAACAAACAGCAACTCATGAATTACACAGTTTTAAGTCACAAGTGGGCTCTACCCAATAGGAATGTGAAGAGAAGGCTTTTCCAGGTGGAATATGAAAGAAAATATTGGATCTGTCCTGCTGGAAAGGCCCTAGTTATGGAAGATAGTTGGTAGCTTCTGATTGGTAAGCCTCAAGTTCCATTTATCTTGAACATAGATATTTACAAGAAACAGCCTAGGTTAGGTTTTGCTTGTGTTTGCCAGGTAAGCAAAGTAAAGATTACTTTGGCCTAACTGGCCTTGTCTGCTTGGGGAGTTTTCAAGGTTGTGCTGTATTTGAATGTCCTTAATAAGACTATGGTTGTTATGTATTGTATACTGAAAACTTGCTGAGAGAATGGATTTCAAGTGCTCCTACACACATATGCACACACGTGCAAAGTATGGAGGGTGATGTATGGGCCGATTTATTTTACTATTTATATGCACATCAAAACAGCACTTTACATATCCTAAATATATACAATAAAAAGAGAACATAGAACTGTGAAAAAAAGCAGAAAGCATTATCTCAAATCCGGCATTGTCATCCCCTACCAGGAGCTTGAGTATTTTGTGCACATATATATCACATCAACTTTACGATCCCTCCCCATTTTTGGCCCCCCCCCCCAGACTCTCCCCATTACCTCTAACTCCCACTATCACCCCATGTGGTTCTATAGAATGCCTGTATTCTGGGTCTTCCAAATCAGAGAAACCATGCGATATTTAACATATTTAATCTTCTTCATATGACTCATCTCACCACTCAAGTCACCACTCTTTAGCTCAGCTTCCCACACCTAGAACAGGCTGCAGTGGCCAAATCTTGATGTCTCTTCTCTGAGTCCGCCAGAACCCTTTCTTGGGATATTTGCCAAAAGTTCTTTTTTTCTATATCTTCGTTGAGATTCTTTAACATGGCCTCACCCATAGTCCACATAAGAAAAGAACTATAACAATGTAATTCATAAGGATAGAAAATGTGAGAAAAAAGGAAAGAAGTTAAAGTTCAAATTCCTTAGCTGGTTCTGAAAGGTAAATGTGTACATTCAAAGGTGATCATTACATCATTCAGTCTTCTTAGGATAAACTTACATCAAAAACAGAATGAAAACTTCTTGATATCTCTTGATTCCAGTTTTCACACTTGTGAAATAAAAGTGATATTTAATTCATAGACTGTATAGAGTGGTTAGGATTAATTTATATTACAAAACTCATGCATAGCACTTTATAGAATGCATGGCACAGAGTGGTTGCTACATGCATGATATATTGTTTTACATGATTGCACAGTCATAACTAATGAACATGGAGGGTATACATGAGCTGCATTCCTTCACCCACCCTCTTCCTCCTCAATTTTGTCTTTTTTAATGAGTAAAGAGAGAATAGAGAAATGTAAGAGAGGAAGAAAAACTGCCATATTCACTCTGGAATTGCAATCCAGAGGTTATTTCTTAGAGCAGCCGTCAGTGTGACGGCCGGGAAGCAGCACAGCCCTAAGGTGCTGTTTGACAGGACATCAGGAGGCTGAGCATTGCACACCAGCTCCAGTGGGCTGCCAGTGGGCATGATGTGAGTACAGAGACAGGATAATAAACTTAAATAAAATGTGGAGAAAGGGCATCATCTTCAGAATTCCCTGAATGTCACAAGCATCCAAAGATGGCAGAGCTCCATATTTCAAAGTGAACTTGGGCATTCTCCTTGATTGGCGAGTGAGGAATGGTCAGAGCATCTGCAATAGGCCAGGAACCAGCAGGCAACATAAAGGAATTTGATTAACCATATAGGCTCTGATGGCCGGTTGGTCTCAGAACATTCATTTAGAGGGAGAGTTATCAGGTTAAGTCACTGGCAGAGAAGTAATGCCAGTCCATAGAGAATGTCTGTCCTGCTTTTTTGCCCTTGTGATTTCCCGGTAGGGGATAACAATGTTGGATTTGAGATAATTCTTCCTGCTTTTTTCACAGTTTTGTGTTCTATAATATGAGTGTTCATTTATGAGCCTTGAAAGAGGATTTTAGCTCAAAAAAATTTATTAAAATCTGCTTAGGCAGCTAAACTAATCAAAATACTTTCAGCATGTTTTCTTGGATACTTGCATTTGTGTGTGTGTGTGTGTGTGTGTGTGTGTGTGTGTGTGTGTGTGTGTGTTGGTAGATATGTGGGGAGAGTTCTTTTTTTAATCCCATTGAGTTAAAAGATTTGCTCCCTTATTCTGTGGATGTTTTAGGAAAGACTTAAGAAAACAACATAACACATGAAATCAGATAACAGAGCAAAGCAGGTCTGTTCTCCTACCATGATACAGTCATTCCCATGTGAAAAAACCCACAGCATCCAGCAGTCCTCAGAAGCTTGTATTTGTGAAATCAGGGGCTTGATTAAAAGGGTGAGATCTTTTTTTATCTAAGAGTTCGAGAGTAATTAAATCCATTTAAATATTTCTATTGGTGTTATGCACCAAAGTGGAGAACTGATTCACTGTTAGGACACACTCTCTCTCTCTCTCTCTTTTTTTTTTTTTACATTTTTCAGAAGGTATGAATTCTGGTTAGTGATGAAAACTGGGTATGGTCATCATTTTCTTTGTTATGAATAGTAGTAACAAAGCCTTGTGGAGGTCAGAAGAAAAGGGTTTAGGAGAAGAACATCATGTAACTCATCAAATTGAAGGAAAGACTGGACAAGTTGGTTGGTAAGTAAGTGACTAAGGTTTAAGAGAAGTTATGTGTGACATCACAGGCAGGTCACAACACAGTAATCCCCAGCTTAGGGAGTTACTTCTACCGAGGGGCCTGATCACTGTATGCTGCCTCCATCTCTCTTGAAGAGAGTTTCTGAAGGCTATCTCTCTCTTACTCAGAATAAGGTGTAATAAAACCTTCTGTTGCTTTCTAGGGATTCAAAGCTCCAGCAAGGATTCCATTGTTTTCCAAGCTTAGGTCATGCTTACAACTAATTACCTATGCCCTGCCTTGCTCTAAGACCTATAAAATGGTGGCTTTCCCAACTTAGTATGGATTTCAGATTATAGGCAACCAAAACAACCCTCCAACCAACCAACCGACCAAGCAACCGACCAACCAATGAACTTCAAATACGACATACTTGCTGTATAAAGAATTACTTTCAAATTTTTGTTTAAATTTATACTATTCTTAGTCACCACGTAGTTCATAAGTGAATCAGAGCTATATGAGCGTAAAGACAGTACTGGGACATCAAGTACATATTGGGACTGTTCTGAGCAAACTAACAATTGTCCTACCTACCTACATCTGAGGAATTTTTATTTGCCCTTGAGGGTTGACCGTGTGTTGGTCTTACCTAAAACCTTATTCATGGATGCTGCATTATGCTGAAATGGGAAGAGAAATTTATATAACTTTTCTCTTTCACCCAAGGTGAAAAAACGTTGTCATGATAAGGAATAGAATTCAGTTTGGTGCAGCTCCATGGGAGTCATATGACAGAAATAATAAAGGCTGACCATCCAGCCTGTATAATCCATTGTAGTGGATTCTTGTGGTTGTGTTGTTTGGACCTTGGGGCTCTGAGTTTAGAGTACTGTGAGGAAATTGAATGTCCTTCTTAATCAAAAGTCCTACAGCAAGAAAGAGAGGCCTTGATAGAGGATAGAGAAGGCTCTTTTCCTACCTTTGAAATGAGATGTTGCACTGACATTGCACTTTGAGGCTCAGAGATGCTTAGAGAACCTCACTAATGACAGAGTAGGGGCCTTTGGCCCTGGGATGGGGAGGGACTCCGCGGTTAGGTTTTATTTTGATTTATGTAGGTATGACTTTTTATGGACTCATCATGCTTGGGCTGTATTTTGTCTTTTTAGAATCTGTGGACTGATACCTTTCATTTGCTTAGAAAATTCTCATCTTGAGGAGGGGTGTGGAAGGAAAATCTCGAATTTGTAGTAAGACATGATGACAACAAAGAAATGCTTTCTCTGAATCGTTTAGGAATGAGTTGCTGACTGCTGGTGTCATGTCCGATCACACTTGAATATTTTAATGTTATTGCCTCCTATGAAGAATATTATTATAACACCGAACGAAATCCTCAAAAGCAGGAAACTGACTTATCACTAGGTTAATCTAAGGCTTTTTTGGATAAAATAAATATTAATGTTTATTACTAAATTATATTTTCACAGGTAAAAATGCCTCATTTCCTTAGCCGTTAAATGGCTCCATAGCAGTTACTCCCCAAAACTATTGTAAGAGTTAAATATGACAGCATGACACCCTAGCATAGGGTGGCACTCATTAATTTTATATTAATTAAAAATTTAGTTTCTAAAATAGCAAATAAACTGTTTGTAGTTATGGTGTGGAACTTGACGTTTTGATATATGAGTACATTGTGAAGGACCGTATCAAGTGATTGGCTCATCTATCACTCCACACGCTTATTTTTTTGTGGTGAGAATGCTTAAAATCAACTCTGTTGGTGATTTCCAATCATATACTATTTTATTTTTTGGCTTTAGTCACTGTGATGTACGGTAGGTCTCTTGAAAGTCCTCCTCCTGTCTAGTTGATGCTTTGCATCCTTCAACCAACATCTCCCCAGTCCTCCACCTTCCAGATTCTGCTCCCGTGACAATAATAACTTTTATTGTTTGAGGACACCTGTCCATAGTATGGCTATGCAAAGGTATACAGTGAAACTCTCTGCTTCTGTGATTAACTTTGAAATTTTGTCCATTTATGTTGAAGGATTTGCTACTCTGATAAAAATTCACCAATTAAAATTGGGCTGATAACTTTGTCCAGTTAAGGAAAAATTTTGTGTTAATGAAAGAAACACGGTGCAGCTAATTTTTATAAATATGCTAGACTAAGAGATGTGTAGTCCAAATTCCAGGAGTTTGCAATATTGCTCTCTCCACTTCGTAATTTCTTTTATTACTTGGTAATCCTTTCAACGCTGGAGAGATCTTAGTTCATTACATATAAGAAATACTGGGAGAAATTAGTGCTATAAAATTTACTTTTTAGATAGGTTATGACTGGGTTCTGTGGGAGCCTGTGTTCTGTCATTTTCAATGTCTTGGGTTTTGCTACAGCTGTGTGTGTGTGTGTGTGTGTGTGTGTGGAGTTGGAATTCTGGGGTCGATAAAGTCTATATATGGACAGTACTCTTCTGCCTTGATTTGACTGTGGTTAAAATGAAATAAATCCCATTGAGCTAGAGGAGAAATGTTATAACAGAGTTGCTACTCTGAATATTCCACCTGTACTGGGGATTTAATGTTACATGAAAAAAACAAAACAAAACAAAAAAAAGAAAACAGCAGTCATTTTTGAAGTTATTTTAAAAACTGTAGCATATTAACCTTATACTATCACAGATGTGGTAGAGAACATGCTTAGCCTTGCACTGTCAAACTAATACAAGCCTTATGGCATATTAATATTATATATAATATTTATATGTTATATATCAATAGCATAAAAATATATTAAGATAATGCTATGGTTTAGATCTGGAGTGTCCCCCAAAAGCCTCATGGATCTGTGCTATAAGGAAGTGGGGCCTGGCTGGAAGGGGCAGATTCTTGGGGCTTGATTTGAAAGGGTTGAATCAATTTTTTGAGACTGGGAGCTGTCCAGGGCAGAACTTTTAGGTTTGTATTATTAACTTGTGGAAAAGTAAGTGATGGAGTGGTACCCATCCTGGCTGTGGGGCCCCACTTGGCAGCTTGATCTAAACAAAGGAAGGAAGAAAAAATATTGTTACAGGTTCTTCCTGGGGAAGCTCTGGCCTTTGCTCGAGTCTCCAGACATGGGCTTTGTTTCTGTTTCACTTAGCTTCTGTCTGTAGTTGGGTGAACAACTCTCCAGACTCTGCCATGTACTTCCACCATTGTCAGCTGCCCACCAACGGGCTGTGAGACCTTCTGAAACTGTGAGGTGAATAAACCTTTCTTCCCTTAAATTGCGGAGGTTGAGCGTTCTGTCACAGCAGTGAGAAAGTAGCTAAGATAGATACCTAGAAAACAAAGTGCAGTATTATATTGCCTTAGTCATCTTTATATCACTGAAGCACTATACTTCACAAAGGAGGAGAGGGTTATTTTGGCTCACGTTTCAGAGATCTTGGTCCATTTTGCGAGTAATGGCGATACGATCTTTCATGGCATGGTGGAAAGGAAGTAGAGAGATGTTGGAGGGCGGGGCTGGGGGCAAAATACACCTTCTCAGCCTGTTTCCCTTCAGCTAGGCCCCACCTCCTAACAGCACATGAAACTATAGGTAGATTAATCTGCTGATTCAGTTTACCCCCACAGTCCAATCACCTTGCGAACACGTGAGGCTCTTGGAAGATATTCCAAATGCAAATTATTTAAGTCAATAAGAAATAAAATTTATCTTCCCAGTGTTTGTCCATGGGTGGTCAAACCTGATCGTTTGCAAGAAAATTTAATGTAAATGGAACAGTAGATAAGAAGAGAAATGGCTAATTCTTCAAAGAACTGGGGAAATGGAGGGACGAATGATTTAAATGAAAAAAAAACAGCAATATAATTGTAACATCCAGTTAAGGAGAAATTTTGTGTTAATGAAAGAAAGAAACAAACAAAAAACCAGAGATTTCCCAATCTTGAAATTTCTTCCTTGACAGGATTTTGGGACACAGGTGACTCCTTGACTTTATTTCCAAGTAAAGAAATACCAACTTCCCCTAACAAAGAGACAAATAAACAGAAAGAAGTTACTAGGTATTAAGGAAGGGAGGAAAGGGGAGAAATAAAAGGAGAATGGAGTAAATACCCTCAAATCACAAGGCTTACTTTCTTTAAGATTAGAAAAAGAAGTCTTCTGTCATTGTATTTTCCACGAAGGAGGCTGTGATGCTCTTGGCAAGGCACCATGTGCTAATGCACAGTGATATTTTCAAATTCAGTTACATTTAATCTTAGTTCTACTATTTTTGTTTTTGGTTGGCTAGGGATTGACCCCAGGACCTTGTACGTGCTAAGCCTGTGCACTAACACTGAGCTACACCTCTAGCTCTTATTGCTTGTTAAAATTCTCTACGGACAATACCTTATCCCTTCCCTGGTGCCTAACTTCTCCCTCCAGTCTGCCCATGGTGCACCAATTGGTACCCTAAGGGCTTATAAAACAAGCCATTTTCAGTTGTGATTGCAAAAGGGCAGTTGGGAAACAGAGCAGAATACAATTTCATTTCAAAAAGTAATTAATGGGGCGTTTTTCTTTTTTAAGGTGACGGTTTTTCTGACTTACTCTTAGTTTTCCATTATCTCTCTTGAATTACTTGCACTTCCTGTTTTTAATGCTGGTGTCACTGATGTAATTTCTTAGTTCGTGACCCATGAAACTGCCCCAGTCATGAAAATGACACCCCCTAGCCAGGGTTTAAATCAACATTTTTATGTCCTCTTCTGGGTCAGAATCCAAACTACAGAAGAATAAGATGTCAGCCTTACAAAGCCACTAAGTTTTCTAAAAGTCTATCTAGGCGTGGAATTATATACTCTCCCTCTCTCATAAACAGAGAAGATTATTTAAAAAGCATAGTAGAAGTTAATTTTCTTTCTTAAAATGCATGTTTATTATGGAACATATACTAAGCAAAAAGAAATTAAAAGCAACTGTAATTCTAACAGTTATAGATAACCATTATTTCGTTGGGTATATAGTTTTTATTCTGTCAGTACACACACACACACACAAACACACACAGATATCACACAAGCATTTATGAACATTTTCACTGACTAGATTCTTAGCAGTTATCTATGTTACCGCTAGATCATTTTTCTTGAAGACCTTCCGTAACGAGGCCCCTCCCCCACTTGTCTGGAGCTATTTTACCTCCCATGAACCTTTACCCTACTTGTGGAAAAAGCTCCTCTGGCCACTGTCATTGCCAAGAAATAAAGGAAACCATGAACCGTAGATAGGACTTCTCTGTTTTGATTAGTCCTGGTTGCTGAATCATTTGGCTCTTGATTTATTAGGGTTTTTTTTTTTTTTTGGTGTTCTCAACTATTTGCCAACTGTGTGCACATTTCATTAATATGTGATCTGTATCTCCATCCATGGAGAGGCAGTATAGTGTCATGAGGAAAACTGGGTTTTGGAGTAGATTTAAAAAGTGATTCGCATTACTGTGCCGCTAGAATTTCTGTGTGACACTGAGAAAATTACTCAAGCCCTCTAAACATCATTTAAAAAATACCCAAGACAGTACAATGCCTGAAGGCTGTGGTGACGTTAGCGAAACAGAGAAATCTTTATTCTTTGTTAGAACCATAACAAGCATTCAATACATTGTGGCTTTGTAAATAAGAAACACAAGTTATTAAAAAGCAAGAATGTTATGGCATTCGAAAATGGGAGAGGAACAAAGGGCCATGAGTTGTTCATAGTGTGTGGGGAGGCAGGAAACGAGAGATTTGCCCCTCAAACTTTCAGAAACAGTGAACATAATTTCACTGAGAACTGCAGTCATTTGAAAAGATGACAAACAGAACGTTTCCTCCTGACCTGTGATAACCTCTCAGCGCCTTTGTCTCTCCAGTGGTCTGTGTACCTTGACCTGCTTTTACCCTTTCTCCAATCGTCTTCATCCCACCCCTTTTTGTGTGTAAAATTTCTTTTCTTTTTTTATGAAGCCACACTGCTTTGGTTTGGTTTGTTTATTTTTAAAATTAATTAGTTGATGCTTTAATAATTGTTAACACATTATTTCCACTGTCGATGAGTAACCTTTTTAAGTTTTAATATATTTGTTTTCATTCTGCTATAGCTATTTCTCAAACAATCTTTTCACTAAACTCTATTTTTAGTTATTTCGAAGCTTTTATCTCTGTTGACACAAGTTGAGACAGTTTTAAAATTTCTAGCTTTGTTGTAATATGATAAGAGAATATAATTGATGACATGTTTATGCTCCCTAGTAAGATTTTAAAAATATGTGTTCAATTTTTTAAACGTTTCATATCAAAATTTAGTGTTTTGGGAGGTATAAGCTCTGTCACATAATTGTCTGTATTTGCACTAAAGGCTTATTCTGTACATTTTTATATCACAAAATATAAGACTAGAAAGATAAGTTAAAGTCTCATTTTGTCATCAATTTTCTGTGCAATTTTTGACATTTTATCTTCATGAAATGTTTATGCATAAAAAGTTGTGCATGCATATTTCTATGCATAACATTTTGAATTTTGCTTTTTTATATAAAGTTCTTTTTTTTCGTCCCTTTGAACCTGATCTTGTCTGGTATTAACAGTGAAAATTTCAAATTCCAAGGAGAATTTGGATCAGGTTTCAGTAGAATCTCCCTGTTACTGATAGAGTTCAGTACCACGGACAGCTCCCTCAATTCCCTGGACTGCCTTGGTTACTGTATTTGTGTCTAGGGCATGGTGAACCAGTTAGGACAGAGTCATGGGAACTTAGCTTAAGACGGTGAATTGGCTCCTCGCCCGCTTTCGGTTCTGGAGAACACAGTCAGGGGAACTTTAGCACTGAGCTTCATTCTCCAGCCTTGTATATTTGGCTTACTTCTGGTTTTGAATAAAACTTAATCTAAGGTTAATGTGCCATGCTCTTCTAGGAACTGTCCAAAGTAGAAGAGTTATTTCTAGTATCTTCAGTATTACTGCTCCATTGTTCAAGAGTTCTCGGGCTAGAGGTATGGCTCAGTGGTTAAAGTGCTTGCCTAGCAAGTGCTAAGTCAAGCATTAAGTACTCAAGTTCGGTTCCCCAACACCACATAAGCCGGGTGTGGTGGTACACACCTGTAATCCCAGCACTGGGAAGGATGAGACAGGAGCATCGGTGTGAGTCCAAGGCCATCCTGGGATTCATGGTGAGTTTAGGAATAGCCTGGCCAGCAGAGTTGCAGATTGAGACCGTATCTCAAAAAAAAAAAAAAAAGAAAGAAAGACTTCCTTATGATGAGGTGGATTGCCTTATGCTATTTTGGCTGAGGCATATTTCTTCAAATTTATCCAACTAACTTCCAGTGTTATATTTCCTTAATCATCAAGCATTATTCTGATTATAATTCAGCATCCCATCTAGTTCCATCTACTGAAAGAGAATGTTCTATACATGACTGTGCTAACATTTCGGCCTATGCAGTTACAAAAGTTCTAGTTCTATTTTAGTGACTTGTCACCTTGGTTTCTGTACATTACTCTTTGTATGCTAAGTATAATGACTATACCTCCAGCAATATTTTTTCTTTCTCGAGTGTTGATAAATCAGCTTTTGCATCTACAAAGTTGAGAACCAGAGCTTTTAAAAAATCATGAATTCACTAAGATTTTGCCTGTTTTGGTGATCTTCCAACTAGCCCCATCCTTTAGCACTTCGATTTCCATGTGCACTTTCTCTTAATTAGTAGACTATATGGAGAGAGAGAGAGAGAGAGAGAGAGAGAGAGAGAGAGAGAGAGAGAACACCATGGTACCTGTATTTGGATCTGAGCGTTGGCACGATGAAATAGCATGAAGTACAAGCAGCAACATGGGTATTCAAACATCTGGTTATTTCCTTGGAGAACAATCTTAGTTAAAGAAAAATACCTGTTAACACATGTTCATGTTTGACTAGAGAAGAGAAAGCAAACACAATGTATGAATTAGCTAACAGATCTTTCAACTGAGTATATCAGTGTTGAATGTTTGTCATTATTTACCAGACTTAGCACAGGGTAGTCCCAAGGGCTCCATGTAGATGACATCTTAGCTGCAGTGGGCACCTGAGGGACAGCTATGAAGGAAAGCTGGAGGCAGCAGAGGTCGCGAGAGTAGCACGCAGCCCTTCTTTCAGGGATTTGAGAACATTCTTCCTCTCTAAATACAACATACGAAAAAAGGCATCCTGCCGTTTTTATGAGGACCCTTTCTGTATGCAGTCAAATAGCCATATTAATCATTCAATTATTAATATTTCTATCAATAAATGACCCAGAGCAGAAGTGAATCCAAGGAGAAAATCACATTTTACAAAGCACCTCTCTAACCTGCCACTTTATAATAGCTACGGCAGCTTCCTGTCTCTGCTGCCCTTGGTGGCCTGATAGCGGCTGCAGGAACGCAGGTGCATATGTCGCCTCCAAGGAAGACCTGGAAGAGTCTTTCATACGTGATGTCCTTGGATAAAGAGGAGTTTTTGAAACCTGAAACGAGTCAGCAGCAACAGCAGCAGGGGGACAGTGAGTAAGGTTGCTGCTGTGAGCAGTCTGGAAGCCTGAGGTCTAAGGGAAATTCCTTTGAATTGTTTCTGTCACATGATGATGGGATGGTGAGAAACTGCAAACCCTAGTGATTAGAATTTTGCTAATTTTCTATCTTGAGCTATAGGGAGAGTTTCTGAGATTGCAACCTCCTATGATTGTGACTAAAGGCCCTTCTCAGCAGTGACAGATTTTATTGTACACTTTAATATTGGATTGGTTAGAGTGGTCTATATTACCCTGGGTTAACATTCTCCAAATCTCTGTGGTTTAAATCAGAGAGTTCTGACCATCAGGGTTCGCTGCAACTCAGGTTTCTAAATGTCAGAAAGGTGGAAAAATATGAAGCTCTTTGACTCTTCAGGGGGTGTTTTTTTGGGGGGGGGGGCAGTAATATAACACTTCTGTTTATATTTCATTGGCAGAGTGAGACTTGTGGCTCTACCTAATTTTAACAATAATGTGAAATTGCAGTCGTGCTATTTTTCTGGAAAGAGAATCAGCCTTACTGAAAAAGTACATACTTATAAGCTTATTTACTATATTCTGTTTGAAGAATTTTTAATATAAACTTTTGTTTTTTAGTATGCATGATCTACAGATTCAATAACGTGTAAATAGCATGCAACTTGGAATTTATGTCTCTCTATATCTTGTTTGACCACGCTTTTCTCCCTCCTGACCTTCCCTTTAAGCAGAAAATAATTATAACTTTTTAATAAAGATCCAGTTTGCACAACTGGCAAGGCAGACCCAGTGGAGGGAATCTTTATGGATGGACCCAGTCTCCTCAACTTCATGAAAATATCAAAAACTGGGCTTAAAATTAAAATAATGTAGCTCCAAAGAAAATTTTAAGTAAACCTTTAGGATAATTGAGGCCAGGACTTTTGTGGCATTGACAATAGTCAATTAAATGATTCACTTTAATAATGTATTAAACAATTTGCAAAAGAGTAAAAACAAGTTGATGGCCAAATCAATGTAGAACTAAGTCATTATTCAACCTGATTTCTTGTTGAGTTGAGGAAATAAAGCAGTAGCTTAGAAAATGGCCAATATTTATTCGGAAAACAGAGTTTACTAGTAGCATTAGAATTGAAAATTGGGGCATGAGGTTAGATGGTACAGATTCTGAGGTCAACTAGGAAGGCATAAAACAAATGCAGGGCACCATTATGAAAATGTCACTTTGGGCTGTGCAATGGCTTAACTCTTTGCACCCTAGAATTCACGTGTTGGAAACCTGATCCCCAAAGACATATGCTAATAGTATTTAGAGTTGAAAACTTTTGGTTCATGGCAGATCTGTCCTCATGAATAGGTTGATATATTTATGGATTCTTGGGATAATGATTTATGAAGTAATAGGCTCATTGCTGTCTCAACACTAAGTCACTAAAACCAGTTTGGCTGTCTTTCTTGGATGTGCCTCTCTTGCTGTGTGATGCCTTGCATCACGTAGAGACTCTGCAGAGTCCTCACCAGAAAGAAGGCCCTCATCAGATGCAACCCCTCCACCTTGCACTTCCCAGTCTCCAGAGCTGTAAGTTCTTTGCTTTATAGTTTTATCCAGTGTTCAGAGAGAGCATCAGAGAATGGACTAAGGCTGACATGTAGTTCTGCCTAAAGATAGCACTAGAGATTCTTACAGTTCACCACTTGTTAAACAGAAGGTCCTGTCTCTCTCTCTCCCTCTCCCTCTCTCTCTCCCTCCCTCCCTCACTCCCTCCCTCCCTCTCTCCTACTCTCCTCTTCCTTCTATCCCACCTCCACAAATACACAGAAAAACCCATACAATTTCAGTTGTAAGTAGCCTTGCTTTTATTAGGGTTTAGTCTACCAATCTTCTTATGAGAGACTAAATGAAATCAAACTCACTGTTACCCTTAACAAGGTCACACTAAAAAACTGAAAAAAAGACAAAACTAAACCAAGAAATATGTAAGCTCGTTTACTCAGTAAGTCCACAGTCTGATGCCCATAACTTAAGACGTATGTTTTGAGTCCGCTATGGTGGTTCCCAGCAGGTTTGGTGAGTTATTCTTGACCCGGCAGGAGGAGAGAGTCCTGGCCTGGCTCTCTGAAGAAGGGAGCCCGTATTTGCCCTTCAAAATGGCGACTTGAGCCAATTATTTTACTCAGTGTAAAAAAAAGCATTTTTCAATATCTGACTACAGCTGTGCCTCATGTACTTCTCTACCTACCCTGTAAGGGCACTGGGAAATTATTTTTGTAGATTTCCTCACACTGCAGGGACTAGGGAAAATGGTCATTTGTTATGATCTAATGAGTACAGAATGGAAAGATTCGGAAGCACTCCTCCTGCCTCCAGGGCCAGCACACAGACACCAGCCTCCTGCCTGCCCCACTCCGGAGGGAGTGCGAGGCTGCTTTCCAGGTCTGCCTTCCTTCTGCCTTCATCAATCCTACCTCTGTACCATCCCCAAGGAAATCCCAGTTTCCAGGCAGCAAAGGCTCACATGAAGATGAGATCATTGGGAAGCTTTTTCCCCTCTTAATTGGCAATTTATACATATTTTTTTCTGGTGCCTACGCATCTCCCAGTATTTAGTTAACCTTATGTATGACATCAGCTTTTCTATGAAGCTATCAAGTACCATTCACCTAAGACTGAGAGGGCCTACAATGTAGCTGGGAGGCCTGGCTAAATTCTACCTGTCCTTCCCTGAGATCTTAAAGGGCGGCACTTATTTGGCGCTGATGGAGTAGTCCCTTCAGTAGTTTGCACGGTCTCTCTCTGCTCCTCCTAGCCACACACTGACGGCACAGCAGAAATGACCATGAGTGAGCTCATCTCTGAATTTATTTGCTTGACATGTCTTTGAGTGTCTTGCGATGGACTTGAGCTTTTCCTGTCTTATGGGACCTGGATGTCCTGACTCTTGGATTTGGCTCCACGTGAACCCTGGCTACGACCTAGGGCAGATGCAACGAGGAAAACTTTAGTGACCTTGAGGAGACTGGAGAGCCTGGAAATATCACACTAGAGTTCAAGAAGGCCGAGAAACTCTCTTCAATGTATCTTTTGGTCTATTATATCAGACTCTTTAGTGGTTAGATTTACACTACTAGATTTTGGGAGACACTTATTTTAGTCTTTAGATTCACCCATTTATTTCTGCAATGGACATATATCAATAAGATAATATGGTGCTGTTCAGAAATTGTCCCATTGTTGAGTTGTGACAGTTATTATTGATGCTGTTCCTGATGGACAGATATCTAGGCAGGACCTAAATTATTGTTCATTTTATAAGAGTTCCTCCTTTTTAATGCTTTGGAATCTTAACCACAAAAGTGTTCTAAGTGACTAAATTAACAGGCAGAGAGGGATGAGTTTCCTGGTCCCTTCCTTTGCACTTCTGGTAGCTGCACAGGATCCCAGCACTTTTGAATGATGATTACAAATACAACCATAATACTTTCTTTTAAGTGGAATGCCCAAGTGCCTCTAACTCAGCATGGGACCTTCTGTGTATCTCAGATCAGCCATATCCCTGGGCCTTCTAGATTTCATCAGGGACAAAGGAGTGAGCTTTATTTTTCCTCACTGAGAAGCACGTACTTTGTGTCCAAGTGACAGATTGCAAGACACAAGCACACATTCCTCCTAACCGGGTCTGCATGACCCTTTGCAAAGGCAGCAAATGTGACCTTCCTACTCCTCCTATGGAGAAAAGGAGTCTATTTGGCCTGGAATCTGGGTAGACCTTGAGAGCAGTTTTGCCAAAAAAATAAAATAAAATAAAGGAAGACAGTGTTATGTGATTCAAAACTGGACCATACAAATCTTGGCGCCTCTAATTTTTCTGTCTTCTAATGCTGCCTGTGTACATAAGATGGCCTGTTCTACTAGATGAGGAATCAGATGAAGAGAACAGGGGCTTCTAGAAAGCCAGTCATAGTCACATTACAGAGATTATCATGGACCTGCCAGCTCCTTAAGCTCTTACACTGAACGTAGTCAAATGAGAAAACAAGGCAGAAATAAACCATGCAATCAGTTGTGAGGTTGTTATCCTACAGAAATCAAAGAGGTAGAAATCACACGGAGCTAGATATTTGAGAAAGCATTTTGGGAACTGGATACCATATGCCACTGACAGAGATGCACGTTTGGTAGAATATGGTTCAGATAGATGTGCTGGTTGCGGTAAGGTGGCTAAGTAGGGGCCAGAACACAAGAGCTTTGCGGTTCATAGACACAAGGTGAGATTTAGTCCTAAGAGCCATCAAGAAATAGTTTAAAAAAAAAAGACTGACAAGCCCAGATGTTCATTTTAAGAAATTACTCCTGCAACTGTGAAGGGTAGATTTGAAGGCAGTGAGGCCATTGCTAGGAAGATCTTTTGGGAACCTAGAGTTGTAATTTGCTTGAGAGCTGATTATGGCCTGGGCCACTAGGAAGATTTTGGAGAAAAGAAGATAGATTTGTAGAGTTGATAGGTGTAACACAGGCAAAATTGATGGAATTTGCTGTCAAATGGATGCGGAAGGTGACTAGAATGTAGGGTCACCCAGAAAGGAAAGATCCTGGGAGCAAGAGGGGGACAGGAAATACAGAAAAGAGAGCTCCAATTGAGGTTTTAAATGTTGTTTGTAGGGGAGGACAGATGGTGAATTCTCCCATATATATATATAATCAATATTTACAAGGAACTTGAGTATTTTGTGCACATATATATCACATCAACATTATAATCCTTTTCCATATTTGGCACTCCCGCACCCTCTCCGTCCCCTGTAACTCCCAGTATCACCCATTTGGTTCTATACAATACCTATATTCTGGGTTTCCCAAATCAGAGAAATCATGCGATATTTAACATATTTAACCTTCTGCGTCTGACTCATTTCACCATTCTTTAGCTCGGCTTCTCACCCCTAGAATGGAGATGGTGAATTCTGATGGGCAGCTTTAGCCACAGAACTCCAACAGAAGAGGGCAGAAGTGAAGTCACAATAAAATCAAGCTGGTGAATAGGTGTCAATCTTAAATAAACATATGTTTTCCTTCTTGATTAAAGGGCATATACTCATAAATCGGGAAGTGAAGGCTTTTTTGATCAAAGTTTATTGCACAAAACAATGTAAATGCTGAAATTTTAAGTTAACTCTAAATGTTCAAAAGAAAACAAGGAAAGTTACATTTTGTAATGTACTGGAGTAACATTTCGAAGTAATTTTGTAAGGAAGTTCATTAAGCCAATATACAGCCACGCCGTTTTTAACTGTAGTATGTTACGTATCTTTAGCTTTGATTTTTTTTAATTAGCAGAAGCAAATGAAGAGCTTCATTTTAACTGGAAAATCACATCACTTTACTTTGGGTGATTCAAATTTACCCAAATGTGGCCATTCCCATAATCACAATGATTATCAACATACTGTTCATTTCCTGAGGAGTACTTTCACCTTTGTCTTAATTTTCTTTTTTTTTTTTATAAGGTCAGATAAGGAAATGGAAGGAGATATTTATTGTGTCTGGGACAGCTATCCACGTAAAGTACCAGAATGTGTGTGTGTGTGTGTGTGTGTGTGTGTGTGTGTGTGTGTCCGTGTGTGTGCGCGCGCATGTGTGTGCCTGTGTCTGCATGTGTGTGTCTGTGTGTATGTTTGTCTGAGTCTGTGTGTCTACGTGTGTGTGTCCGTGTGTGTGTGCCAGAAGAGATTTTAGAGATTGTTTTCACAGGCCTCACCCTCTCTCTCACATACACACCTTGCTAGAGTTTGGATCTGACCTGTCTCCCCAGGCCGATGGTGTATAAAGGCCTGATCCTCAGCTGGGTAGGAACCTTTAGGAAGCAGGCTGCATTTGAGTTTAAACAACGATAATTAATTTAAAAATATGTAAAATTATGTATGGGGATTTATTAGGTTGGCTCACAGGATCAGAAGTGGAGGAGTGAAAAATGGACGTGGGAGAGCTGCAGGATCCAGCGGCTGCTCGGAGAAGAGACGCAAGCTCCCGGGAGGGAGGGGGGGGGGATGGGTGATGTAGCGGGTGATGTAGCCGGGGCCCAAGGCTGACGGTGTCCAGGCTCCCTGTGGAGCTGGTGGTGCGAGTCTGCGCTGGAGCCTGGTCTCCGGAGGCAATGGCGGAGACTGGAGCCCTTCCGGAACAAGCAAATGCTTCCTTCTTTTCCTGTTTCTTCTGTTCAGGCTAAGAGCCTATCGGTCGATGCAACACACATCTAGGATGGGGCTCACATGTCAGTCAGCCACAGAAAATGCCCCATACTGTCTTACTGATAAGGTACGTGCTTCTTAATTCATTCACGTTGACAAAGCATGATGAGTAGCCACCTTGTAAGAGACTTTAGGGTGCTCAAGGCATGCCCTGAACAGCGCGAAGCTGGCCCCTTTTCTTTCTTTTTCCTCTTTCCGCCATCTGCATTCGTTCACCGTGTGTGATCACTTGGTGTGGTCGGCAGCCTTGGCACAGGAGAGAGAGCAACAGATCAAGTGAACACAGAGTGAAATCTCTGAAACTAAGAGCCAAATAAATGCTCCCTCTCTTTAAAAATATTAAGTAAGTTTTATTATAGTTATCAGCATTTATTAACTGAGCACAATATCAGGTTTTGTTGGGAGATTTCTCCAGCTGTCCACCCTCCCTGTTACTGTTCTCCTGCTCCCCTAACCCCTTCCTCACCCCCAGTCATCCTCACTTTACTTTCATGTTGTGTTTTGAAGCTGATGTTCTCAGGTATTTTGTCATAATGAGGGAAAGCTGACTGATAGATACACACAGAGACTGACACCCAGGCTATTATCGAAAGCAGTGCTTGTTGGTATTTTTTAAGTATCAGAGACAAACATGTTAGTGCATTGGGCTCTCTAAACATCCCCCCATACGTTTTTTTATTTCAAGCCAGGGAACAGAAGTATAGAAAGGTGGAGGAACTTGCTTAAGGTGGTGAAGCCAGTGAGGATTCTGTCAGGCCTCAGGACCGGTTGGCCTAACTGAGATCAGCCCAACTGAGAGGCGAGAGTGCAGACATCAGAATGCCACAGTTAAAGTTAAAAGATCAAACAGCTCGACCTCAGCACTGGATTCCGCAGTAGAGCTCCTCCGCCCTTCCCTGCCTCACTCTCAAGCGAGCACACAGCACATCAGGAGCCGCTTCACACAGGCACAGCCCTCTCCGTGCTGCTCCCAGCTCCAGCCCCTTTCCCGAGACTTGGTGCTGGCCTGTGCGAGGCCCCAAGGTGGAAATGCCTCGCCAGACCCTAGGTTGGGAGTATGTGCTGGAGCTGAGAAGGGCCCTGTGGTTTTTGGTTTTTTTCCTTCATTTCCTTCAGGTTTCTCTGCCTGATCGAGCAGCCTCGTCACAGAAGATGGCCCAGCACAAGATGCTTGTTACCACCCGATGTTATGTTACCATCTCCATGTTTGTATTAATTGCTCCTCAACTTGACAGGAAGCTATGAGAGGCCAGGGACCTTTCCAGTCAAATTCATTGGTTGTCCAGTGTCTACAATGGCTTTGGGCACACAGTGGGAGCTCCTGAAGTATTTATGGTAATGCTGTGTCAGTTTTTCATGACTATAACAAAAGTACTTGAGACAGTAAATTTATAAAGGGGAAAGGTTTATTTTGGCTTTGTTTTGGAGGTTTCAGCTCATAATCGAATAGTCCCATTGCTTGAGGTGTCCAGTGAGGGTGCTGGATGGCAGTGGCGAGGAGCATCACTTCAAAATGCTCACTTCATGGCCAGAGAGCAAATAAAAAGAACAGAAAGAGTGAGTCCTCACAATCTTTCTCAAGGGCACCATGAACCAAAAACGTCCTGGGAGGCCTCACTTCTCAAAGGTCCCACAGTCTCTTAATAATGCCACCCGGGGGAATCAAGCTCTTAACACATGGTTGTTTGTGAAACATCTAAGATCCAAACAATAGCAAATATTAATTGAATCTTAGGGCTCGGCCTTACCTAAGGTAAGAAAGACTAAAGAGAAGAAATTTTAACACAACTGTAATCAGTGTAAAACAATATAGCATCTTCACTGGAGTGTGAGCTGGGGTCTGTGTTGGAATCTTAAGGCCCCGCTCCACCAGCTGGAGACTGTTTCTTGAGTTTCACAACTTGATCGCTACTGTTCATCATTGGATTGCTCACCAGCAGTGGCTGAACTTGCACCTTGACTTGTGATTGTTCGTAGGAGGGAAAACTGTGGTATCCAGGCTCAGCTCTGCCTAAGCACAGGATACCAGGGTCTAATCTGTATTTCTTGGACTCCCCTGTCCCGAAGGCCTGCCTAAGCTCTCTGAGAAAACTGTGTTTTCTGTTGTGAAGCAGATTTGATCTCAGATGAAAAGTCCAACACTTGCATAGTTTTTAGTAGCTTGAGTTTTGAGCTTGGATTCAAATTTGGATTCGTTTTCTTCTTTGTGTAGCTTTGGGTAAGTTACGTAACCTCTTTGAACCTCCTCGTGTTTTAGGATTCAATGAAATAGTAAGTGATCACTAAACTGTGATTGTTATTACAAAGGAATCACCCTATTTCCAAAGTAGGCAATTTAGCTTATTTCTAGAAAGTTTTTTTTTTACATGATTTCAGGTATTTGGTGTGATTTTATGTATGGGTTTATTTTATACAGCTGCCGTGTTCCAGAGTTGTCTTGGATAATAAATTTTCCCAAGGCATTCTACAGAGCATTCATTTCATGAATATTAATAGAGATCACGCAAAAACTGGGCAAATACTGCAATGTCTCTCATAAGCAGAGTTGCTATTGAAAATAGCTGAGGGATGCGGGGGGGGGGGGATTGATTTGACACTGAATATTTTCCAAGTTTATTAATTGCAAAATTTTCTTTTCATGACCTATTTAATAGAACCTAAGCTCTGTGAAAATTATTTTGAGAAATATATCTTTATAAAAGAAGACTGAATCCTATATTAGGGAAAATATCTGACATCTTATATTGTAGTATCAAGTTCCACCCAAGGAAATCATCTCATTGTTTATACACTTTAGTTTAGCTAGTGCTTCCATAGCTAGGTAACCATTTCAAATAATCCACACAAAGCCATCGGGGCAGCTCAAAGTCTGTCTTGGTAGATAATAGGTAAAAGGAATAGGACTATTAAAAGCATTCCACCGCTAAGAAATCCTGAGTTAGATTTGTGCAGCAGCTGTGAATAGCCAATACATTAGAAATTCAAAAGTCTCCCTGTCGTCATTATGGTGGTGATTACTGTACAGACCTGAGGGAAACTTTAGATAGAACCAGTTTTACACATAAGTTACAATGACTTTAAGCGAACTATTTGAAAACAAAGCTGAAGTCACAAAGGGGTTGTCAGCTGGCAGGTGAGTAGGGAATACCTACTGCAATCTTCAAGCTGACTGAGTTTCCCTAATTTTATTTATTTATTTTTGTGCTGGGTATTAAGCCCAGGGGTTATGTATTCTAAACATGTGCTGTACCCCTCAGTTACCCCCACAGACCTCTCAAGTATTCATTTATAAATCTCTTTGGCTCATAAAGCATATAATATATATATATATATATATATATATATATATATATATATATATATATTTGTCAAAAATCACTTCCTAATGATTTAGATTCCTTCTTTACTAGGATGGCTTCCAAGTCATTCATTGTGAAACAAAGCACATTCAAAGGTGTTGTCCATAGGCACAGCAAGGACTTTAAAAATGCTGGCCTCAAGAGCATTGTTATTTTATAGAAACGAGTGTACATTGCTCCTTGCCTCATTCTTACTGGTTTCAGACCTGGGATCCAACACTTGCTGCACAGTCCATGAGCTGCGAGTAGCCCACTCGAGCTTGAAATAAACCTTACCTCTTGAACTTTGATTTTTCACACAAAAATGGGGACATTTATGTCTGCCTCAGAGGGTTAACATGAGGGTCGAGAGTCACAAAGTGCAGTTAGGGACCAATGAATAGAAGCCGTTATTCTGAGCAGCCCTACAACTGTAAGCTCCAGTTTATTCCTGAACAGGAGGAGATTTTCTTTTAGCAGAGTGGTTAAAGAAAAGAAAAGGATATTATTCTTTTTTTTTCTGATGAAATCAGAACAGCTAGATAACCAGGATTTATGATCCAAAGGATAGGAACTGCTATGCCTAGCAGAAGACAGATTGGACAAGGTGGTTGGGTGAGGAGGAGCAGAGTGGGGGCTATGAGAGGTCTGGGGGTGGGGCAGAGTGGGAGGTATGGGGGTACTTGATCCCAGCCCATGCTGCAGCCCAGAGGCACTTTTTAGGCTGTTTGGAACATATTTGAAAGTCACAGTTCTATCAACTCATGTCTGGACATCAAATGGTCTTTTAGGGCTGGAACTAATGAATTGTGGAAGTACGTCAGGAAGAGTGACAGCTTGCAGGCCTGTTCACTCAGACAGAGATCATCTCTTCTGGAAGTTTCAGAGGAGTCATCTACCTTTATGTTGTATCTGCTACGCAGGAAATACCAAGCCTCAAAGAAGCTTGACACTCTCCCCTAAGAAGCCTAATCACAGAGCTGACACAATACCCGGGCAGCATGGCCGAGCTTTCTACCGGTTGGAACTTCTCTCATCTTCCTTTGTCCATCCATTCAATGGAGATGTTTATTGCGCAGGTGGTAAGTGAGGGGCTGGGAAAGAAGATGAGTACGAGGCTGTCTGTCTCTCCTGAGCTCTCAGCCTTGTCACACACATACCCTGGAAAATAGCACATGTCAACACGTGATGCAAGTTTCACTTATTGATAGAGATGCAGAGACTTGTTTGCAGAATCTAGAGCATTTCAACCTCATTCCCCCTATATCATCCTTCCATCAAGGAATCTGGGGAGATGATGGACTGAAGGGTCCTTTTCTGTAGAATTCTTCTTGAGAGCAGATGTTGCTCTCCTCCTGGGCTGATTACAATGCGGTCCGCTGTTATCAACTGCCTGCTGCCCACCAGACTCTTGCTGCATTTTGTGTGTGCTCTGTCAGCTAATCTCTTTGAGTCTTCATGGTAACAGTTTAATTTTTCTTTTTAAGCAGTAAAGAAAGTTAAGACTCAAAGTAGTGGAGAGATTTTCCTTACACAGCTGGTAAATAGCTACCCCTGGCTGCCAGCTCAGACTTGTCTGGCCCCAAGTCTTAAGGCCTTTTGCATTTTACGTGGACCTCCATTTGCACTTCTGATCTGCAAAGAACCTGACCACAAGGTCACCTTACAGCTAAGGGTTGAGTGAAGTAGCCACTTATCTGATATGTTTCAAAATCAGAAATGGCAAGATCCTTTGAACAAAAAATTGGTTATCTGGATTAAGCCATGCCTAATTAAATATGAAAGGACTCTTACAGGACCTAAATTGCTCTGTGTTTTTTTTTTTTTTTTTTTTTTTTTGTGGTTCCAGGTATTTGTTGTGTTGACAGAAAAGCCTTGAATCTGGTTGAGTTTGCCTTGAATACTGAATCTCCAGAACACAGAGCCTTTGCCTTAATCTCCTCTGGTATCAGTTCCAATCTTTTTATTCAGCATATGGAAATGGTATTTCCTGCCCTCTCCAGGAGACGGCAGGATCTAGGCCTCTAGATAGGGACCCACGTGCACAGCCCGACAGGGGACCTGGGAGCACTACTGGGGGCTCTCTATGTCTACTACCTATTGTTTTTTCTTATAAAGCTTTTGGAACCAGTCACTGTGACTGATGTGCCTATTGGAGAAAATGGTGACAATGATAATTCTATAATTATACTTTGTGCTTCTCATCTCCTCCTGGAATCATGAAAGTATGTGTACATGTCCTTCTCAGAATAGATCCATTAGTTACAGTAAGATAAAAAGCCTACTGATAAAGTGTTAGGCATCTGAGGCAGTAACAGGGAGAGGAAAAATGGGCTTAGAAAGTGCTCAGAAAGCTTCATTCACCGGCCTTTCCCCCCAAATTTGCAACCTGTTATAACCCTTTAAATGGTGGTATTTAAGGATTAGGTCTATGCAGGGTCATTGAGGTGACCCGTGGAATCAGGATGGACAGAATTCTCACCTACATGGGCTCCTTCATTCTGCCACACCAGGGTGGAATTCCATCCAACCTGTCTTGTGGGAACAAAGAAACACTCAAAAGGCTTCTGTGCTCTGGTGTAGCCCGTTACTCGGCTGAGACACTTTCTTGGCGGGCAAATCTGGAACAGAAGAGACATTAAACTGGAGCTCTCTCAAGACTACTTTCTGCTTTTGAAGGGAAGTAAGGCAGTTATTTTCTGTTGTGGTTCCTTCCTTTTTATCCTCTGTTCTTTCATTAAAGCCTGTTGCTCTTCTTGGAGGATTCTTTAGATTGACTACGGGGTGTCCCTAGAGGTCTATATGCAAAGTTCAGTCCTCAGGTGAACTATTGGAAGATGGTGGAATTATAAAGGGGTGGGGGCCTAGTGAGAAGCTTTAGTTATTGGGAGGGAGACCCTAGACACTTTCCTTTCCTCTCTTTTTGTATCCTAGTCAAGAAGGGAGAGATTTTGCTATACTTTGTGCTTGTGCCATGATACACTACCTCATCATAGGCCTGAAATCAACAAGGCCAACTGACCATGGATCAATACCTCCCAAACTATAAGCCAAAATAACCCCTTTTCTCTTTATCAGTTAATCACCACTCATTTTCTTTTTATAGTAATGAAAAGCTAACTACCCAGGGAAGCAGCTCTCCAATAGCAGAGAGGGAACAGCCCGTTGTGCCTGGTAAGCTATTCCTGGGCACCGGTTGTGTACTCAGTCCAAGGATAGACAGCTGCCCTGATCCTGGCAGATAACTTCTTCAGGAAATTGGGCACTAGGCACCCAGAACACAGCAATATTCTTATTACTATAGCAACATTCACTAGGTTTGGGGAATCAGCTACATTAGGAAAAATAATCCAAAACTTGTAAATTGAACTAGAATGCTCGTGTTTTTTCAAAGCCATATTGGAACATTACTTAACAGACCCATGTGACTGTTGGAGAGATCATGTCAATTTGAGGCCATCAGGAATGATGCTGAGATTAGACAGTTAGGAGCTAACCTGGATTAAGCAATTAGGAACCAGCCTGAATTAGAGTGTGAGTGATTTGTGGGCCAGCGAATGAGGGAAGAGCACCCACCCGGATGTGGGAGGTCCAACTGGGAGCTCGAACTGTATAATAAAAAAGAGGAAGAAGAAAGATTGTTACAACATTTTCCATCAGGAAAATTGCAATTGTCTACGGATGCTGACTTGCTAAACTGAACAGATACTCATCACAGTTTCACTCGAGTCTCCACTTGCGCCTGTCTACCTGTTGCCAATCTTCAGTGGCTGATCTTCAGTCTCTGGTCTTTGCTGCTGTTCTTCAAACAACTGAGATCTGCAGCAGACTCTCGCCAGCTGTCCTGCAGCCGTGGACGGGTGTTCTACCTCACAGCTGAGCAGCCATCGGACGCCCCCGCTCTCACACGTGTGGTCTGCCATCTTGGACTATATCTGTCCTCAGACTTGTAAGCCCTCCGAATAGATTCTTTTTGTTATAATTTCTGCAAATCCTGCCTTTTGTAAGAACCAAACTAATGCAACCCATAAAGATTTTTAGTTCTCTGGGGAAATATATTTTTGTTGGACCCACTATGTATTATTAATTAAGGCCTAGACTCAAAAAATTATGCATTAATGTTTTTCTGCTACAGATGTAAATGATTTCTTCCTGTAATGAGATTTTATTGCCATATAGCACATTAACCAATGTGGGCTCTGAATTAGAAAATTTACTTCAGCGTGCGCTCTTGATGGTCTGTGTAAATCTTAGTCCCTCACACTGTCCTTTGAGACAGCTTTACCATCCTCTGGTTGCCTTTATTATGGAGTAAATGGGTCTCCCTGCATGCTTATATGAGACTCATGTTTTCACTTTTTGAACATTATGCTTTGACCACTCAACCAAATAGATTGGTGAAGAGTCTAAAATTGTTGGGTCCTGGTAAGAAACAATGTGGGTGGGACCAGGCTACCTTCTGACTGAGGTTTACTCTCAGTTACAAGGGTCTGGACCTGGGTCAAATAAGGAAGTGAGGCAAACTCAGGTGTTGATATACCTGAGTCATGAAGAAGGATGGGGAAAACAAGGCAGGAAGGATGAGGGTCAAGAGATTCAACCTTTCACCAAACTGGGAAAATAGAAAAGGGCATGGCTGGCTGGAGAGGGGGACCAATCTTATTACAATGAACACAGCCAAGCTGGTGAATGCCTGGATCCAATAAACACTGACTAGAGGTCAATGCTGGGATCTTCAGTGTTACTCAAGACTCATTACTGATGATAACATTGCTTATAATGTAAGTAAATAATTAGGTCCTCTGTTTTGATTGCCTAATAATACTAGTGCTGATTTTTACCTCATCCCTTTTGTTGGTAGCATGATGAAAGGAGAGACGTGAAGGCAATAAACAACTCACCCACAGATTTGAACAAATAGAATTGCTACCCAGAGGATTTAAATGTAAGTTTTACTTACTCCATAATTTACGTGGCTTCTCCCTCCTTCCCTTCCTTCCTGCCCTGCTCCCTTCCTTTCCTTTCTTCTGTATCTCCAACATCTATTGAGTGTCTTTCATATGTCACTGACAGTGCGAGGCTCTGAGATACAGCAATAAACAAAGCCCTTGTTCTCAGGGACTTTACATTGCAGTGAGAAGGACACAGAAAAAAAAAAAAAAAAACATCTTCCCTGGCAGCAAAGGCAGTGAGAAAGATGGCTCTTGTATTTACGGCTTTCTCCCCACCAGCCATGCCCATTTCCCACACTTTAGCAGCCTGAATGCTCTGCTCTGCCTGGAGAGCCGAGAGGACTTCATAGAAGCATCTGCAGTCTCTTTGTTCCAGGGCCTTTGGCACTGAGCAGCGGACCCAGCAGCAGACAAAGCTGCTGGAAGCAGTCACACTGCTGGCAGCCAAAAGCTTAATCACACTTTCCAAAGGCAGAGAGTATGATGTCACTCGCTGGCCCTGGAAGGAAGAGGCAGGGGTCAGCGGCTGGGAGCCAGAGTCAGCCCTCAGCTCCCTGGGGGCCCTGAGCAGCGTCAGGGGGATGACTGCAGAGACCAGGGAGGATTCCTTCACTCTGATGGAAGCT
Organism: Ctenodactylus gundi; assembly: GCA_004027205.1. NCBI lineage: Eukaryota > Metazoa > Chordata > Mammalia > Rodentia > Ctenodactylidae > Ctenodactylus > Ctenodactylus gundi. The sequence continues at coordinate 312,893 of PVKB01001791.1, forward strand.
GGGCATGATTGCTGCATGGTGAGTAGCTGAGTGAAAATTCATGCTAAGAAATCAAAAATTTTAGTAAGAATCTTAGTGGAGAGGGCTTGGCAGAAATTGAAACAGTACCCAACCTCAGCGATCTGCCCACCCTGCTCTGTAGGAAATGTATTTGCCAAGTGTCACCCAAAAAGCAAAGGACTTTGAGACCATGCCATCTTCAAACAACACAAAATAAAAATAAAAATACCATGCACACAAAGAAGATTCTGGAAGCTTTTGGGACACTGACAGTCTGGAGCCTCTGCCTTGGGAAATAACTACTTTTTCTTGTCTAAGGTGTTAGGGACATTTTTTGGGTCCTGTGTCATTACTGAGACCTCTAAATATCAACTTTGCATTTTAAGTTCAGGACTTCTCCCCCTGCCCCAACCCCGCGCCCACTTTCCATTCTGAGTGTGAATGATGATGGAAGACAGGGATTTCAAACAAAAGTCTGGAGCGTTTTGGTGGAAATGGATTCTGCAGAGGACGAGGGAAATAGAGGAACCAGTGAACACGCAGCTTTGAGAAGCCTTGTGCGTTCTCCACAGGAATGCCCATGGCCTCTCGCTTCTTTGGAGGGGGATCCGTCTAGGTTATGAAGGTTACATCGGTGTCTTAGCTACAGGGACACTAAGACCCAGCTTAGGCTCTGAGTTAACACCTTGCCCTCCCTGGGTACCAACAGATGCAGCAGGTATTGATACAACCAAGGTCGTGAATTCAATATGGCCGTGTGCCAGGGGCCTGACCATGTCATAGCCTCTGAGTGCACCGCTGAGCTGGGTGCATGTAGCCTCAAACTTGGCTGCACACTGCAATCTCTTAGGGAGAGTCAAACAAAACCCTTGTGGCTAGGCTGCACCAAGACCAATAAAATCAGAATCCCAGAGGTAAGGAGGGAGGTGGGACCTGGCATGTGCAATTTAACACTCACTCCCCACCCCAACCTGGAGGATTAATTCCAATGTTCAGAACAGTTGGAGCACCACTAAGAGTCCTGAAGATGGTGACTGGTCTCATGAGTACAGTTGAGAGCCACAATAAAGGGTCAGGACTCACCTGTGTCAGCCTTTGTTGGAATCATGTCTAAGTTTCTATGCAATGAATTCAGGCCTCATTGGTGGGGCATCAATAGGAAGGCTTTTGGGGGGATAGAGCCCCTACCTCTGTGGCTTAGCATAACACAGCCATCCCTGTTTCAGATTTTTATTCCATTTACAGAGGAAGAAACAAAGGCTTAAAAGAATAAACAAACTCCTGGTTAGAGGGGGCCCAAACCAGCCAAATGTTTGCTGGGATCACACTGTTCGAGCCGAGGTAAGCCAGTAATGAACTTCATTCTAACTACACAAGTGGGTGATGGGGCCAGCACATTAGAATTTGGTATCAGATTTCCACTCGGTAGAGCCAATTTCCACCATAACTCCTACTCTATTGGTTCTGTTAGCCCTAGAGCTGACGAGTATCAGCTATAAGTCCTCAGACTACTGATAGGACATCCACCTTTACATACAGCCTCTGATCTGCTGTTGCCATTGGTCTGGTACAAGACAAATGGAATATTCAAAGTAGTAGGGAGCCCTTTTTAAATGTTGCCTTATATACTTTGTACCATGGGTTTTGGGCTGAAAAAGAGCCTGCTGCATGTGCTACAAAGCCCTGAGAGTGTGCCTCTTCCCATTTAGCAAAGCAGGCAACCAGGAGGATTGAGAGAAGGGAGACAGGAATAGGCGTCACATGGGCTGGGCCGGCTGAAGTGGGGATGCGTTCCTTTGGATGGTCGGTGGTGTCATGCTGGACAGAGCACTAGGGCTGGGATAGAGGAAGTCAGATAGCAGAGGCGGGCCAGCAAATCTATGACAGCAGGAAGTGGGTGGGCAGAGACATGGTTCCACAGCTATCTTGCTCAACATGGCTCTTGAAAATCAAGGGGAAAAACAGATAAGAAGCTCACTCAGAAGTGAGTCTGTCATGCCTTGACCAATATTCCTAAATTATAGCCCCCTCGCCTGAAAAAATTTATTCCAGTGTGTGAGTCTTCTGTGGCTGACGGAGTGAGTCATGTCCAGACTCCAGACAAAGATCCGTCGCTCTCCACAGGTTGGTCTTTCCCTACCTTCCTGGGTCTATTTTCCACAGACACTCCATCCACTCTGGGCTTCAGCAACTCAGAGCTAATCCCTTTCCTGAAAGTGCCCAGAGATGTCCTTGCTCCAGGTCGGCCTCCTCCAGCCCCTGAACACTCCTTTACTCCCTCGTGACAGCTTCCACAAAGCCTGCTCCTAGTGGCTTCTGAAAACTCCCCTGCTCCACCAAGGCCTCTTTCCCTGTGACTTGCAGAACAAAGTGAGTTCTAGCCTCATCTGCATCATTCACTCAAGTTTGTCTTCATGACCACGTTCATCATCTCCAGGTGCTCACAGGGCATAGGGCAGATGTACTACGCAACAATTCTTTGTCTCTTATGAGGGTAATCTTACTGAATGGAAGCTGAACTACACGATGCAGATAGATTTCTTGTTCCTGCATAACTAATTACCATAAGCTTAGTGACTTAAAACAATACCACAGTATCTCACGGTTTTTGTAGGTAAGAAGTTTGGTCACTGCATGGCTGATTCTCTGGGATGTCACAGTGTTAAAGCTAAATATTAACCATTATGCTCCTCGTCCTTCTGAAGTCCCTACCATTTGTTTATGTAATTCAGTTGAGGGAGGATGGAGGTTGTAATATCTTGCTATCAGTGTGTGTTTCGTGTGTATGTGTGGTGCACATGTATATGTCTGATGTATGTGCATGTGTGTGCACTCTTAGATCCTAAGGGCTGCCCTCCAGTTCTTGCCACAGGGTGTCACCCATCTTCACAACGAGCAGGACAATCTCTTGCATCAAATTTCTTCACATCTCAGATCCCTAGATCCAGATTTAAAGAATTCAATCAATTATGTTGGACCCATCCAGGAAGTTTCTCTTTTGCCATTTGTTTTGCTGCAGCCTAATCTTGGGATTGAAAGGTGGGTTCCACCCATACTCAAAGGGCAAGAGATTATGTAAGGGTTATGGTCATTGTCACTTAACCCTCAAGACATTCTGATCCACCTGGACTCCCTTATTCCAGCCTTCCTGTATTACTGGACCTCTCTCCCTTTAAAACTCAGTTTTCTCCTTCAGGAACATTCTGGAGCCTCCTGTCTGGGCGGTATGCACCCTCACCCCAATATCGTATCACTAATGACCTTGCACAGACATTGCTCTGCCCCCCACCACATTACACCTTCAAAGGCACGAGTGGTCTCTGCTAGCATCCCGGGCCTGGCACAGTCCAAGCACACCATAAAAAGTGCTGTCCTGAACGCGGTCCAGGCACAGAAGAGACCTGTTGCGCTCTGCCCTTGGAAAAAGAGAGATGGACTGGCCACAGAGTGACGGGAAGCCGCCTCGATCCTCAACAACCAACAGTGCAGTCATGAGCAGAGAAGGCTCCTGCCATGTCAGGATGTCAGACTCAGTGATAAAAGACCACCGTTTTTATTGCTTCCATACATGACCCTGTCTTTCTAAACTCTTCTTAAGCTGAAGCAGAATTTTTTGAAGCAAAATGAATTGAGGAAACTGCCAAAGTTTATATGGCCCCGCCTTCCTGTGTTGTTTGCTAAGAGGGCTCTTTTCACCCACCTTAATCCTGTTGAGCAGGGTCTCTCTTCTCACTGTCCCCACCCTCTGTTTCCTTTCTTTTGGTTACAACAGGGACTCTCCTCTGACCTAATCCTTCTGCCTGCTGAAATTGGAATTAAAGTATGGCATTTGGCAGCAAGCAGGCTGGGATCCAGGTCTAGGCCCTCCAGCAAATTAACTGTGCGGCTTTGTGTGTGCAATTTAGACCCTTTGAATTTTGGTTTCCTGACCCACGTTACTTGAAATGTTGGTTGGTAGGAGCAACTTAGGGGAACTCATTTTCCCCATAAGTATTATTCCTATTACTACATTAGGATATGTCTATGACATGTAATAATTACAATTTGGAGACTTGGTTCATACTGCATGTTTATTTTTTCATATTATAATATACATTGAGCCTTTTTTTAAACTTCCCCTCTCCATATTCCCATTGCCTCTCATTTCCAGGTGCCCCCCTTCTTTACAAAGTCTATTCCCTCCTTCTTTATCATCAACTCTTTTATTTCACGCTTCTAAATTTTTTATTTTTATTTTTTGAGTCTCTACTATAAGAGAAACCATGTAATACTTAACTTTCTGTATCTCACTTAACATCATGATCTCAAGGTGCATCCATTTTCCTACAAATGACTGAAACTTAATTTGTGGCATAATAGTACCCCACTGTGTATAATTACCACATTTTTTAGTCCACTTGTATCTTGATGAATATATTAACAGCTTCCAAGATTAAAGTCTTATGAGTTGTGCTGCTATAAACATGAACATGCATGTATCACTGGAGTATGATGTCTTTAACTTAGACTTGTGAAAGCTTTTGCAGACATGGAAGTAAACACATGGCATTTTGGGTCAAGTCATTGTCCCTGCTCCTCCAAACTGCCATGGAGATTCCACGTCTAATCATTGCTTGGGGTCTGCTAGCTCACTGAGTATTATAGTAGCTCACTGAGTTTCTCCTGCCATTTTAGTTTCTACCGGCCCACCCCAAGCCCTGTTTTAATATTTTTGTCTATCATGCGTCTGTTGTCCCCCTCCAGGGACTTCTGTCTTTTACTGCCCTTGGTGCAGGTAGTTTTTCTCAAAGTGAGTTCCCTGCAACATGTGTCTCCAGATTACCTGGATACTGGTTGAAAACATCTCTGGTCCCTATTTCAGATTTATGTGTCAGAACCAGCTGTGAGAATGTTGGAGATCTACACTGTTGTGAAGTTCTTCGGGTGGCTCTTCTGTATGTTACAGCTTGAAGAATGCTTACGCCATGGCCTGGGTGCTGGGCAGAGGATGCTGTCAGCTTCCTTGTCTCCCTGACATGCTGAAGTTCTGGTGTGGGTTCCTCCCCACTCACTCCTGATTTCCGACACTGGCATTCCCTTGTATCTTTAGTGCACTTTTGCTTGCAGATCAGCAAAAACCCAATCCAAAATGATTTAAGTGAAAAGAGTATTTATTGTAAAAGTTCCTAAGTAACTACTTTCAGGCGTGCTTGATCCAGGAATGCTCTGCCTCCTCACTTGGCTGTACTCTGTTCTATACTGGTTCCACTTTAGTCACAACTAACCTGGTACTCACAGAATGGCAACTGAGGCTCTCGATCTTGTACTCTACTGCATTGAAGAAAACTCAAGTTCAGAATTTCTGTCAAAGGCGTGAGGACTCTCTCTGGCTCCAAGGGGGTCTCTTGGACATTCTGAGCCATTCAGATAGCTCAGGAGGGTGTGTGACTCTGATGGAGTAGGTTGTTGTCTTACATTGAGGCCTTTAGGCCAGCTCCTTTCTCTGAGGCAGGGCACCCTTGGCTTGAGCTGTCCTCAGCTGCAGAGACCACACCCCTCTAAGGCTGCCTCTGTAAGCCCAGATTCCTGAGCACCTCTTACTACCATCCATGCCCTAAACCTGGAAATAAAACAGAAAGTACTTTTGAAATCAGAGCGGGAGGTGATCCGCTGAGTGGAGATGTAACAGAAGGTGCAAAAACTTCTTTTATCGAAGCCCTCTGCGGCTGTCAGAGGTGATTTCACTCAAACTCCTAAAAGCTGAGAATAATTCACCCCCCACCAGGCTGTAGCGCTAGGGTAGGGCTAGAAGCCCCTGGCACAGCAGTGAGTTGCAGAAAGAGGCTGCACTTTGCTCCCCCAGGGAAAAGCACTCCCCACCCTGCTGCAGGTGACAGAGCAACCTGCCAGCCGAGATAATGAAAGAGAAGCCGGGGGCAGCCGGGGACAGCGACAGCCTTTGTTCTCTGGACCCCATGCCAGAGTTAGAGCAGACCCAGGACAACAAGGGGATTGTGGAGTATTCACACCTCACTGCATGGGGCAGAGATTAGCTGCCTGCTTCTCTCACCTGCTTTTGAGCTGAGAAAAATTTCCACTGAGACTGTACCTACTGGACAGCATCTATTCCTCACAGGGCAAATGTAATTAGATGAGAGAAAAAAAAAAAAACAAAGCTTGGAAACCCTAGTTGTGTGCAAATATCAGCCTGGTGCTCAGGTTCTGCACAGCTGACCACCTAAGAGCAGAGCTGAGGTTGTCCAGCCGGCAGTCCCCTTCCTGCCTGGGCTGGGCGAGTGCTGGCAGCCCGGGTCCCGCGCAGAGCCCACCCTTGGCTTCACATGCTCCTACTGGAATTGGCTTGTGTTTTCTGTGTGATGAGGGCGAAAATGATGTAGTGCTTGAAGTTTGGGTCGTTTCAAGTAATTGATGAGCTGGACTAACTGAGCAGGATGCCAAGTACGAATGCTGTTCCCCCAGGGCTGTGGGGCCTCATGGGGTTTGTCACCAGCAGTAGGGTGTTTTTCTCCCGTCTCTCTTGGATGGACTGAAGCCAGATTAAAATCACTCAGAATCCAGGAGATTTTGCCCAGGAATTTGGGGAATGGAAGCAGTAGGATCATTGGGACCACGGACCTTTCAGCTTTGCATTCTGGGGATTTTCCCATTCTTCCCTGGTGGGAGCGTCCAGCCCCATGTAAAGATCCAGTTCAGGTAGAAGATTATACAGGCAGGTAGGGAGAAGGAAGAGGGTCTCAGCCTGGCCCATCTCAACCTCACGGTGGGACCGGTCCCAGATGGCTCCCAGGACCTCAGGTGGCAGTGTAGCCTGGAAAGGCATCCGGTCCAGGGCTCCAACTTTGCTTCCGACTCACGTTCCTCCATCTGCTGAAAAATGCAGGAATATCAACGAAGTATTTTTTGTATGGTTGCCTTTTATCCTCTCGCCAGAGAATCAATATTGATTGTGAACAATAGGAACACATCTGGTGTGCAGAAATATGAATTTTTAAATAGCATTTTGTGGAGCATCTTAGACTCTTACAGAAAGCAACATATCAACTTATTGATTTGATCATTTAAAGTGCATTAGCAGAGATGCCTAACAGATGGGGACATCGGCGTGTCTGATGCAGCGGAAAGCACCCAGGTAGGGAGGACTTGCTACATTTCTTTGCATCTTTGTTGAACACAGGGCGTGACACGGGCCATCAATAATTTTTTTGTATGCTCTTGTTTTGTTTGTGAGGTGAGGAAAGGATTAAAATTCTATATTCCTTGTAGTTCTGACTTACACTGTTCTTTTGTTGAACCTATCACCTGATTTCTCTGTTTTTGACATTTTCAATCAATAAAATGAAATGGGTCTTTAAAATCTAACTGAAAAATTTCCAGTGAAATGAGATACGGGAAAGTTTTTGCAAATCATTGTCTTTCTGTTTCCTCAACTAAGGAAGCAAAGTGCTTGGGCCACTACCGGTGCTCTGTCTTGCTTGGAAAGTATGGGTGAGATGAGCAGAGATTTTTGCAAAACGAAGCTGCCTTATACTTTACCTATAATGTCAAGGGCAAAAGTTTGTTGTCTTTAATTCTTTCAGGAATATACCAGGGAGTAGTATAGCTTGATCAAAGGTATATCAATTTCTAGTTGTTGGTGGTTTCTGAGAAATCTCTATACTTATTTCCATAGAGAGTTTGCTAGTTTACATTTTTTGTCCTTCCTAAGGCTCAGTGTTTTCTGTGTTCTTTGTGATAGTCCCTCTCATTCGGGTGAGATGGGATTTTAGTAGAGTTTTGATTTGCATTTCTTGAGTGGTTAAAGATTCTCTGTTCAATTCGCTTACCCATTTAAAGGTTGGTTTATTTAAAAGAAAACTTTTTCTTGAGTTTTGTTATGGCTTGCACTTGGAATGTCCCCAAAAGCCTCCTTATTTGGATATAGAAGGATGTCTCTGGAACCAGGTGCTGTTGAAAGGCTGGACCTGGTCAGAAGGAGTGGAACAATGGGGCTTGACCCAACATGGGTGGACTACTGGGACAGGAACTGGAAGGGTAGCTCTGTCTTTCCTCTCTCCGCTGGCTTTCTCTCTGCCATGCAGTGAAGAACTTTTCTCTCACTAGACTCTGCTATATGCTTCCACTGTTGTGAGAAGCCCATGTACGGAATGCATGAGGCCTTTGAAACTGTGAGCCAACATAAATCTTCCCCCGCTTAAGTTGTGTCCCAACAATGAATAAGTAACTAAGGAAGGCTCTTTATGTATTCTTGATATTAATCCTCTCAGAAGGGGAGCTGGAAATATTTTCTCTCATTTTGCAAGATGTCTCATCATTCTGTTCATTGTTCCCTTTGTTGTGAAAAAAAATAATTAGATGCTTCATTTGTTGATTCTTGATATTATTTCCTTTTCTCTTGGGGTTCCATTTAAGAAGTCTTCGCATTTGTCTATGGCTTCAATTGTCTCCCCTATGCTTTATTCCAGCTTTTTCAAAGTTTCTGGTCTTACACTGAGGTCTTTGGCCTATTTTAATTTTATTTTAGTACAGAGAGAAAGAGAAGAATTTAATTTTAATTTTGAAAATGTGACTAAGCAGTTTTTCTATCACCATTTGTTAAAGGACTCTCTTTTTTGGTCTGTAATGCATATTTTTGGACTCTGTCAAAAATCAAATGCTCTGGGTATATAGGTTTGTTTCTGTGTCTTCTGTTCTAGTTCATTCGTCTGCACATCTGCTTCTGTGTCAGTACCACGTTGTTTTTCTTACTACTGCTTTGTAGAATAGTTTGAAATTAAGTATGGCTATGCCTTCAAGCATTGCTATTTTTTCTCTCAGGATTACTTTGGCTATTTTGGCTCTTTTGTGCTTCCATACAAATTACAAGGTTTTTGTTGTTGTTGTTGTTGTTGTTGTTGTTGTTGTTGTTGTTCTATGAAGAATGTTGTTGCTATATTGAAAGGGATCACATTGAATCTGTAGACTGCTTTTGTAGTGTGGCTATTTAAGCAATAGTAGTTCTGATATCATGAACAAGGGGGAGCTTTTCATTTTCTAATGTCTGCATTTTCTTCAGTGTTCTATAATTTTTCCCCATTTAATTGATATGTATAAGCACAAAATCTAAAGTTTACATTGATCTTGAGTATTTGAGTGTTTTGTGCACATACATATCGTGGCAAAGTTACAAATCCTTCCCTTCTCTCTAATTTGACCCTTCCACTCCTTTCTTCTCCCCTCCAGTTCCCATCATTCCCCACATTAAGTTCTATGAAACAATTGTGATCTGGGTTTCTCATATCAGAGAAACAATTCCATATTTCACCTTCTGCTTCTGATTCACTTCACTAACCATGATGGTCTCAAGTTGCCTCTATTTACCTACAAAAACCTCCAACCTGTCTGTCTTTATAGATGAGTAGTATTCCATTATGTATAAATATACAATTTATGTATCCCTTGGTCTGTTGATTGGTATTTTGGTGTCTGCCACATTTTAGCTATTGTTAGTTGCGCTACTATGAACATGGGTATGTATGTATCTCTGTTATCTGTTGTTTTTAACGCTTTTGGGAGATTTTCCAGAAGAGGTACCACTGGATAGAAGAGGATATTTATTTCCAGTCTTTTGATAGATTTCCATACTGCTTTCCATAGTGGTTGTGTTCTGTAATTTTTGTTACAGATCTTTGATCTTCTTTACTAGGGTGAGAGTCCTAGTTATTTTTTCTTTTTTTTTTAAGCTTTAGTGTTATGAATGAAACTGTTTTTCTGATTTCTTATCTTTCCTTTTTTATTGTCTTTTTTTGGGGGGCAGACTCATGATGCATAGGAAACCTTTAATGTTTGCATGTTGGTGTTATATTCTGCCACTTTGCTGAGTTTGTCAGATCTGAGATTCTTCTGGTGGAGTTTTGAGGCTCTTCTACATAACAGAGCATATCATCTGCACAGAGGGATAATTTGGGTTCGCCCTTTCCTGTTTGTATCTCTCTCATTTCATTCTCTTGCCTAATGGACGTGGCTGAAATTTCCATGCCATACTGAACAGAGGTGGTGAGAGGGGACATCCTGATCTTGTTTCTGTTTTTAAAGAAAATGGTTTCATTGTCTTCTGTTTCAGTTTGGCGTTGGCTGTGGATTTGTCATATACAGTTTTCATCAACTTGAGAAAACATCTGTCCATGTTTATTTTTCCAAGAGATTTCATTATAAAGGAGTGTTAAATTTCTGTCAAAGGCTCTTTCTGCATTTATTGAAATGATCAGGTGATTTCTATTCTGGGTTCTATTTTTGTATTTTATTATGTTTATTGGTTTACGTATATTGAGCCATCCTTGCATCACTGGGATGAAACCAACTTGGTCATGGTGTATGATCTTTTGACGACATTTTTGAATTCTGTTTGCAAGAATTTCATTGCAAGAATTTCATTTTTGCATCTATGCTCATCAACAATATTAGTCTGTAAGGTTTTGATTGTTGTTTATTCCTTTCCTTGTTTTAGCACCAGCGTGATGCTGGCTTCATGGAAAGAATTTAGAAGCATTACTTTCCTGTCTGCTTCATGGGAAAATTTGAGGGGTCTTGGGAATAGGTCTTTTTTAATCGTGAAATTCAAGAGTTAACCTATCATGTCCTAGGCTTTTCATGATTAAGAGTTTTTATTACTATTTCAATATTATTGTTTATTACTGATCTGTTTACATTTTTTGTCTTTTACTTCAACTTTAGTTGGTCATATGTGCCTAGGAATGTATTAATATATTCATTTCTTCTAGATTCTTCAATTTGTTGGAATATAAGTTTTCAAAAATAGTTTTTAATCATCTTGTGGTTTCTAGTGGTGTCTGTTGTAATTTTTATCTTTGCCTTTAATTTTATTAATGAGAGTCTTTCTTTTGTGAGTTTGGCTAGGAGTATGTTAAACTTGCTTATCTTTTCAAAGAACTAACTCTTTGAATCACCCTTTGTATTGTTATCTTAGTCTCTAACTCATTAACTTCCACTCTGATCTTTGCACCAAGTATTGCTATCAAGAGATATGTACTCTTTCCTGTCATTTTTTTGAGTGTTGGATTCATTCTTGATTCTCATTTATCTATTTGTAGTTGACATGCCGAAGTTGAGCTTATGCAAGTTAGCTTTTGCTTTTCCAGACTCCTTCCTGTTGAGCACATAAACATCACCTCAACCTAGGTTGGAATATGCACATGCTGGTCCATGGAGGCCAGAGGCCAGTTTCCTTTCCACAAGAAAGGAAGAAATAATGCCACGCATGGCTGAAAGCACCAACGCAAGGTTGAGGATGTATATTATTTCTCTTTGTTCTCCCCCTCCTTGCAGTAAAATATCCTGCCTGTGTACCTATACACAGGAAGATGGTGATTTGAGGCAAATGGGTCCCTCCATCTCTGAGGAAGTAGCTTTGAAAAAAATCATGCTTTCCCTTTTCCCACATCAAATAACCTTTGACTTGGTCAGCAGTGAGAAAATGCACCTAAACATAGGGTCTGAAGCGGCTTGTAACATCTTGCAGTGAGATTCATTCTTTTCCATGGGTCTCTGGCAGTGACTTTCCTTTTCCTCTGTGTTTAGGATTCCCTTAAATACTTTCTGCCATGAGGACCTGGTGGTTATGACTTTCTTTTGTTTATAATTATCCCTGAAGGCCTTTATTTCTCCTTCTATTTTGAAGGATATCCTTGTGAGACATAGTAAACTCGGTTGATGGTTATTCCTTTTCAAGTCTTCGAGTACCTGGACTTACTCCTATTTTTAAAGAAAATGTTTTCAGTTTGATGTCATCCTTCCATTTTATAACATTACTCCAAACCCTCTTGATCTTTAGAATTACCATTGAGAAATCAGCTATTATTGTGATGGGGGCGGTGGTAGTGTTGCCATTGAAAAGTTCGGCCTTTCTCTCTAACTACTTTGAATATTCTTTCTTTGCTCTCAGTTTTTTTTTTCTAATTTGTTTGCAATTTGTCATTAAAAAAAACCCTCTGGTCCTGCTTATTTGGGGTTATTAATGCTTCTAGTACCTGCGTAGTCATCTCATTAGCCAGGAATGGGGACATTTTCTACTCTAATTTTAGTGAATAGATTTTGTTGTATATGTATGCTTGCTTCGCCTGTATTTTCTTACCTCCACAAGAACAATGCTCTTAAATTTTTTTAAAACAAATTTGTTCTTGGGAAGCCTTTTTTTAAAAAATCATTTCTTAATTTCCTTACTCCTGTCTGAATGTTTCAATACAATCACCTTGTCTTAAATCTTGGATTGCTTACTTCGGATTCAACTTATCTTCTGTTAAAAATTTCAATTATGTTTTTATATGACTAATTGATCATCTCCAGAATTTCTGTTCGATTCTTTCACAATATTTTTACTGTAGTGGTCTCTTATACTTTGTATTTTTTTCTCTAGTTCATTTGGATGTTTATTTGTCTCTTCTTTGAGTTCACTGGTCATTTTAATAATTGAGTCATCTCGCTCTTTAATTACATCTTCTTTGATTTCGTTGATCATTTTAACTATCACTTTTTAAAAATTTCTTGTAATTTCATCTATTTTGATATTTGTGAGATCAGTTTTCTGTTAGATGAATTTTTGGAGGCATCTTGATGCCTTACTTTGTCTCGATTCTTGTATTTTTAAGTTTACAGATCAATTTAGGTGGATATCCATACCACTATTGTGTGGGAATATACTCAGTATGTGCTTTTCTTTTGGTGCTGCATGCTCAGTGTGTGGAGGTGTGTCTCAGTGCGAAAGCGCCTACTCAACATATCCAAAATACTTGGCTCAGTCTGCAAAAGTTGTTTGCCCAAATAGAGAAACTACCATTAATATCAACATGTAAAGAACTAACCGTATTTCACCATATACTATAAAGCTTGTCTGTAAAGTCTGCCACTATTTCACCAACCCAGGAAAAGAAAGGGACAATCACGATTTAAGATGGGGGGAAGACTTTAATGAGAATATTTATATCAAAAAAAGAGGAAAGGATAAGGTGAGGCATAAGAAGGAAAAGGAAGAAAGAAGGGAAGGAACAGAAATGGAAAACGAGAGAAGAGACAGGGAGATTGAATTCAGTTAACGAGATAGCTGGAACATGAAGTTAGGAAACCCTGTAAAACAAATGTTGATGCAAAAAACATGACAACATACGACTTTCCATGAAGAAGCAAAAGCCATAATTTATACTCACACATGAATAGGTACACATATACGCCCCCTCTGCACACACACACACACACACACACACACACACACACACAGGCACACGCACACAAGGCCTGACGTTCCTCCTTGTGGAGGTGTGGGTACTACAGAGAACCGTTTCCCCTGAACCTCTATTTTTGCCTGATAAAATGGGGAATGGGAATTTCTTTTCTTTTCTTTGTTTTCTGCCCAAAGCCCTCCTCTGTTCTTCTTTCCAAGTAAACAGGTCGCTCTGGAGGCTGAGCTCTGACTCTGTGGTGTACACTAGATAAGTACTTGGGCAGAGTTTTAGTGGCAAATTGGTCTACATTAACTAACTACATGTTACTTGAGAATTAAGTTCCAGGAAAACCAGGCTGCACACCAAATAGCTCTCTCTCTCTCTCTCTCTCTCTCTCTCTCTCTCTCTCTCTCTCTCTCTCACACACACACACACACACACACACACACACACACACATATATATATGAGAGAGAGAGAGAGAGAGAGAGAGAGAGAGAGAGAGAGAGAGTTGATGGTCGTGTCTGAATCATGGGGCAAGGCACCAGAAATAATAGACGGTGTTGTGGGAGGCCTGCTGACTCTAGGTACCTCCGAGCAGAGTGGACAGACTGGCTGTGTTTTCTGTGATAGGGTGGGATGCTGCGGGCGCCCAGCCTTCCCTGTAGCAGCACTCCCAACTTCTGTGGCTGAACTCCTTTTCTGTCATAATGTTCAAATGTCCTTGTTTTTTCCTTCCTGTCTACTTCTACATTGGTGTCCCCCTCTCCCTGGCTGATTGTACTAGCTGCTGTCTGGCTTTCACACCGTCTGTCCCCATAGCTGAGACTTTCCCAGCCCCTTGCAAGCCAGACACTGGGACACTTCCAATAATCTTCCATTTTAATTTTACTATATCACATGTACCATTCTCCTGGGCCAAATCTAACTATTAGGGTAGGTGTGCACTGTCTCCCTGATGCAAAGTGGCTTTTGTATCACTCTTCCTAATTTTTTTAGTACTACAGACAGACTACAGGGGTCTTCTACCACTAACACTCCCTTGCCTTTCTAGTTTTGATTTTGAGACAGGCTAGACTCAAGCTTTCCATCCTTCTTCCTTCTCCCAAGTCACTGGGATTACAGGCATCTGCACTGTGCCTGGCTGTCTCTTATAAATCTTAGTGAAATTAAATATATTAGTCAGTTTTAAATTTTTGTAAAAAAATTACCTGCAATAATCAGCTTTTAAAGAAGAAAGTTTTATTTTGACTTACAACTTTGGAGGGTTTAGTTCATGACTGATGGGCCCATTGCTTTGAACCTGCGGTGGCACCTCCGTGGGAGCCTCTGGTCCCTTCATGGCTGGAAACTGAAGGGAAAAGAAACAGTCAAGATCAAACCCCTTATCTCCTTCAAGGGCATGTCCCCAGTGACCTTTGAAACCCACCGAGCCTCACTGCTGAAAGTTCTACCACTTCCTGACAGTAACCATTGTGGTTTGGCTCTGGAATGTCCCCCAACAGTCTCATGTATTTAAATGTTAATGGGCTGCCTATGGAACCATGTGCTGTTGGTAGATTGGGGCCTAGTCTGGAGGGGTGGATTACAGGTGTGTGAGTTAGGATTAAAGCCGTGTAAATTAGGATTAAAGGCCTGTATTGGCCACACCTTCCACACCTGGACCCAGGAGGAGCTAATCACTGGGTGGAGACCTGGAAGGATATATAAGCTACATCCCACCTTTCTTGGGGGGGGGGGGGGAGGACTGGTCTCAACTTGCCTTCCTGTTTGTGATGTCCTGAGGAGCTCCCTCCACCTCTACCTCTGCCATGTACACTTCCATTGCTGCTAGCCACCCCTGAATGGATTGTGACCATCTGAAACTGTGAGCTAAAATCTTTCCTTTCCTAAATTTGTGGGTGTCAGGTATTAAGTCACAGCAATGAAAAGTAGCTAAGACAGTAACAAATGCTGGAGGCCCAGCCTTTAACAAGTGGGACTTTTGGTGACATTTTCTCAAACCATAGCAGTCTGCAGCTCTAAAATATCTGTGGGAGTTGATCTCTGGGTCCCCCTGGGGGATCAGAATATGGTCTGAGAGAACACAGCCCGCTCTAAGAAAAACTAATTCTGTTCCACGAAAGAAGGGAGAAAGTGGAGAAAATGCATTTTCATTTGCTGCCTAAAAGTTTATTTGCTTGTATTCCTTAGGGAAATGGCACAGCTCTGTGTGTTAGGGTTGCAGTTGGTGAAAATAAAGCATTTAACAATGTA
The DNA here is from genome assembly GCA_004027205.1 of Ctenodactylus gundi. Lineage (NCBI taxonomy): Eukaryota > Metazoa > Chordata > Mammalia > Rodentia > Ctenodactylidae > Ctenodactylus > Ctenodactylus gundi. The sequence continues at coordinate 328,359 of PVKB01001791.1, forward strand.
CGTGTGAAACCACAAGCTTCTGAACCTGTGTAAAAATAATAGAGTAGGCCGGCTCCCCTTGGTAAGATGCTGAGTTTGTCCCTGGAATCCTGCCTCCATTAGTATCTGTGGAGAACGCCTGGCATTACTTTTTATTATGTGTCTGTCAACCCTATATTTATTAATACCTCCCTGGGCTTTCTTGTAGTTCCATAAGGTGATAAAAACAGATTCAATGGCGATGTTATATATTCAGCTGGGTGTGTCTTTAGAAGACAAAACATTCTGTTAAGTTGTAAGCTGTTCCACTGGGTAGGTGCTGTTTCCCCAGAGCTCTCTCATAAGTGGAATCATCCAGTCTTAAGTTGCCTGCGCAACCAAGTTCAAAGGAGTCTGGAAGAACCAGGGTTTCCAGGGCCAGTTCTATGTTGCCGAATTAGCTCTTGCCTGCTCACCTTTGGCATGAGTTTTGTCCCCCAAGATTCTAGTCTCAAGTTGTTTTTTTTAAAAAGTATAAAAAGCCATTGTGAACTTGAACCTGAAAGGAGTGTTAGCATTAAGTTTCTAGTATGTGCCGGACACTCTTGGGGGTACCTTACATGTTTTAACTCATGTCGACCATTAAAATAACCTCTATAAGACAGCACCTTTCACTGTTTTCATTTTTCAGGTGAAGATGGTGAGGTAATGAGAGGATAAGTCAATTGCCCAAATTACACAGTCAAAACAAGAGTCCAGGCAGTTCGGCCCCCGAACCTGGCTCTTAACACCAGCCCTGTTAGTCTGCATTAGGAGCAGGTGCTTGCAGTCTGTTTGGGAATCCTTACAAATGTAGGGAAAAGGAAGCTTTCTGGGTTTACCAGCTCTTATAGTGCCTTTCTGTAGCTTTCTCAAAAGCTACAGAGTGGATTTTATTCATTGAAGCAACCCAAAATCAAATAAATCCTCACAGAAATAAGGCTGTCTCAAATTTCCTTTGTATTTCATGTCAGCTCATGATGGGTCCACGGAGTGTTGCTAGGCAGAAAAATTTCCAGAGCATTTGGGACTTCCCATGGTTGAGAGAACAACAACTTCTCCCACCTGAAAAAGCTCTCTTAGAGTCCTGCTTGATAACTGAAGTTCAATCCCAGTAATCCCCTCTTATCTGTGGTTTCATTTTCCACGTCAACTTGATGGGCTTTGGGGAGCAGCTGAGGAGACTGCGGAAGCACATTTTGGTTGGTTGTTATCTGTGTGGGCCACTGAGGCCTGACCCCGGGATCTGTATCTGGTTCCTCACCTCTTCCTGTCTGGTACCGGTCCTTGATCTGCTTCCTGGCCAATCAGAAGATTGGTTTCACTGTTTTTGCTTTATAGACCATGGACTGAATCCCCTCATAATATGAGTCAAATTAAACCCCGCCTCCTTTAATTTGTGGGTGTTGGGTATTATGTCCCAGCAACAGGAATGTTATCTAAAACTATCTAATACCAAAGAAAAAATTTCAGAAATAAATAATTCATACATTTTAAATTGTGTGCCTAAGTAGTGTGGTGAAATTATATCCCATGCTGTATATGCTGCTCTCCCATTGCTCAATGAGTAGCCAGGTCAGTTATCAGGTGGACTACTGTAGCATCACAGTGCTTGTGTTCAATAACCATTATCAAACTTGGTATAGCCTCACCGCTCAAGAGTAGCAACACTGGCAACATTTCTTTTTTATAGTATATTATTCTGGTTGTCTGTGACCATTGGAGATATTAAGTTAACTTGAAGCAATCAGGAACCACACCTGGATTAGGGTTTGAGAACAACACCTATATTGGGAATTGAGAACCAGCCTGGATTGGAGTGTGAGTGATCTGTGGGCCAGCGGATGAGGGAAGAGAGCCCACCCAGTTGTGGGAGGCCCAGCTGGAACTCGAACGGTATAAAAGGAAGGAAGGAAGAAGGAAGATTGTTCCAGGTTCTTCCTCTGGGAAAGCTCTTACCTTTGCAATTGTCCATGGATGCCATGCTACACTGAGTTGCTACACACCACAGATCTTCATCACAGATTCGCTCCCGTCTCAACTTAGACCTGTCCACCCATTGCTGATCTTCAGTTGCCAGTCTTCAGGCTCTGGTCTTTGCCATTGATCTACGAACAACTGAAATCCACAACAGACTCTCTCCTGCTGTCCTGCAGTCCCAGATGGGAGATCTACTTTGCAGCTGAGCAGCCATCAGACCCTCCAGCTTTTGTATGTGAAGGCCACCATCTTGGATTGTCTCTATCCTTGAATTTGTAAGCCTTCTTAATAGATCCTTTTGTTATAATTTTTCTAAGTTCTGTCTTTTGGAAGAACCCAAACTAACACATTGTCCTATTTGCTTTTAGTTATGTTGGTAAATTATGCTATGCTTAATTTGTAATTGAACTTCATCATAGGTATTTATGCATAAGAAAAACAATGTGTGTATATTTGTGTGTGTGTGTGTGTCTGTGTCTGTGCGTGTTATGATTTGAATCTGGAACGTCTTTCAAAAAATGGACAGGTAATTGGGTTATGGGAGTTAATTTAATCAAATAGATTAATCTTTTGATGTCACATGCTGTTGAGAGGTAGGTCCTGACTGAGAAGGGCAGATCACCGAATGTGTGGCCTGCTCTGGTTTCTTCTCTGTCTAGCCTCATTGCCTGTTACCGTGCTGTGAACAGTTTTTCCCTGGGTAGGCCCTCTGCCGGAATGAGATATCTGAACTGCGGGGAAAAAAATCAAACTTTCTCCTGAAAGTCATGGATGTTGGGTATTGTGTCCCAGTAATGAGAAAGTGCCTAAGGCAGTAGATACAGGGTTCAATAACATCAGTGGTTTCATACATCTACTTAGAGACATGTAATACACACACACACACACATACATGCACATATGCACATATGAGTGTGTATACTCTGAGATATTAAAAATGTGAAAGATGACACTACTTGGGAATTTCTTTTCTCCTTCCCAAGCCAATCACTCTATTTCTCAATGTATAACATCTATAAAGGGACCCAGTTAGGCCTGCCAGTGATATCGTTACCTCAAGCACTGAAATTCAGTACACAGGACAAAACATTTTGCAGACCCAAACCATGGACACACCACTTACAGTAGCATAACTTTCATGGATTTACTGCCTTCTCTAAGTGTCGGTTTCACTATAAAATGGGTTAATATTAGAACCTTCTTCCTACGCAGCAGGATGCTTAGCCCATGGACAGAAATACAGCAAGTGCTCAATAAATGCAGCTCTATGGTCAATAAGACGATCTCACCTTTTTCAGGTGGTTTCAGTGAGGGGAAGCTAATGGCCTTGTACAGTGAATGTTTGAAAACCACCTGTCTGAAAAAAAAAATCTTAAACTTCTAGATATGAGAGATAAATGAGTCGAACACATTAGTTCACCAGCAAGCCACCTGAGGTACAGAAAGGTAAAATGATTTATCCAAGGGCAAATCACAAGTCAAGGGTCCGATGAAAACTAGAAGACTTTTAGAGCACCTGATGTCTATTTTAGTATCTTTTCATCTTTGTTGCCATATTTTTATGGGCCTGGCGATCTTCCTGTTACCACCCCCGGAATTATATAGTGGATGTTTTAAAAGCATGAATACTGAAGGCAGAGTTTGTATTGTCCATTATCCTACTATTGTCAAGACTATAATTCTTGTTCTTTTTTCTTGGCCTTTGCAAATTTATGAGTATGCCTCAGGTAGGTTATCAGAACCAGAAAAGCTTTCTTTTTTTTTTGTATTTTTTGTGGGTTTAATCCAGGGTCTTTGCACTGAGGTACATCCCAGCCCTTTTTTATTTTGAGATAAAGTCTCACTAAATTGCTCAGGCTGGCCTTGAAGTTGTGACCTTCTTGCCTCAGCCTCCCAGCGTGCTGGGATTACAGGCTTGTGCTACTGTGATCATCTTCCCTTTACTGTTTCTTATGTTTTCTTTTTGATTTCTCTTAAAGGTGTCCCCAATTTACAATTATTCATACTTTTCTTACCTGGTATTACTGTCAGTAACATTCTATTCATCTTTCACTATATCCATTTGCTTTACAAAACAAGTCCCTCCTCTTTGCGAGACACTGATACACATTGAAATGTGTGTCTTCTGTCCTCCTGAATGCCATGGGAGTAGCAGATGAAGGTATCCATAAATAATGATGAATAGGTGATAGGACAGCGAGAGAAAAATGGCTGCAAGTTTGTCTGGAAGCAAAGAGGGGGGGAGGACACTATGTCTGTGGGTAGGGGTGTAAGCTGGCCCAGTTAGAGAGGCAACGAAGTGGTGATCAGTCACTGTACTCAAATAGGTGGCACCAATACTGTGGCAGAGACCAGAGAGATGTTTGAGAATCTGTCTCCCTTTCTTGCTGAGCCCGCCTGCTCTCTTTGTGATCAGGAGGCCGGGTGACTAAGCGTTAGCCAATAAAATCCGCCTGGAAGCAACGCATGCTACTTCAGAACCCAGCCCATGCAATCCCTAACATGCGATTCGGTGTGCTTTTTCCATTTCATGGTGGAGACGACAGGAACAGAAGCCACATGTAGAGGCTGGTCATGATAGTCAGGGTCTGGGATGTCCTTCAGAGGCCAGCGTGTTAAAGGCTAGTACTCAGCTTGGTGCCCTTGGAAGGTGTTAGAAGCTTCTAAGAGATGGGGCCTAGGCTTTAGGTCGCTGGACACATGCCTTCGGAAGAAGCTGTGGGATGCCACTCTCCTGCTCGCTCTCTCTCTCTCTCTCTCTCTCTCTCTCTCTCTTCCTCTGCTTCTGGCCTCCATGAAGTGGGGTGTTCATGCAACCATGCAGCCCTACCATGATGCGCCGCCTCAGCCAGCACAATCCTGAATCAGTGGGGCCAGCCAACCAGGAATGAAACTCCAAAACTGTGAGTCCAAATGAACCTTTTCTCTTTTTAAGATTATAGCGGGCATTTTGTTACAGTATTTGAAACCTAATACAGTGGTAGAGCCGCCGAATGGAAGTGTTTGGGTCACTAAGTCAGAAGAGACCTTCTTACTGATCAAAACACTTGTTTTGAGTTTTATCTGTATGTGAATAGTAAGCTTCTATGATGCTTGGACCCATTTTGCATCTGTGGGTTAATTTTTTTAACATTGAAGTAGTCAGTGTGATTTCTACTATTGCAATTACTAAACCCAGAATTTGTATTTATTTTCACCAAAGTGAAACAAACCAAGCCTGTTGGTCTGAAAGAGATACAATTAGTAATCGTGACTTCCTGGGTAAGCAGCCAGTGAACTAACTAGGAGCTCTGCTCAAATCTGTTCCTCTCCTGGAAGATTCCATTTGAGATATTTGGCCGCTTATCCTTCAAGAAATCATTTTAGCCCAGATTGAAATGCTCCTGTTTCTCCTAGATAACGTGGCCTACTCCTCAGCCCTTTGCTGTTGTTAAAACCTGTATTTTGCTTTTTTTCCCTAAGCAAATAAAAGGGAAGGAGCTTTATGCCTCTAAAGAGGAAGAAAATAAAACAGTCTGTGCCTTGTGAGTGCAGAAAAGACAAAGAAGGCGGGTGCTTTGTCTCTGCCAGTGGATGGTAAAAGGATTTTCCTCCAATTAGCTAGACTTCCACATCTCTTACTAGATTGCAGTAGGGCTATATCTATCTATCTGTCTGTCTGTCTATCTATCTATCTATCTATCGATCTATCGTCATTGTCCCTTGCCATAGTTCTGCTACTAAATAGCCTATAGACTTTTATGATTCCTGCAACAATCAAAGAAGAGAATAAATTGGAGACTCTAAAAGAAAAGAAGTGTCCAGACATCGAAGCTCCTTGGGTCGACACCTTGGCAACAAGCACCCCATTTGCTCATCTAGGCATCTGAGTTGGTTACTTGTTGCTGCATAATAAATTACTTCACAACGTAGCGCTGAAAGTGTTACTCATCCAGTTCTCATCAGGCGTGTGGGGGTAGCTTAGTTGGGTGGTGCTGGCTGAGGGTCCCTGGGAGGTAACAGCTAAGATGGGGCTGGGTCTGCCGTCTTGTGAAGCTGACTCTATGGCCCACGGAGGGTGTGGACAGGACAGACGGGCTGTGGCCACACTGAAGACTCATGCGATCCAGTGGCCTGAAGAGAAAGCTTTGGAACGTAAATTGGCTCAGCTTCTCATTGAAATGTGTGGATTCCGGGGCTTGCAGAGAAGAAAGGACTCTCTCCACATCCGTCGGTGGCTGGTGGCAGATATGAGACTGACACCCAGACCTCCTGGCTCCAATCCTGACTTCTTTCTCCAGAGTCCACTTTGTCTCTTGCAGTGGCAGTCCCCAGGAGTCCCTGCTGAGCAGGAACCCTGCTGTACTTTTCAGAGGGAGAGGCGATTGGCTGGGGTTGGTCTCTGTGCTCCACTTATTCTTCGTAAATCACTATCCACACATTTTGTGGAATCTAATGGTAGCCAATATTTTTGAAGGCTCACTATTGCCAAGAACTGTTCTCAGGTTCATTTAATTTTCACAAAGAAATCCCATGACATTGACAAACTATTGTCCTCATTTGATAGAGAAGGAATTGAGGTGTTGAGAAATTATACAACTCACTCAAGGCTGCATAATAGAAAATGTTATGCAATGGGATTGAGGTATAGGCGTTCTGGCTCTGAAGTTCATGATCTTTAGCAGCAGACTTCAGTTACCTGCAAGTCACCTGCTCGCCAACCATTGTTTTCCTATGAACTTAGGTTATTGGGGTAGGATTCATTGCTAGTACCTAGAATTCGATTGTGTTCTCATAAAAATCCATAGTCACTCAAACTCTTTTGGGGAATCTTCCTGAGTTCCCACCAGGTTGAGGGGTAATAATTTGGCTCTAGATTCTTGCAATACTCATCATCCTAAGCTTCCTGCCCCTCCAAGCAGCAGAAGTTCTCTTCAGACACAGGATAAAAACAGTTTAAGGCAATGGCGTGTGCCGTGGGCTGGAAGAGGGAACCCTTAGTACCGGCCCTTATTCTGACATCAACTTGCATCAGCAATCCTGAAAAGTCTGTCAAATCATCTGAGTTTTTTGATTTGGGGAAAAAAAAAGTTCTGGCTACTCTGTAATCCCTAGTGAAATTATTGATTCATGCCAGGCTGGTCTGTGTAAGCTCCAGCCTCAGGTATGGTGTTGGGGGCAGGTTACACGTGTGCTTTCCACATACCATCCCACATACTGTTCTACTGTTTATGAGGTGCAAACCAAATGTAAAACTTGCGTCCAGAGAGACCCAAGGTCACATCTTCAACCAAGAAGTCAAGCTTCAGCACCCGAGGCCCAGCCGGACTGTGTGGCTGTCATGGTGCGGTACCCTACAACATACAAAGCCCTGTCTGTGAAGAATCTCGTTTACAACAGATTTATTGAGATGTAATTCACATACCATCTAATTAAAGTGGACAATTCCATGTTTGTTTGTATGTTTTTTACATTCAGAGTGGAACAATCATCACCAATTTCTAATTTTGAAATAATCTCCACTCTCAGAAGATGCTCCATACTCAGCAGCAGCCACTTTCCTATCCTCCATCTAGACAATCAATATTATATATTTTTAGTGTGTAGATACCTTATTCTAGACATTAAATACAAAAGAAATCATATAAAAGGGGTTCTTTATGACTGGCTTCTTTCATCTAGCATGTGCCAAGATTTGTTCACATGTTCATACTTCACTCCTGATAATATTCTATTGTGTGGATATAGCACATTTTTATTTATCCATCAGTAATAGACACTTGGGCTGTTTTATAACATTCAATTAGGTGGATAAACCACATTTTACTTATTCATCAGCTTTAACAGTGATTTAGAATTTTTCTACTTTTTGATTATGATGATTTGTGATGCTATGATAACTTCTGTATACATTTTTGTTTAGAAGTGTGTTTTCATTTTTCTTGGGTATGTACTAGCTTTTAATAAAATAGCTGAATCATATAATAATTCAATGTTTGTTTTTAGGAACTTTGAAGTTGTTTTCTAAAGCCACTGAGCTATCTTACTTTGCCACCAGTGATGTAAGAATGTATTGAACTTCCTAATCAAACATACTTAGTCTGCTTAATGAAGTTTTAGCGGATAGTTTTTTATTTAGAAAGAACACTGACAGAGAAAAAGGCTAATGGATACCACACAGATGCAATTCGACAGATCCAAAAAATAGGGCAGCCTATAATTGGCTCCATCTCTTAAAAAACCGATGATCCACCATCCTGAAAATAAAAAGGGGGTGGTCGTGATTGTTTTAGATCACAAGCAACTAAATAAAGTGTAGACCTCAATTGGATTCTAGGTTAGAACAAAATTACACTAAAACATATTTTTGAGCCATTTTGGAATATCTAAGTATACATGAGATATTAGTCAATATTGGAGAATTAAATTAATGTGATATTAGGATGAGATATTAGTCAATATTGGAGAATTAAATTATTAAATGTGATATTAGAATGATGGCCAAATAAGGGACTGTTCTTATTTTTAAGAGATGAAACCAAATTATCTAGGAGCTTTAAATGTCCTGATATTTGCAACTTATTTTCTACTTGTTTGGTAAATATTCTCCCTTCCCTCTCCTTACACACACACACACACACACACACACACACACACACACACAGAAAACGAATATTGTCAACTGTTAACAAACATTTCATCAGGCACTAAAAAGATAGTTTCTCAGTACATACTAACTTGTTAGTTTATCTGACCACTGATGTTTTTCATAATAAAAATTTGGAAAGGAGAAGGCAAGATGGCATGATTTAAAATTTTAATTATGTTCCCTAATAAGACTCCAAATGCCCAAATGTCAAGGGCCCTACGATGCCCCCATCCCAAGGTCAGTGCCCAGTGCCAGATTTCTGGTGTTCATATCTCGCTACAGGCACCTCACCATCGACCAGAAGCAAGGGAGGAATGCACACACACTAGCGATTCCAAAGTGCCGCCGGGATGGAAGGAGCCTTATCATCCTTCACTCTTTATAGAGTTAGCACAGAAAATGAGAGGGTGGTAATTGCAGTCATGTTTCCGATGCCTGCCAGCAAAAACAAACTTTCCTAACTTTGCTCCCAGAGCAGTTGAAGCAAAAGAAAATAGAAATCAACCCACTTCCCAATTAGCATCACTCAAGTTGATTGCTGTTTCTGCCCAAGCCAAAGCCTTCAGCTAACTGAAATCCCAAAACAACACATACATGGGACACTAATCTCTTATTGTTGTCCTAAAAGATAGAGGCTTTGGAGGGAGTTCTTGGCAGATATGCACCAGACGAGCTCTTGACTTCTGTCTCCAGTACAAGAAAAGAGGCCTATATCTGGTGGAGGGGGAGTTCCTGTAGACTTTTATAAAAACATCAGGATGATCTGGACTAACAGAAAGCAATGGAGAAGAATTGTCTTTAGGGTTTTCTTCATTTTGGAACAAGAATTGAATCACTTTTTCTCTAGTATGAGTTTTAGGACAGTGGAGTGAATGCCAGAAATACAAGACATACCTCAGAAGACACAGACAATTCAGTGCTGAAACCAGATAAGGCTGTGAGGAAGTTTTTCACTCACACGTGGCTTGTCTCAAATCTCTCAGGGACTCCTAATTTCAAATATTCTTGGAAACTGATAAAATGTCCTGATAGTTCATTATTTCCAACTCAAGTCTATGTTTCTTAGATCATTTTATGTCTAGCTTCTTGTGATACAGCAGTTCTTTCTTACGCATTAGGTCCTACCTGTTTCTGAAAAACAGCCAGAAATTTGCTACACAGCAAGAAGGCTTTTTATTTTTCTGATGGTGAAGTTTTTTATCCAAAAGTCCAGCCACAGACTGCATTCTACAATGGTTTCAATAGTTTGTGTTCTGCGAAGTTATGCATTGAAACAAGTTATTAGTCCAACACATAGTAAATTTTGTTTAAAAAAATAGTGATTATTTTACTCACATGCTAGCTCTGCAATTCTTGTTCTGAAGTTGCCTCTCTGGTAAGAGTGTCCAGGCTTTCATGAGTTGAAACTGACCCCCACTGAGATCTTTTGGAGGATTGGAGTAACCCCATTGAACTTTACACTGGGGAATGGAAACCGAAACAAAAATTCAATCATTCATCTACAGCAATATTTTCTGAGATAGGTTTGGTGGGGCAAGTATTCTTTAAAATATTTGGGAGATTTTCATAGAAGTTCCCTCTGTTGGAAGGACTCAGTGCACAGTGCCACTCTGAAGGTTTGCAAAAGATCTACAGTAAAGAAGTCTGTTTAACTATGTTGAATTTAATATTCTGTGAATTTCTTGACTGATAGGATTCCCTTTTGCATAAAAATCAATTATTATCTCAGGGAAGATGCTTTGGAAAATGATGATCAATAATTACCACAAAGAAGAGTATGGTATTTAAACAAACTATAGAAAACATTAGGAGACAATCAAAGAAAACTGAATGTTGATTGGATATTTTGAGTCAAGGGGTTAGTATTAAATTTTAAAGTGTTGTAATGAGATTCTGGATCTATGTTTTTTTCTTGACTCTTTATTGCTGAAATATTTACAAATAAAATTATTTCATACATGCAGTTTGTTTCAAAATAACCCACAGTGGAACAGCTTGAGGTAGGTGGCTGTATTATCTGAGGCTGGATAATGGTTGTAACTGTTCATATGTGTTTTTTTTTTTTCTTTTTAGAGGACTGGTCATGTGTTTAGCAATCCTTTTGTGACATTAGAGATCATACTAGTTATGTGTTATTTTGACAATGGGAACTTGCTGCAGAAAGTATCTCCAGGGACTGGGAGGGTAGGTAGTTCAGCGGTTGAAGTACTTGCTTAGCAAGCACAAGGCCCTGGGTTTGATTTCCCCAGCACCACGTAAGCTGGACATGGTGCTGCGTATCTGCAGTCTAAGTACTCAGGATGCTGAGGCAGGAGGAATATCATGAATTAGAGGCCAGACTGGGCTAATAGTGAGTTCAGGACCAGGTTAGACTATAGAGTGAGACTCTATTAAAAAAAATCTTCAAGTTACTTCTAATTTACAGAATGGTAGTAGGACATTATCCCTAAGCAAGCCTCAAAGACCTGCAGAGTTCCTGGGCACTAGCCCAAAGCGCCACCGCTCTCTGAGCTGTAAGCTCACACACTTTCCTTCTACAAGAACTTCACTGGTTCGCTCATGGACACAGGTGTGAGGGGGATTTCAATGTGTCTTACTTACGCACACCCTTCGTTCCCATTTATAAGACATGCCTCGATCCCTGAACCTCAAACCTATAGTCTAAAATCTTCTCTCACAATTTCTGATGGGAACTTTTGGAGATTGAATGCAGCTAGTGAGCTCCAGGAGCTGGAAGGCACAGTGGAGCAGAGGACGGGGCTCTGGAGCCACACGAGTGGACTTGCCCGCGGGCCCACACTCTCCAGTTGGGTGACCTGGGCCAAGCTGCTTAAATTCTTTTTGTTCTGTTTCCTCACCAGTAAGATTAAAATAACAGCATCCATAGTAATAACTTCCTCATAAAGCTGTTGGGACTGTTAAGAACATTTTGTGACTGTTCAATAATCATCTGTCATCCTCCCCAGTTACCAGCGGCTGCCTCCTGGCTAGCCAGGGGAGGACGGCGCACAACCTGAGTAGTTTGTACTCAATCCCCAGGAGTCTTTGTTTTCTAGCAGTGATTGGGAAACTGTTACAAAGTGAGTGGAAATAGGTATTTGCTGACCAATGACAAGCTTAAAAGAGGCTCAGGATGCTTCTGTGCTCTGGGAAGGCAAATGCCCTGAAATTTCCATCATGTGATGATCTCTTTGAAATCTGGAAAGATAGTGTATGTTTTAGAATACAGAAAGTGTGATTTTTCTTATATTGAGGGATGACAGGTGTTTTATGCCACCACGAAGAGAAATTCCTATTTGGAATGAAGTTTAGAATATGTTTCGGAACAGAAATTGAAGAAACTGGAATTCTCATAAGAACTCTAAAACAAAAACACTATTCTATGGTTGTACATGTAGAAATACATCTCAGAACATTGCTAGCTTCTTTTGGTAAGAAAAATTGGCATTGCATAAAATTTAATATTTTTTGGTGAATACATGAATTCCAATTCTGTAACACATTAGAACCATGGGATGTGGGGAATTAGTGAGCATCTGTGTCCAACCCTTTTTCAGAAGTTCACTCCTTTCCTATTTCAGAACATTGCTATCTTTGTTTATAATCCAGAAACTGGATTGATTTGTTTCTTTGCATTTCATTTAATATGGGATACATAAATTTATGTTTTCACCATACCATTGAAATAGAATTAGTACTTTCATTTAAAAAACTGATGTTAGAAAATATGTCTTCCTCCATTTTAAAAGAAGTGCTTACAGTTTGAATGAGAATAGAACGGGTTACCATCTCAATCTAGTTTATTTAGATAAAAATTGGGTTAAATCCTAAATATCAAACCTTTATTAGTGATGTATTAAATATGTATTAAAGATTAGATATTTAATCTAATATCTAGATTAACCTTTATTAAACTTTGCAAAGTTCCTTTAAAAAAATCTGTGGAGGGAATATTGACATTTTGAGTTTTATAAATGTTTATACTGACTTTTTAAAATCTTTTAAATTTTTTATTGAAGTTGTGCTTTATTATTTAAAAGACCTAATTTGAACAATGTTATCCTAACTTTTGTAATAATTTTAGAGCTATACTACTTCAAGAAAAAGGAAAAGTCAGGAATGGTTATGTAATGAGGAGAACGGGTGTCCACAAATTCCTTTTAGGGAATGTTAGCCTTTGTGTGTCTTTACTTTTCCTGCACAATTCCTTTAAGAATTCAAAATATCAGTTCAGCTGATTTTAGGCAGCTAAGCTGGAAGCAAGCAGATGATTTTAGGTAGTTAAACTACAAATAAGTATATGTTTAAAACTTCATTTTTAAATTTTTTTGCTTTCTGAAATTGTCAAAACGATTACTTAGGACTTAAAGGAAACTCTGCCTCAGATATTCAGAAATTTTAGCAATGTAAGCATCACCTGATCTTCATTCTGACCATAAATGGCCATGGAAGAATAGCACAGGATGGACTAAATGCTTTACATTCTTATTTCCACTGAGAAAATGATTTCACTTTTGCAAAGGTTTTTTTTTTTTTTTCCTGATTTGTAAAAATCTTATTTCCTGTAGTAATGGATTGAAGAATTGAAAAGTACAAATATGTGAAGTTTGGTATATAGTGAACATTAGCCATTGTTGTTGGCATCAATGAATCATTTCCAAATGGCATATAGATCTTTTAAAAAGCAGTTTAACTTGATAGGAAACTTTGAAGTGTTGATCAAATTGGTCCAGCTTTACTCTTTGGAGGTTGTCTTCCCTTCTGCTCTACAATCAGAAATGAAATAACTGCGTGTTCTCTCTCTGGAGCGGCATGATTTTGAGTCATTAGATTACTTTACAACCTCAGTGCTCCGAGAGGCTGAAAATGTTATTCTTTCGTAGACTCTACTACTTGTTCTGGTTGTCATGGTGGGAGTGATAGGCCTTTTCAGACATTCCGCATCTTAAACCCAAGCACAGACCCCTCAGGGCTTTCTTTCATATCACTGAACACTACTCCCCTGACCGCTGATGGCTTGTGGAAAATGGCGTTACACAGCTCAGTTGGACCATTGCCCTGCTACATGAGTCACCAGGACAACAGAACATCTTTAAAGAGATTTCTTTCAAAAGGTACCTTGAAAAATATATGGGTCAGTGTCTTAACCATTCACTCTATGGTTTCTGGCCAGAGACCAGATTGCTGGACACATTTCCTAGTGGGTCCCCCACCCAAGAGTACAAAATATATAAAAGTGGACATTTCTAAGAAACAGCTGATCCCAAAGGCCCTGTGATCTATTTCTCAAAGAGCAGTGGACTTTGCTTTTCTGCCGTCTTTTCCTTTCTCATTTCTTTGTGATCAAAGAATGAACCCACAGACCTTAATCAGAAAGCTTTCATTTGACTCTAAATGGCAAATAGACATAGATTTTCTTTTCTTAATTTCGAAAAGCTGGCACAGAGGGATATGGTTTATTTTCTTAAAATGTCGTAATAAAATGCGAATGGGTGTCTAAGCCTTTTGGCTGAAGACCTGCTCATCTTCTCTAAAGGAAATTTCCCAAAACATCTAGTCCTAGAGATTGCTAGTAGTCTTTCTGGGTATTAAATGCCAAGGGCTTTATTGCACTGTTATATTACTTGTTTAACATAGTATTACATAATCTCAACTGTGTGTATTCTCTTCTTCAACCTCCTTGTTCTCCTGAGCATGACATTTAGATTAAAAATAAATAAATTTGACTAGGAAGTAGGCTTTCTACTTGCGACTAACTCCCATTTTCATACCTTACAAGGAAAGCTCTTTACTCCGATAACTTATGTTCAGTGTCAAGTTCTACAGGATAAGTGGGAGTTAAAAATGGATTGTGTCTAATAGTCCATTACTATCAAAACTTCTAAGTTGAGAGGGGACTATCCCAGCCTATCTCAAGGACCCAATTCTTTTCCCAGATATGAGAAACATCCAAGAGTTAAACTAGAGTGTGAATGTATTTGAACCAAATTCTGTCAAAGATTGAACTGAGAACACAGAGTGATCCTCAATGAAGTACATTTCTATTCTTCTAAGCTTTGATGGAAATTGATTTTTTTCTGGTCCATTGGACATTCTAAAGGAAGAAGTTCTTGGCCAGTTCTAGGAGAGACCTTAGCATTTGTTTTTTTGTTTGTTTGTTTGTTTTGGTTTGGTTTGGTTTTTTTTCTTTGGTTTCTTTGTTTTGTTTTGTTTTTTTTCAGTCATTTGAAGCCATTGGCTTAAGGCTAAGCTTCTTTTTCTAGCCACATAATTAAAGGGTTTATACAGTAGAGAGGCAAAAAAAAAAAAAAACTTTTGCAAAGATGAGGAAACTTTTGCAAAGATGAGGAGTGGATGAGAGTTAGCAAATTCAGAAGCAGAGAAGTTGGAATAAAATTCTAGAAAAATAGGGTTTATTTTGTAGGACACAGGAAGAGCTGGAGAACGAACATGAGACCAAGGAGATGAGCAAATTCTGCGTGTAGTGGCAAAGAACCTCTTCCTTTAGGGAAACACTGGAACACAAGTCTCAATTTGTATGGCAATAATGCACCCATTCAACTCTCTAGCCTCTAAAGAGGGATATTGCAGATAAGGCTAATTAGGATTTACTGTTCCTTCAGCACGTGTTTGGTGTTGGATGTCTTAAAAGATCAGCAAAAGCTTGGTGTCCTTGGCTGTTGGGATGAGTGTACTTAACCTGATAATCAATGAGAATGACGCAGAGCGCTCCAGGGGGACCTGTGCAGCGGAGGAGTGAAGCTTGCTTAACTGCTATTAGTCTCAGGCCAATAGACCTTAGCCTGTTGGTTACCCAGAAACCTGAGATGAAAATGGATCCACAGATGGCAATGAGTGTTGGAAACAATTGCAGAAAAGCTTCTGGAAGTATAACTGACATTATTTTTGCTTCTGGTGTTGGAACTACTGTTCCACTGTCCCACCTTCCAGATGAAGGTACGTATGGGCCCAGCACTGATTTGGGTCTCTTTGCTTTTTTTTTCTGAACAGTGGCTTTTTCATATAGATAGAAATAAGGAGAAGAGACTGCATTGGTTTTTAAAGAGAAAATTGTGGAGTAGATGGGATTCTTACTCAATATTCTGCTTTTTTTGTTTTGTTTTTTGTAGGCTGAATTGTGTCTCCTCCAAAGTCCCAATCTCCAGTATCCCAGATTGTGACTATTTAGAGAGAGGCAGTTTAAAGAGGTCATGAAGTCAAATGAGGTCACTAGGATGGTCCCTAACTCAATCTGATTGGTGTCCTTTTAAGAATGTAGGACACAGACCCACAGAGGGAAGATCACATGACAACACATGGAGAAGTGGCCAACTGCAAGGTAGGGGGGGAGACATGCTGAAGAGATCAGCCCTGCCAATTTCTAGCTTACACAATTGTTAAAAAAAAATGCACTTCTTTTGTTTGGCCCCTGGCTTACGGAACTACAAGGGCAACCTGAGCGCTATTGTTCTCCTCTTCCTGGATGCTTGACTTCATTCTTTACCTTCTGGCATGAGAGGTCCTAGTTCAGGCTTCCCAGGCCTATTTTTGGAACTTCTTTGTCTGGGGCTGTCTCTACTATCAGGACTTCATGTCCCAGGCGGTTCTTTTTCATTCAGTTCGGAGGCCACCTATCAATTTACGGCCATGTAACTGCAAGAGGTGGGGAGGCAGGGAAAACCTATAAGATGTTGCTCCAAGGTCCTCAGGGGCCTTCCCATGGGCCTCTCTGAGGACTAGTCCCAGTGTAATATTCCCAATGGGCAGGCGGGCAATGTGCAACAAATCTTTCAGAACCAAGGGGATCATCTTGTGTCCTTTCAAACATTACTGGGGACAGAGAACTCCTGTCTTACTGACATGGCAAGTTACATCCTCAGACTGACGTTTGGGATGTATAATTTAGCTAACATGCATGATAATTAACTCATATTGTAGATAGAGATTAAAATGCTGAAGAAATTTTAAAAATTGTATTTATACTGTTTTCACTCGCTGCTATGTATGGGTTCTTAGCCACACATAAGATGGAATTTCTTCAGAAATCAGAAACTGGCAAAGTGTAGCCCCTGTAGTGCCTTCAACTATAGGCTCTGAACACCAGAGCTCTCAGGTCATTTGAGTTGACTGCCCTCCTTGCTGCTCAGAAAAAGCTGCTCTTGTCAGATTTCAGGAATTCTTCCAGCCACCTGAGATGGTGGCACCCAGATGTTCCTCAATGTCTCCCAGTTCTCTGGCTACTAGGTATTTTCTGTGTTACTAGTTCCAGTGGCTGGCTGCTTCTGACGCCAACAGCCTATAGTGTTACCAGCTTTTGGGGGGGCCAGTTCAGCACACTCTACTGAAGAGATAAATAGTTAACAGGCAAAAAATAAGGCCACCTGGAAGAGGCTTTGCTAGGACTTAGGCTACAGCCTAAGGGGGAATGGCACAGAGGCTAACTCTAGGTACGTGTATTGTAAGGTTGTTTATAAAAGAAAAAAAAAAAGGAGGCTGTGCATCCCCCATGTCAGACTTTTTTTGGTCAGGTGTAGTGGACAAGTCCCTCACAGACCTAACTGGAACCATCCAGAGGGACTGTAGGGCAGGGTCATGTGAAACAGAAGCCTGCATGTGAAGTCAGCTGCAGACAGAAAGTATCGCCAAGGGAACTGTGGGGCACTGATGTGGCCAGCCTCTCTGAAAAGTATTTTGGGAAGCTGTGAGGGAAAAATAATAAACTAACTCTTGAGACCCACTGAGGCTTATTCCTTTTATCTCAGTCTTGGTAAAATCTATCAATATTCATGCTGATCTGTGAAAATAAGTTTATCTCTCTCATTCTTCAAACCTATTAGGTCATCCCATTTGTTTGTAACCCTACTATGTGCTAAGCAGTGAATAGATGGAGCTATTGCTCTTAGATTAAAGTAATCTAGTCCTGGAGATGTTTTTATTTATTTATTTATTTTTGTGGTGCTGAAGATGAAACCTAGGGCCATCACAATTCACTACATCTCCAGACCTTTTATTTAGTTATTTATTTTGGTTTTGATTTGGAAATAGATACTGTGTCCCAGGCTGGGCTCAAGGGTTTGATCCTCCTGCGTTAGCCTCACAGAGTGCCAGAGTGCTGGGATTACAGGCTTGTGCCACCAGGCCCAGATCTAATACTGGAGATAAATTAATATATGTAATTAAAAATGTGTAACTACCAAATTTGATAAATACTGCTGCAGGGAATGGATATAAGATGCCATGAGAGAGACCTACAGAAAAATTTTGGTTAGGTAAAACCACAGAGAATAGAGTTTAAAAAATGACATTTAAACCAAAACCTGATGGATGGCTAAGCAGCCAGTAGCCATGGGAGAAAAGGAGGAAGAGTACTCCTTAGAAGAATCAACACGAGTGAGGGTTTTGAAGCTAGAGGTTGATCGTCGAGGAATCACAAGGCAGCTGGTATGGCTGGGGAGGTGAGGTGTGTCCCACAGCCGTGGTACACAGTGTAACACTGTGCCAGGAACTCACTAGCGCTGTAGATTGCTTTCTCTGTCCCTCCTTCAAGGACATGGCTCCTGACCCAGGTGCTTTTCTGAGTTCCTCTCTTATGCAGTGTGTGTGCCTGGCTTGAGCTTCAAGGCGACCAACCTTCCTGCCATCCTAAGAGCATATGCATATATCTCGGAGTAGCTAAGCTTACATTTCACAGTATCTTTTATTTCCCTACAGCTTTCTCACATAGAGATGAGAATCTCACCCAAAAAGGATTTATTTACAATCATAGGACAGTTCATCTCACAATTGTGATCACACTTTATTTCTTCTTTTGTCAGGCTTTTGTCAAAACTCCTTTTTTCTGCCTAAAATATGGTGACACCTTCCCTCCCGTCCTAGACTGTGAGCCGTTGGGGCAGGCTCCAGGGCTAACTCTGACCCAGAACGCACGCCTCCTGTCTCTGAGGCTGGGTCTTTGTCCCTCGGGTGTCTCTCTTGCTGTTGCCAACTACTCGGTCCTGCTGTCCCATCTTCACAGAGTGGGCATGGCAAATGCTGACTTGTGGAGTAAATCAGAAATGGACCTATATGACCATGCTGAGTGTGATGTTAGTCGAGGAAGAAGTATTTATAGTGTTTCTACCTTATTAATGTTATCGAATGGCTTGTGCTACAGGATCTGGAGAAGGTGTCTTTCTAGCCATTCTGTTGGTTAGGAAAGAAATAGATCAATTAAGGGAGTAATTGATACTTGCTTTCCAGGCTTCCAGAAATGTTGAGTGTTCGTGGAACATTTGTTAATTGCTAAGTGAGCCTTACACAGGGGTCTAGTGTGTTTTGTAACGGTGATTGTTTTAGAGTTTTCTTTTTTTTCTCCTAGAAAGTTATCACTTTTTCATAGTCTGTCTTATTTGAGCCACCAACTACAGTTGGCTCATTTGAAGAGGGAGGATTCCATTATCAGTACTCACGTGGGAGATTGACAATAAGACTGTCTGGAGGAATCTTGGCCTTTGGTACTCATGTTTCCCCGTGGCTCACTGGCTGCATACAGCCTGTGAGGATTTTGAATGCCACCCAAAACAAATTTGTAAACTTTCTTAAAATATGACCTTTTTTGCAATTGTTTTGTAACTTGGTCGCACAGCTCTTGAGCACAAACTTTGTAGATGACAGCAAGACAAAACGGAATCATCAGCGTATGTTAGGTCCGCAAATAATGGACTATTGCCTGTAATTTGCGTTGTAATTGCAAACAGTTCAACAAAAATAAATTTTTAAAACTGTTAAAATTAACTAATAAAACTTTGGTTGTTTTCCTTTGGGATCCTGGGGCTGACTGGCAGGCAGCCAAAGCTCACCACTGGCTTTCAGGCACTTTTGGAATAGAACAGGAGAGTTCAGTGGTGGCCCATGGGCTCATACTATCTGAAAAGCTAGTGAGTCCACCCCTCAAGATCGTAAACTTTTGATAACACTATTATGAGATTTTTAGTAATATCTTTTGCAATTCAACTACATGGTTTTTGAGTGTAAACTGGGTAGATGAAACACTGTGCAGAGGAGGGCATGATGCAATGCTAAGTCCTCCCCCTGTGTCCACCATGTGCAGCCAGACACACGGAAACACATATGGATTCGATACTACATATGCTTGTGTGACCTGTTAAGCAAAAAGCGGCAATTACTGATAGCAGCACTTTAATCTACCTACATATATGTGAGCCTGTGAAGACAGGTGCTTATTGTTATGTAGCAGATGTGTAGTTTTTTGTATTTACTAAAATTGGGCTTGGAGCTATTTAGTAAAATAATAGGTTGAATCCTTTTTTTAGCAGAGGTAATGTAGAATTACAGATACATATCAAAGATTTTTGTGCACTATATTGCTGTAATTACATGTAAGTATTGCTAATACCAGAAATAAATGTTTTCTTATTTATTGATTTTTGAAATGTATAGGCTTGCAATCGGACATTAAACTCAAAGAAAAAATTGATTATATACCTCTCTATTTCTCTCATTCAGTCTAGGGAATTTATGCCAAGTTATAATGTCCCCTTCTCATTTTTAAAAAAATTTTTTGTGTTGGGTCTTGCTAATTTCTAACTTGCTCGTGCTGGGCTTGAACTTGTCATTTTTCTATCTCTAACTTCAGAGTGCTGGGATTATACGCTTGCGCCATCATGCCTGTCTTAGTCATGTCTTTTTTTATTAGATTTCTACAAGACCTGTCTTCCTAGAGGAAAATAGCCCTCACTTCCCAATCACATATTATTCATGTCACTGCTTTCTGGCAGTATGTATTTCAGTAAACAACTGTTTTCAAGGATAAGGAGTACAAAGAGTAAAATTAGAAAAAAAGTTTCTGATGAGCATTTTGAAACTCGAGTTGAAACCACTTCCATCAAGCCAGACACTGATATATTAGCTTCTCAAAAACAAGGCCAAATATCTTATTAGTTTTATGTTTATGGTGCCCTCTTTTAAATGTTATAATATACAATGTAAAAATAAAGTTTTGCTATTTATATATGCTTACTACATTATATATTTTCTATGCAGCCTAGGATAATTCTTCTTCACTCAGCACAGCCCACACAAGTTAAAGGTTGGGCATCTATGACTCGGAGCACTAAATCACCCTGTCAAAGGAGATTGTGTGGCTGCCTGGGGTTGCACTCGCTTTCTTAAACTAGAACACATTGTGTTCTTTTTCTGGGGAGGTGGTTTGGAAGATTCCACCCTGCCTCAGTGACCTCAGGTAGTCTTGGCTAGCTCCAGAATCGGAAGCAGAGATCCAGCTGTCTTGCTTTGAATACAAACAGGTTTTTACAACCCCTGGGGGATAACGTTATAGGCAAGGCCAGAACAAGTCATGTTTGTAGTAGGAACTGTCAAGATGCAGTGATTAGAGTGATAAAAAGAGAAGTCTGTGACATTCTCCATCCGCCCAGGAATGCCTTCCCTGTGCCACAGAGCCTGCAATTCTCCTCACTTCTCAAAGATGAAGGGATTAAAGAGAAAAATCGAAGGAGGATGACACATTTGTTAGTAAACATAGTGGCAGGGATCATTTTCGGTGAAGGACTTAAAATATTGGATGTTAAAATCTTGTATCAGATCGAGAGTAGTCAAAGGAGTGGTAGAGGCAAAGAAAAGGGGAGAGAGGAAAGAGTGAAATGAATGTGTGTATAAGAGAAGTCATTTTACACTAGTGCTAATGAAGACTACGGGTTCAAAATAGTAAATTTGCTTATGCTCTTATATCATTTTAGTTTTGTTAAATATTAAGTTGATCTGAGGAAGGACGCAACTTAGCTAAATATTAAAGTTCCCATTATCTAAACAAAACTCCCCAAATGGGCAAAGACATTTGCCTTCTGAGCTGGCTTCTTACTTATCATTGTGTTCCTGGTGCCTGGGATAGTGCTCTGTGTCCAGTAGTCACTAGACAAATATCTCTGAATAAAAAATAAACGGCTCACTACCACTTAAAGAAGAACTAATAGCATGTAGTCACAAAGTAGTCCAAAAAAATAGGACAGGAAATAACATTTTGTAACTCATTCAATGAAGTCATTATTGCTTTGATGCCAAACTGAAAACATCAAAAGAAAATGACGGACTAATGTCTTTTATAAGTGTAGATGCCAAAACCCTCAACACAATACAGAAAATGGAATCCAGCAGCATACACAGCATTTCTCATATAATAAGTAGGGGTTAATCCTAGGGAAGAGGAGCTGGTTTACCATTTAAAATCAATTTAATGTAATACACCATAACCATGAAATAAAAAAAAACCCATGTGGTCAAATGCATGGATAAAGCACTTGACAAAAACCTAGCATTATTTTATGATAAAAGCATTCAGCCATTGAGGAATGGAATAAAACTTCCTAGTCCAATTAAGAGAATCTATAAAACTCTCACACCTAACAGCATATTGAACGGTGAAAGCATATTGAATGGTGTTTCCTCTAAGATTTGAAAACTTAAAAAGGATATTTTATTTCCCTGTTTTGTTCAGCATCAACAATATCTGAATAAAGGAGGTTTTATTGGAGAACATTCCAGATTCAAGCCATACAGTAGGACAACTCACAATTTATAAGCTCAAAACTTACTATAAACCCACAGTCATCAAGAGGGGGCTGACACAATCACAGGCATGTAGATGTATAAGATAGAATTTCTTAGTTCAGAAGTAAGCTCGTGCATTTTAGGTTAATTGACTTTTTGACACAGGTGTCAAAACCATTCAATGAAGACAGAATAGTTTTTTTGTTTTGTTTTGTTTTGTTAAACCAGTGATGCTGGTCAATTTGATACCTGTAGGCCAAAATTGAAGTTGGATCCTTGCCTCACATTATATATAACCATTAATTAAAAATGAATCAGAGACCTAAAGTTTCCCCATACACACACACACACACACATACATATGTATGTATGTATACACATATATGTATGTGCGTGTATGAAGAGATAAAGTGTGTGTGCGTGATACACATGGTTACATTGAGCTTGAGAATTTTGAGACATACATTGCATCAATTCTTCAATCCCTTCTCCTCCCTGCTTTTCATCCTCCTGCCCCTCCCTCATCTCCCCTGAATTCCAGCATCTCACTCATTTGGCTCTATTGCTTATTTATATTCTAGGTTCTCATGTTTAAAAATCCATGCAATATTTAACCTTTTGAGTTTGACTCACCTCACTCAGCATGATGGTCAGAGACCTAAATGTAAGAGGTACAATAATAAAACATAGATGTAAGTCTTCAAGACCTTGAATTGGCAATAGTCTCTTCAGTAGACTAAAGGCCTAATCAATGAGTGAGCAAGGAGAGAGAGAGAGAGAGAGAGAGAGAGAGAGAGAGAGAGAGAGAAATTGGACTTCGTCAAAATTAGAGCTCTAAAGGACAGTATTAACAACCTAAAAACACAATCAATAATATAGAAAAAATGTGCAAATCATAAAGCTGGTAGATAAATTGTATCTAGAATGTGTAAGGATCTCTTATAACTCAAAACAAAACAAAATAATAGTTAAAAATGCTTACAGAATCTGATAGACATTTCCCTAAAGAAGGTATACCTGTGGACAGTAGCACACGGAAGGATGTTTGGGGTCATCAGGCATTACAGGAATGCAAACTGAAATCGCAATGGCATACACATACTATGATGGATTTAATCTTAAAATTAGGGGGGGCGGAAATGGGGGTGAGTTGAGGATGTGAAGAAATTGGAATCCTCAGAGAGTTTTGGTGGAAATGAGAAATGGTACAGCCATGTTGGAAAATAGAAAGTTCCTTAAAGTATATCCCTTACCATATGATTCTGTAATTTGAGTTCTAGGTTTATACCTAAGAGAAATGAAAACACATGCCCACACAGTAACTGACAGTGAATGTTCATGGCATTGTTATGGATAATAGCTGAAATAGCCCAAACGTGGAATCAATTTCAATATCCTTCAGTTGATGAATGAATAAGCAACATGTGGCACCTCCATACAAAGAAATATTATTTGACCAAAATAGGTACATAAGAATTGTTGCTCTATGCTGTAACATGAATAATCCTTAAAAACGCTATGTGAAATGAAAGAACTCTGTTGTGAAGATTAATGCATTATTATTTCACTTGAATGAAATGCCTAGAATATGTAAATACGTAGAGATTGCAGATTAGTGGTTGCCAAAAGGTCAGCCTAGTGGAGGGGTTGAGGGGTAAAAGGTAAGGAGAATGGAGATTCCTTTTGGAATTTATAAAAATTCTAAAATTGACTGTGACAAATGTTGCACCATTCTGTGTGTATGGATACACAATTTAATAATGTGCTTCATATATGTTCATAAGTGCGCGTGCGCGCACGAGTGGGTGTGTGTGTGTGTGTGTCCAGCCCAGGATATGCTAGTCCAGTGTTCCACCACTGAGTTACACCCCCAGGTTCGTTTGCTTTAAACAGATGAGTTGTATAGTATGTGAATAGCATCTCAATAAGGCTATTAAAAAGAATGTTAATAACTTTAGAGATTAGGAGTATGGGTATTATGTTTACTTTAACATATAAAGTTCTAAATTCTAACATTAGTTAATAAAACCTTTAGGAATGACAGAAAATTTTGCCTTCATTTTAAGAACATCCAGTTCATTAAGGTGGGGGATGAAGTCCTATCCAACTTTGAGATTCTGTGGAACCAAAATTATTAGGAGGAGCTCATCAGCCAATGGTGGGATAAATGAAACAACTGGGTGTATTTAAGTACATTTTTAATTGTGAGGGGAGACGGGCAAAACTGTGATAAACTTCTTCATGTAAAGTTGAGCTCCTTGATTACCACTGCTTGGCACAGTGTGGCATTTACGCTGACATTTAACAAGGATGTTTGAAAAGCAATTTCAATACAATGAATGATTCCCTAGACCATTCTTAACATAGACCAAGCTTATTAAATTCTTTCCCCATTTGCATCTCTTTCTAAGTGACTCACGAACATGACAGCTGTCCTTAGAGTTATCCCCTCAACCTCACCGAATTGATCTTTTTTTCTTCCCTTCCAATCCATTTTTAGCCCTTTCTACCCTGATTGTGCTCCCCCACCTTGTCCAATCTTATCTTTTGTGTCCAATCTATAACTGTTGTCTAAAACCTTGGCCATTCCAGCAGAAATCAATCCGCCTCACTTTCATACCTTTTAATTCCCCCTTTCACTTATTCCCTCATTCCCACATGACCATGAGAAGTCTCCAAGACAGGATTCACTTTAATTCACACAAGACTATAATGATATTTTTCTGATCACGCTGCCCAGCACATCTAAAATTTAGAAGTGACAAGTTAAGAGTGAAGGTGTAGCAGTAGTCATAGAAAGATAAAGTGGCCATTATTCTGTACTTTCTGGAATCTTCTACAAACCAGACCAACCAGAACATCGTTTGAAAAGTAAGGCACTGGCAACTTAGTTCTGTGTACTCAGTGACTGACAATCCCATTTCAAGGGGGATTGCTTTAAATCTCAGAGGGTGTAACCCCTATATTCACATGAGTAGCTAAACTTTTGGGGTCAATGGAATTATAAAGCATCTTGAAGAGCTAAAAGAATCTCAAAGGACCTTATTCTTTAAAACAGAAGCTCTGAAGACGATGCTTAAATGCCATTCCCGAAACAGGAGGAAAGGGGTTAAGAAAGCATCAATTCCAGGAGCATTTCTTCTGCTTTTCAAGTTGTTTGCCAGTCAATAGCATATACCGAGTGATTGTCCTCTTTGTATCAGCCTTTGAATTGCACTTTCTGCAGAGAGAACACACAGTCTCTCTCTCTCTCTCTCTCTCTCTCTCTCTCTCTCTCTCTCTCTCTCTCTCTCTCTCTCTCTCTCTCTCTCTCTCTCTCTCTCTCTCTCTCTCTTTCTCTCTCTTTCCTCTTGGCCATGGCAACTCTATCTTTCTGTGCCAATGAACTCCTTGTGGGAGTTCAGTTGCATTCTGGATGCCTGTTTATAGGACCTAAAGAGGTACGTGCTGTAATTTCAAAGAGGGGAGAAGCGGACTGTTCTCCTCGGTTCTCTTGCCACTTCTCTAAGTTGGCTGAAAAATTTTGGTACCATTTAAAATTCACACTGATACAGCTTAGACTGACTTTAGAAGATTTACCTGATGGAAGATGTTTCTCAGCCCAGTCACTTATCTCTTAGCTTGGATAAGAAAGACCTTTATTTTTGGTGTCTTTCTACGAGAAGGGCAAGAGGAATCCTGTGCAGGTCTGTGGGTGTGACTGTGAAATGTCACTTGAGTTCTCTGAGGAAGGGCACCAGGTAAGACGCTGTTAGTTAATGTGTCACAAGGCATCTGGCGTCTATACTCATGTCCTGAATAACATTTTTTGTTTAGGGTCAACAAGCTATATAGTCTCACTTGAACACATTCTATTCCTTGCTTTTTTTTTACTTCCCAGATCATTTTAGGCTATTTTTGAACGTGTTCACCCCAGTAAGAAAGATTAAGGGAAAGGAAATGAACAGAAAATCTCGCTTAGTCATATTCAGGGGAAGTGTCCTGGGAAGGACTTAAAACAAATGGCAGAGTTTAAAATAATTATCCATGACTTCTGTGGTTCACATAGATAGGTAATGAGATTCAGGAGGAAGAAGATTGAGAAGTCTGACACTGACACCGCATCTGGATGGAGCCACTGGATGTGTGCTGACAGATTTATTCCTCCCGGAACCTTACATATACTGACATTCTATATTAACTTTTTCTTTTTAAGTTGTGACATATCCTACGTTGGCCTTGGCTGACTTTCGAAAGGCATGCTTCGCTGAAGATGAGCAAGGAATCTCTATCATTCACCTTAGGTTCAAGTCTGCTAATCTTGTTTTCTTGTCAAAATGGAAGGGAAAGTCTTATCTGCAATCCAAGAGAGGGTTCTGGGTAGATAGGACTCACAGCTGCTGACTGGATGTCAAGTTCAATCATTCCTTTGAAACTTCTCAGCTGCTTTTACAAGATAAGATTCTATATATTTATACACTCTAAGCCCAAGGAA